>JAIUCT010000023.1:2553613-2617787 GCA_021307375.1 Tetraneura akinire
AAAACGATGAAAAAACGGCAATATATTAATCAATACCTACATTATTTGACTGAACTTCGCTCAGAATCGTTTTTCGAATGCAATGGTTTATCATTGTTTTCAAATTTTAATTAAAATTAAGCATTATGATATGCACACTTATATCCCTGTGGCAGTAGTATCAGCTCGTCTTTATTATATTATATTTATATTAATTTTGTTATTCTTATTTAGTAAATTTATAATATATTGATTATATAGGGGGAAAATTTTGGACCCCCCCCAGAACTTTGTTCAAAATACGCCACTGTGTATATAGTAAATATTATATAGTTTAGTAGATAAACTTACATTTAATATTTATTAACGTATGTATCTAATAAACAACGTAACATATTAATATATAATGGGTTATACGATATAACTACTTATAACCTATATCAAGACGAAAAGTTCTGGACAAAAATAAGGTCTTATCTATATAGGTACTCACCGGACAAGTTAATGTTAAATAATAAATATCTAATAATGATCAATAATTTAGATTTATAAATTTCTTCAGGGCATGCAGAATTAATTTGTCATTTACTTACGAGATAGTTTTTTTTCTTTTTATTAAATTCAAGCTTGGATTATAGCGTATACATTATACATTTATACGAGTATACGAGTAATATATTAATATGAAACAGAAACAACGTAATTATAATATTATTCTTAAAATTATTAAATACACAGTGTTTGATTTGGAGAAAAAAAAGAAGGGGGACTATCAGAGTTTCAAAAAAATTAGCGTCCCCCCTAATATGCTTAAGTACATGTAATATCATAAGAGATTTAATAATTAGTAGGGGCACGCTCAAAAAAATAAAAAATAGAAGAGGTACTCCGTCCCCCCGCGTACCCCCCAAATCAAGCACTGTAAATACATATTAAATTTATAAATTATTTTCAATGATTAACCATTAAACTATGATAAAATAGTCACATAAAATATATCGTATATTATTAACATGTAGTATTTTCTGATTCTAATGTAGGTATACGTAGTATGTCCAATAAATACGCGAACTTTTAAAATAAAACTTTTATTTGTTATAATTTATCATAAATCAATTTTATCCCCTTCAAAATAGTCTCCGTCTATAGTGATACATTTATCCCATCTTCGTTTCCATTGTTCAAAACATCCCTCAAAGTCTTCATATTATGTGCTATTATTTATACACGATTTATTTAGAAATTATTAATTTTATAATGTAATTCTTACAAACATCAAATTATTATAATGTGGAATTTCAAATAAATAATTTATTATATAGCACTTAAGTCATTTCAATATTTGAAAATAAAAATTAAGTTTGTAGTTTTTTTACCTCATATACTCTTTAGTCTTTACAACTTAGAATAGTATATATCAATACCTACATGTTTTTAAAATTGAACAATATTTCCTACTAAACCAGTTTAGATAAACAGTAGGATTAACAAGTCATTATCAATTAATAATTAATATTATTTTGAAAATTAGTTTTATAGGTGTTATATATGTTAATAATAATAATAATAATAATAATAATAATAATAATAATAATAATCAGAAGCAAAGCTAGAAATGATAAAAGGAGGAGGGGACTGAAATACACACATATACATTAAAAAAAAAAATTATAGAAATATATAGAATTAATAGGTATATAACAGACTGGCAGACTATGTAGTGAAAACAAATAACTAAAGTTATTTATATAGTAATTATTACCTAATACCTATATTATTAATACCTAATGATATCAATTATAATTGAGGATTTAGTGTATTACAATGATAGGTATAATTTAAAAGAAAGTTATTTGCCCCCCCCCCCTCGTATCCTCCCCTGATAATAATATTAAACGAGTATCCATTTACAATAATTGTATTCAAAAAATTTGTTTCAATAACATAAATAATAATGCAGTTCTAAACTTCTAACTACTATAGTTCTATCTTCTATGTATAATGTATTTTTAATTACCTACCTATACTTATTGATAATCATATATTTTCATATTTTATCTTATGGTAAAAATAATTGATAAACTTATAGTAGCACAATATAAAAATATTCAAATTTTAATTTTAGTACCTACCTATAATTTAAAAATTATTATATATACCTATATTATATGTATTTATATTATTAGTTATTACTTATTATAATATTAGTAGGCCAGAAATTGTATACATCACATTACCAACCTAACTTATATTTGTATGTAACTAACTTGTATAACTTACTTAACCTATATGTATAGTATATAGTTTATTATTATATTTATATATTATATGTACCTTTTTTTAATGTGGTGTATTTACGAGGGGCCAAGGGTCTGGCGTCTGGATCGGGGGGATTATTATAATAATCTGGGGGGCAGAACCACCGTAATAGTGATCCTTATTTTTTATATTATATTATAATATTAATTTTGTTTTTTTTGTAAATTTATTATATAGGAGAAAAATTTTGGATCCCCCCCCCCCCCCCAGAATTTTGTTCAAAATACGCCACGTCACCACTGTCTATATACAATAATTTATTATCCTATATTATAATAAATATTAGTTTATTAATACTCGTATAATACTTAAATTTTAAATTATTATGATATAGTTTAAATTTTTTTTTCACAAACAAAGAAAATAAGTGCTATTTTCTTTAAATAATAGTATTTTATAGTTTTATACCATGTATTTATGACTTTATGTACCCATATATTATATGAAATATGATATAGGAGCATTATAATTTATTGTATATTATATAATATTGCAAATAATTATTTTAACTGACCTGCGAAATGCGAATCTGCGATCAACACAAGACGTGACAGTATCATTTATTTTTAAATAAATTCGACAATTCGATTTTTGATATTTTCTTAACATACGAGACGTACGTCGTTCAGTTATTGTATTCGTCTTGGGAAAAAGTATTGAAATTTATACAGACGAATGACATTATGACAATGTCTATATTGTATTATACATTAGAATATTGACCGTATATAAAAGTTACATCGAGCCGACCTTGGTCTACTGTACTAAATCCAAATACGATCTCAATAATAATAATAATAATAATAATAACGGATGTGTCCTTTTAAAATTCCATAATAGGCAAAATGGCAAAAATAGATCCGTCGTCGTCTTATATAGACGATGATATCATAACATTTTAATTGCGAGCGCGCGCGCTTTGATTTTTAAAAACGGTATCGTATAGTGTATAGACGTTTATTTTTCTGTAAAAGGACTACGAGCGGTTTACGGAAAAATATTGCGGCTCGCGTTTACAATTTAAAACACGTTTACATTTTTTTTTCAATTTCTTTAATCGTGTTCTGCACTTGCAAACAAGGTAACCGTATTTTATAAGTTTTAGCCGAATTGACATTTTTAGCATAACTGCGAACGCAACAATTATATTGTAAAATTTAATAAAAAAAAAAACACACTTTTAGAATATATTCTGTCGCTGCGGATTTACGTTTAGTAGCTGTAGGTATAGATACGTTTTTAAAATGCATTTTTATAAAAATTAAATTTTTGTATGTTTAAGTAGAAACTAGATTCGTTTCTTTAAAATAATAAATTAAAAGATAAATAAAATAAAAATATAATGGGTACACAACATTTATATAAATAAATAATTAATAAAGTTATATTATTATTTATTAATTAATAATTATTATTATTGTAATCGAATTATATAAAAAATTAAAATATTACCCAATTACGATGTAGGTATACAATTATTAACTAATACCTGTTACTTATCATGGTGGTTATATGTATAAACCACGGTTGTCTACATGTAGATAACCGTGGTATAAACGAATTGTATAAACTATATTAAACCCGCTATGTTCAAAAACTTTAGGTCGTATTAAGCGAACACAATATTAAATTTCAGTTTTGAGTCTTTGTCATATTCGGATATTCCTTATATCAAATATATTATTATTATATCTGTACTAACGTTTAAACAGTTGGATGTTTTTGTTTATACGTATACAATAAATATGTTATAATGTACGTCCTATATATAATTTTTTGCACATATACCAGGAATGATTATTATAATAATTCCGTATCGTGGTAATACGATACGCGTATACCTACTATAGAGCGCATTACACGATTAAATATTTAATAAAATCAAAATATGGAATATATTGTAAGTGTTAACACGTAGGCCTATAAATATTTATATATTATATTATTTATTATAATTTATAAGTATTATACTGATAGGTATATATTTTTTTTAATTTTTCGAAGAAATTATCACAATATACATTACAGACTATAAACACGATAACAATTATTAATATTAAACGAATCCATACATATGTAAGAGGGGAGGGTACAGGATAACGTGCTTTTTGTCCCTGTGTCCTATCAAGGGGCCACAGAAAAATATAGAGACAATGAATTATATTTCAAAACTGTTTTTATTTGAATAATATTTTTTTTCTTTTTTTTTTGCGAATCCTATAATATTTGAATAATTATTTTGATTTTGTGATATACATAGTAAATTACGTTTTTTATTTATACATATTTCATATTATTTATTACAAAAATATAAATAGGTAATAATAATAACGTATTAACGTGACTCCATTTCAAAATTGGGATCTGAAACCAGCTGTACAGATACGGTTAAATCAAAATGAAAGTCGCGAGACGACAGACGACGAGACACGCCTTAAGCTAAAGAACAAAAATGGTTTAATGGTACTTTTCCAAAAGCATCAACTTACAAAAGCATTCTGAATAAGCTGAAAAAAAGAAAATTTTAAATGTAAATATTATTTTTTATAAGTTATTAATAATAAAAAATTTTAATTTAAATTTGTATAATGTTGTGTGTTTATTATCCCATTCCATATAATATATTTTATTTATTAAATATAAATTTTTAGATAAGGTACTCTAAATGATAATTGGTATCTACTTTACGTGGGCTAAATAAAGTAAAATGGGCAGTTGAGAATATTCCTATAGAATGACAAGAATGAGCCTGTGTTTACCTATGTGTAAAAATATTTTTAATTTTTACAATTTGTTTTGTGATAATTTGTGTTATATATTAATTAAATTTACGCCTTAATTATTTAAAATATTTCTATTTTTAAACGGGTGAAACATTTTCCAAAAGTCGACGTCATACTCATATCATAATATTAATTTATAGAAAATATCGCCTGTCGATAATTTGACAGAATGGCTGCCGTGACAATTGACGGTCTTTAAATCGAAAAATGTAATTAAACCGTCTTTGAAATTCGGCAATGCGTTTCGATAAGAACAAAATTTCAAACGGGCGTCACGATTTTAAATAAAATTGCGAGGGTTATTCTTATTTTGCAATAATGTCAGTTTTATTTTATAATTTTATAACTTTATATTATAATATTATAGACGGATTACGGTGGCAAACAGGCGCGGATTCAGGGCGGAGCTATGGATGCTCAAGCACCCCCTGTCGTTTGACCACCAATAAAATTTATTTATTTATTAAAATAATTTTTTAATTTTTGTATATAATTATTATTGTAATGTTAATTAAAAGTAATATTTATTAAAAATGTTAATGTTGACATACATAAATTTTAAAAAATGAGAAAATATATTTCTACTATTAATTTGTTTTATCTAGCACCCCCTGTTAAAATTTTCTGGATCCGCGTTTGGTGGCAAAGGAGACAAAACGAACATGCCCTGAATCGTAAATAATAGTTTTTGATAAAATCACAATGCGTCAATGGGTTAATACTCATGGTCGCCCCAAGGGGGGATAAAAGGGGCATTTGCCCCCCTGGACTTTAAAATTTCAGAAATAATTTTGAAAATTTTGAATTTTATTATTAATTATTATTTAATAATGATTATATAAATATTTTATCGATGTTTTGTCTAGTTATAGGTTTATAAATTTAATATCAACGAAGAAAAAAGAACTAGGTATATATTCTTTATGAATTAATGCAGGCATAATTCTTAAAAAATTTTATTAAGTATATTTTGGATTTTTAGCCTTTAATTTTATTATGCCCCCTCCCCTAAGAAATTTTCTACGGGCGCCCATGAATGCATCTGCCATTGCAAAAATATTAATAATAATAATTAATAATTTAATAACGTTATGATATTATTAAATATTAATATTAAAATTTAAAATATTCCGTACGATAAGAAAAGTAAAAAACACGATACGGCATTAATGCGGCAACAGCATCGACGGCGGCATACGCACACCGAGACCACCCGACCACGGCTGATATCACTGGTCGGCAGGTGGCGGTGACGGCGGCGCAGTGGTGCCACCCGGGGCGGCCGCAGTTCACTGATCCGACGACTAGGGCCATGAAAATAATATGAAATGAACACAAGCGCAGACGTCGAGCCCAGCCGCGGTCCGGTCAACAATGTAATCAAAAGGCTGATGACAAGTCGTATTGGATCTTTGTTGCCGCCGCTGTTGCTGTCGTCTCCGTTCGCTTATATGGTAAGTCTCAAGATACGGCGGCCTAACTTTTCCGTCCTAGCCGCGATCATTTTTTCCCGTTTGATGTTTTAATGCGTTTTTAATGTATGTGTGTGTGTGCGTGTGTGTGTGTGTGTACTTACTGCTTACTACATACTTGGTACTTACTACTTGGGTATCATTTCCCAGACGCGTCGAGATGTTTTGGGTGCATTCGGACAAATTATTTGGGAATAGTCCAAAAGTCTTCTGAATGAGGTACGAACAAGCACAGAGTTAGTATCGATCAGACATTCAGAACGACACTACCGTTCTGTCACCGTTTGAATATTTCAGAACTTCCAGACCCAAATTATGATAAATTGACGACATAGCCAAGTTTGGAGACCAGAACGTTGTTTTGATTATTGGCTGTTTGATGTGCCTAAAATATTTCGACATAAATACGCGAAAGCATTTACCGATTGTTATCATAAAATATATATTCATATTGTTGTGTAATAAATTACAATAAAAATGTGTTAAATATGTCAACAATTTATCGCCCACTGGTGTAAGAATCGGATTGCTAATGAGTAATGACACTTAGCACTTATTATTTTAATAACATAAATCTTGGTTTATTTTCTATTGGCAGATAAATACGTATAGTATTGTGTTATTTAGTAAGTTTACTACTAAACACAGTGATGATAACATAGAATATTTTAAAAGAACGACAATTGTAACATTCAAGATTATACAATATACTTGTATATATAAATATATTTGCCATTGCGTGTATGTAATTTTCAAGGGTTAGGGAAAAAGTCATAGATCGTATCGTAACATTCGATATTAGCTCGGTAACTGACATGTTTTGTATTTTGTAGTTTCATACAGTATACCTACATATAAATATTAAGATATATAAGAATATTATAAAATCTGTATAAATTACAGAATAGCTATAATGAATCGATGAGTTATTTTATGTTAATACTTCCTTAACATTTATATTTTGCAGATTAATAATAGACATGTTTTCCTCATTTAAAAATTATCTAATAAATTGAAATATTGATATTATAATACCAATAGTATTTTTTAACAATGTTTATTTTATTTTTATAGGATAATTCAACCATGAATAGCTGACAAAATGTTGCAGATTAAAAAAGAAACGGTATCAATTTTTGTATTTTAATTAATATAGTTATATTAGTTATATATCAATGTTTTGTGTTAGTCACAGTTAGTTCCATATCGGAACATATTTTTATTTATAAAAATTATTCTTTAGACATATTAAAATATTAAAATTTTGTTCCATGTAAAGTAATTAATTTTTAGTTATTTTCAAGAATTATTCTAAAATATAAATACTATAATATATTATCTATATTATCTAGTAAATATTATTAAATATTCATAAAATTTTATATAAAATTGTATTTATTAGATTATTAGGATTTTGAATAAATTATTCTTAAAACTTTGTTCATAAACTATTGATTTTTGTTTATTCGTTCTTGCTCTGAATTATTTAATATTTATTATGCACAATTAGAATTTTAAACTATTTTATAAAATAATTTTGAAATATATTTCAATGGTAGTAGTGTGAAAGAGATTTTATTATTTTTCAATAATATATTAATAACATTAGTTTAATCTATAAAAGCTTTAATCTAGTAATAATTTATACGATTTAGATAAAAAGGGAGAGCCCTGAGGCTCCTACTCCTGACAGTACAACTGTTGAAAACAAGACTTATGTTTGTGGAGAAGAAGTTTTGGTTCATTTAAATGATGAACGGTTTTATTTAGGATTTATAGCTAAAGTAAATGATATTATATTATTATTATATGTAATTTAATGTAAAGTACTGATGTTAAATTGTATTTATTTTTAAGTTGAGATATAAAGATGCTACATGCTTAATTAAGTTTGGTGATAATACAATAAAATGGGTATTCTTGAAAAATGTCACACGAATGACATGTACAAGTACAGCAGCTCAATTTTGCAACGTGTGCAATAATGAGGCTATGCCAGATAATTTATGTGTATGTGACAAATGTGCCAATGCATATCATCGTAAATGTCATAAGGTAAATATAATCATTGTTTATTACTTTATTAGTATTAATTTGTACATGCTAATAATAAAATATACATGTTAAAACAACTTAATTACTGAATAATTAGTGAATACATTTTGTATAATATAATTTACAGACATAAAATATTGTATACTACTTAATATTTTTGTTAGAGTTCTAAAGTTCATTGGAGAGACAAATATGTCTCTAACAATCTAGTGTTAATTATAAATAAATGTTTTGGTATTTTGATTGTTATTTACTTTAAAATATATTTAAAATTATGAAAAATAAATAGTAATTAATATTAAATAATGTATTTGATTTGTTTTCAGCCTGAAGTAATAGTTTCAGATATTTCTATTTGGATATGTTCATTATGTAAAGAAAAACAACAAATTAATAATAGCCTAGAAGTTGTAAACTCTGTATCAAGTACAATTGTTCCAAAAAATATTAAACTACCTTATGATGTATGTCTGATGATATTTATCAATTTTAACTCTTTTGTAGCCCTTAGTAATTATGAAAATATTTAAAATATATGTTTTAGTTGAATTCTTTACAATGGGACATTCATCATCGTATTAATAATTTAGGAACCTATTGCTATTGTGGTGGACCAGGCGATTGGTTTATTAAAATGTTACAATGTAGTAAATGTTTACAATGGTTTCATGAAAAATGTGTTGCCTCTTTAATATATCCCCTGTATCTTGGAGATAGGTAAGTTAATTTTTTTACGAAACTGATTTGTATTTGATTTTTCATAACATAGATTATTAAAAATATAATTATAATCAAAGCATGTTTACTCTATAATTAATTTCTTTAATAATAGTAATATGTTAGTTATTTAATTACATTATTTAAAAATAATAATGGAATATCACCATAGTAGTTAGTAGGATATTACAATTGACTGTGGTGGCCTGAATGTTTGGTATCTTAGGAGCGAGCACAGAAAATCAATACCTATCTTTACAATTTATTTTTCATTTTAGATTTTAAGGAAAGCAAAAAGTATTGGTTGTATAATGATGTGTATCTTTTATCATTTTGTTTTTATGTTTGTAAACACTTTCTACCCCAAAATAATGCTCTGATTTTCACAAAATAGCATATGATTCTGTTGAAAAGTGGATGTAATTGGTACTTTATTTAGGTCATTTATCAAATTTCTTAAAACTGATCCTATGCAATAAAAAAAATGACCAAAAATGATGAATAAACGGCATTTTCACAAAAACTAATTTTGATGAATTTGAATTCAATATTTTACAATAACTTAGACAATGTTAAACTTAGAAACGTGAAAATTTTATTGTTTACATAGGTAATTTATATATGTGATAATATTTTGGTACTGTTACATTAATTTTTATAAATAATATAGAATTTTGAATATTTTCTAAAATTCTCTTTTTTCTGTATATAATGTTTGATAAAATTGGCAATTTTAGGTTTCAAGTTCTGAAAATTTTACTGAAGTATACTTACATATTACTTAAAATGGTATTAAAAATTTAGAAAAATTCCAAGTCTTAATTTTTCTTTATAGCTGTTTAAAGTTGATATTTTTAGTTTAATCGAAAATCTTAAGTAGAATATTACAACATATAAGTATTATTATTATTTCTCAATACTTTTATAATTATAATTAATAAAAAAAATTTTTTTTTAATTTTATTGAAGCTTATATACGTATTATTTATTTCAGTTCCAAATAAAATGCAAAGGAAGGGATACAGGTGTAAAGAGGATAGTGTTAAATTTTGATTAAATGATAAATCATTGTATTTTAATTTTAATCAAAATTTAACACTGTCCATTTTACACTTGTATCCTTTCCCATGCTTTTTACTACATTATTTTTCTGCCTAAATTTCAGTAGGTATGCCTCAAAATCAAAGGATATATTAATTTATTAAAAAAAACTAATCTAATTGATAATCTATTAATTATTATTACAAAGTATCTGAAATAGTTAATTATAATGGAATAACAACTACCCACCCTATTTTTCTAGAAGTGATTGCTCCTCTTAATATACAAGTGGATCGCCTCTGACAATTGGTATATTATCTGATATTGAAAATTAGTTGTCAATAAGATATACTATTATATTATATTAAGTGTAATTAATTAAAATTAATAATCAACTAAATTAATTATTTATATTACAGTATTATACTGAAAACAATACAAACATTATTTTTAAATTATTTTTACAATGAGGTTAGATTAGAAGAGGTAAAATTATTTATATTTATAAACTGATAAAATTTTAAAATTATAAAAGCATAATATTTATAGTTTATTTTATTTGCTACTTTATATTAAAATTAACAAAAAGAAGTTAATATATCATTATAATTATATATTAAAATTATGTTGGATGATTTGTATTTTTATTAATTTGTTTATCTTATTTTACCGGATAATTGTCATTCAACTATTTAAAATACTAAAAAAAAACCATATATCAATATAAAATTGCATTTATTGATAGCAAAAATTTAACTTCAGGTATTAAATTGACATATTTATTTTGTTCATTTGTCCAATAGTAATAAATTAATTTGTAATGAAAATTCTAAAAGTAATGTTTTCCAATATATTTAAATAATATAATTTAAATTTATTATGCTTTATATTGAGTGAAAATTTTCATTTTTTCTTGCGATACAAATTATTACAATCATAAGTACTAGAATAATGTAATGAGTTAAATATTATATTCAAAACTGATAATTTGACATTACATAGTTTAATATATTGGTGGTATAAGTATTTTGTTAAAAGGGTGTATATCATCAAAAATTGAAAAATACAATATATTAATCAAAATTTTCAGAAAAATCATAAGAATAATCTGATCAACTATGGAAAAATAATATAGTTATACTAAATATAAGATATCCATATACCTTTTTAAAAATTAAAATAATCTATACAAAATTGTTGAAAGGGCTTATACCACATCAAATGTATGCCAATTGTTTACAAATTATACAGTTTATAACTATAATTAATATTATAATTATTACTAGATTGAATAAAGTGGTTACTAGGTTCCACACTGAACACTACTTGTATTAATAATACTTTATCACAACCTTCCAATTTGATATTATTAGTAAACAATAAACCGATAAGTTAATAGACAATATAACACGAAAAACATTAATTTTTCATTATGTTTTATCGTTATTTAGAATTTATTTTTTAGTCTTTAGGTCTTTTAGGTCACATAATTATATTGTATAATATATTTAAAATAATAATGAGTAACTCTAAAAGCAAAAAGTTATTATTATTAAAACATTCATAACATTCTGAAAATACTGGTAACTTTACTGTATAAATCAAAATGTTAAAAGGATTTATACTACCTACTAATTATTATATGGTCTCAGAAGGTCTATAAAATTCAAATTGTTAAAAGGGTCTACACCACATAAATCTTTTTAAAATTATTGTAACATTCAATATAAATTTTGTTTAGGCAATATAATAAGCAAATTTCGTTCCAAGGAGTCGCATGTTTAATTATTATAATATATAAATGAATATTCTATTTTTAAAATTGGATTTTTAATCAGTTATATTTGTTCCCAGAAAAATTTGATATATGCATTTTTAACAAAAAGCAAGGGAAGGGATACAGGTGTGCAATCATAGTGTTTAATTTTAATTATAATTTGAATGCAATGGAAAACCATTTCATTCGAAAAAACGATTCTGAGCGAAGTTCCGTCATATAATGCCGTTTTTTCGTCATTCTTTTCATAACATTTTCGATGTACTAAAAATATCAAATTTAAACAGCTATAAAAAAAATTGAGACTAGGGATTTTTATGTAAATAAAAAAAATACTTTAGTAAAATTATCAGACCTTGATGTCAAAAATTGCCAATTTTATCAAACATTATACGTAAAAAGAAGAATTTTACGAAATATTCAAAGTCCAATATTTTGTAGAAAAATGAACGTAACACGGTACCAAAATTTTACCACATATTAATATATGGTAACTTATGTAAATACCCAATAAAAATTTTAAGTCTTTAACTTCAAAATTGCCTAAGTTATCGTAAAATATTGAAACCGAATTCTTCGAAATTTCAGTTTTCATGAAAAATACAATAAACTTTTTCTTCAATTTGCCCTCTAGCTAATTCTAGAGAATTGGAAAAAATCACCTAACAATAATTATGTATATATAACCGAATGGTTCGTTAATTCTCATTATAGACTTTAGCCTTTGATCAATAATCTATGATCTGCGATATGAATATATGATCAACCCCAGGGAGGTGCTCAAAGAAATATTATAAGATTTACGATGGAAATTTCTGTTTATATAGATGGTTGGCGGTTGCTATTAGTTACAATAATATTATTTTGGTTGCTATTAGTAACAATAATAATATTATTACTTTGGTTGCTATTAGTAACAATAATATTTATATTATCACTATGGTTACTATTATAAACAAATTTATCCGATGAATCAAATTCGTCGAAGGAAAAATGTCCTTTTTTTCGTTATTTTTTCGTCCTTTTTCTGTGTGACATGAGGTCAATTTTGGGAAATTCGAAAAATGACCTTAATAAAGTACAAACTACATCCAATTTGCAATCGAAAACATACAACACTCGTGAAAATCGGAGCATTATTTCGGGTAGTAAAAGTGTCTTCATACTTAAAAAAAAAAAAAACAAAAAAAAAAAAAAAAAAGACCCACATCATTGTAAAACCAATACATTCTTCGCTTCGCTCAGAATCTAAAATACTATTGCTATATTAATTTCATTTTTATCTACTTGAAAATAAGATAAGAATAATGTCAAAGTATATTTATTTTAAATATATCATATTGTGTAATATTTAAATATTCATTAGAAAATTAAAATAAATAATTTTTATTGTCATTTTATTTTGAAATATAATTATTTCTACCTATATTTGAAAATAATAAATTATAATTAAACTGTTTTCAGGTTTTATATTTTTTTGTGTTCTGTATGCAATTTGGGTACAGAATTTGTACGTCGTATTGAGATGGAATGGACTGATTTAGTTCACCTTGCTCTTTTTAATATGACTGCTTTTAAACCACAAAAATATTATGATGTGGATATAAATATACTACCATATTTAGATAACCATTGGTCTTCAATGTATCTACCTCCTAAAGTATGTTATATTTATATAATTTATTTTTAATATGTATGTTTTATGCTACTATTACCTACTATAACTGCAGATTTGTGGCCACATATTATTTTTTTTTTTTAATGCTGATAATTAATTTTTGATTCCTGCCAATTAAGCCAATTCAATTTTTATAGTATAAATACGATTTTTAATGAGATTATTAAATATTTTGCTTGTAAAGTTCTTTCGAGTATTTAACATTTTATTTTTTTGAATTTTTAATAGTTTTATTATGATGAAATAAAATTATACAAAGATAAATAAATACGTGAAATTTTTATATTTTTATAATAAAAACTTTTGGAGCTTTGAACTAATTTAGATGTATCCACAAAGTTCATAGATTACTTTTGTTAAACATTAAGATTATAAAATACTAAGAATAAGAGTATAGTATTTTAAATTACAAGGACTTAAGTGTTATTAATTACTTTAAATAATCAAAAAAAAAAATAGTAATCATTCTCATGTCAGTTAAATGTATAAGTATGGTTATGATTACTGTGAAGAGCACATTTTGAAATAAAATTAAAATACAATTTTAAGTATACATAAATTAATAAAATTAGTAGGCAATTTATTATAAATATTAAATAAATTCCCAAATTTACGTGTGTATATAACATTAGTTTTATTTAGACTATTTTGTTACATATTATATTTAAATTGTTAATTTAAAACAGCAATCAAAATAATATGAACATTGGTTATAAAAAAATAAAAAAAACACTGTAATATCATTAAAATTTTAAATTGTTTATATGGATCAAAAGGTCATAAAAAATTGGTAATATTTTTGATTTTAAATTTTAATATGCATTTTATTTTATTTTGTTTATAGATTGTTGATGTTCCTGTTGATGAGAGGAAATATTATGTTGTCAATGCCCTGCTCAAAGACACTAATCAGTTAGTACATTATATTCTAAACATTTGTATAATATATTGTTTGAAAAAAAGAAAATTATACTTTTTTAATAATTATTGTTAATTATTGTTAATGTTATTTTATTCTTATCTGTTTTTATTTGTTTTATAGTAGGTTCGAATTCCAGGGTAAAAAGCCCACAAATTTGTGGGGACTCCGACTGAAGATGCCACCAAAGCCCCCACGTTTTTCGTTACCAGCACAAGTCCCAATTGATGAGAATCTTTTGCATTACCAATTACGTAATAAACTTAATCTTAATATATTACCACCTCCGAAAAAGTAAGTAAATCTACACCTTTATAAAATTTAATTGTAATACTTTAATGTGTTGTCATTGTCTGTTAAATGTTAGTTTGAAAGATTTATAAGTTTCTTTCTCTTTTAATTTCAAATTACATAAATAATTATTCTGATTGCATGATTCTAAATATTTATTTAAGTTAATAAAACTGTTAAAATATTTAATGGATAATGGGTATTTAAATTTATTATTAAATCGACTATGAAGTAAAAACTATTTTTAAATAAAATAGTACTTAGTAATTATTAATGGCAATATTTAGAAGTTAATGCATATGTGTGTCTTAAAAATAACTATTTATATATATATATATATATGTTATATAATAAATAATATATATTATTTTAGGACTGATCTTGTAATAAATAAACAAAGTACTGAGTTAATGTATTCAGTAGAAGGATTAAAATTCTTACATCAAGATTCACATGTTGTTATGTTACCAAAAGGCCTACCATCAGTAGGGCATAATGTAAGTACCAAGTAAATATTTTTCTATTAGCATTGATGTTAAAAATAAATTTAAAAAGACAAGCTACCGGTTTGGTGTAGATAATGATCATGACATAGAATAGTGTTCTATTAAGTAGGTTATTAAGATTTGAATACAATGATAAATTATCACATTCAAAAAAACAATTTGGAATGAATTTCACTCAGATATAGGTATTGATTATAAATTAATGATTAAAATTGTGACGTATTTAATAAAAATAATTTAATTTAATTTAATTTTAAAAAACAAAGTAACTGTTCCAAATTGGTATAATTTATGAAAAATGTCCATATTAACACTCGATAACATTTTAAATTAAATATTTTCTGAGTTATTTTAAAATATTTGAAATTAAATTTGTTAAAATTATAATTTCTGTAAATATTGCTGAATTTTTGTAAAACTTATTGTTTTAACATATCTGTAATTAGGGAAATTCAAAAAATGATCTAAGTAAAGTATAAACTATATACAGTCTTTACTGAAACATACTCTATACATGGTAATTGGTCATTAACTCTTGTCAAAAAAGTGTCGTTAGACATAAAAAATAAAAATATATATATTGTAAAACAATCATGGGCGTAGTTGGGTAGGGGGCAATGTGGGCTACAGCCCCTTCAGAACCACTCGTAGTCCCCCTAAAATTGTAACCTACTAATTTCTATTGAACTAGATTTCATATCCCAATTATTATACTAATTTCATTTTCAATTGTAATTTCTTTTTTTATCAATAAATTAATATTATATAGGTATATTTTGTATTTATTTTTTCCAGATAATTATTAGTTATTACTTATTACGTGAATACGTGATATATAATATTTTGTAATAAACCTATAAGGCTATATAAAAATATAATAGAATTATAATACATAATTATTCAAAAATAAAATACATTACCGATTAATTAGTTAGTTTAAAAAATACATATCTTGGAGTAATAGCCCCCTAGAAAATCTAATCAAACTACGCCCATGAAAACAATACTACATCCCTTGCTTTGCTAGAATCTAAAATACTGTTTTGTTTTATATCATACATATAATATACATATATACATATTTATATAATTGTCATTAACAATAATTATAATAAATTATATTACCTTTAAATTTTATGAAAAGGTGGTAGGTAGTAACTATAATTATAGATGTTAATATTGTGCTTATTTATTTATATTCTATACACATATAGAAGAAGTCTATCTTCATATAAACCTATTAGGTTTGTCCATTAATAGTTGTCACATAATAAAAAATAATAATCTATACAAACTTTTTAAGATTATCACCTATCAACTTAGGAATTATCCAGACAAAGTTTATTTTACTTAATATGCTATATTTATTTGAACAGTTTTTATTTATATTATAATTTTGTAAAAGTTAAAAATATAAATATTGTCTTATGAAATTTAGTATATTATAAAAGTAAAAATAAAATATTAATTTAAATTATGTAATAATGGAAGGAATTATTTAAAATATTAAAAAGAATCGGAATTAAATATAACAATAGAAGATTTATCTATAATATGTACAAAAGCCAAACAGTCATAATACAGATAGATGGGAATGAGCAAGAAGCAAAAATAAAAAAATGCGTAAGACAGGGTTGTATCTTGTCACCAATGCTATTCAACTTGTACATTGAAGAGGCAATGAAAGAATTGAGAGAAGAAATACAGAAAGGAGTGCGAATAGGAGAAACAATGGTGACTGCCTTAAGATTTGCGGATGACATAGCTTTCTGTGCGGAAAGAGAAGACGACCTGCAAAATACCCTAGTAACAATTGAGAGAATACTAAAAACTAAGTATGGAATGAAACTGAACAAAAAGAAAACGAAAGTTACGGTTTGCAGTAAAACTAATCCGCTTCGACTCAACATAAATATCAACAATGAACAAATAAAGCAAGTGCAACAATTCACATATCTAGGAAGCAATATAACAGAGGATGGTCGGAGCAAAACAAATATAATCTGTAGAATAACACAGGCGAAAAGAGCATTTCAAGACAAAAGCCACATATTAACTACCAATAGTGTCAGCCTGGAAATAAGGAAAAAATTCTTAAAAAGTTATATTTGGAGTGTAGCGCTCTTTGGATCCGAAACCTGGACAATAAACTCAACGGAAAAAAATAGGCTAGAAGCCTTTGAGATGTGATGCTACAGGAAAATTCTTAAAATACCATGGACTGAGAAGGTAACGAATAAAGAAGTACTAGACAAAATAAAGGAACAACGACAAATATGGAAAAGTATTCAATCAAGAAGAGGCATGATAGGACACATTTTAAGGCATGAAAGTTTACTAAAGAAAATAATTGAAGGAGATGTTGAAGGACACATTGCAAGAGGAAGATCAAGAACAGAATACATGATACAGATAATGCAGGATACGAATAAGGGAAGTTACAAGGACCTGAAGGAGTTGTGCTACGATAGAGAAGCATAGAGAGCTGCAACAAACAAATCTATAGATTTATAACAAAAAAATAAATAAATAAATAATTTTGGGAATAGAACTAATCATAATATTATTTAATATTTAATAAATAATAATGTATGTTGTATTCCTATAGGTATGTATCAAAAGTGCCAGTCCAATAGTACCAGCACCAAGATCTGTAATTGAAAGACGAATAAGACTACAGCAAATTGAGACCAATAAACGTGGTCCTAGGAGTTCAAACATTACCAATAAAGTTAAAGTAATATTTATTCTAATTTTTACTTGACACATTTTTATGTATTTTTAATTTTAGAAATCAACAAAAAAAGAAAAAGTTCCTGAAAGTCGATCACCATCACATTCAACTGAGAGCACCCCAGAAAAATCTATATCAGCATCCGAAGAAGAACTAACTAGTGAAGATGATGCAGATGATGAGGATCTTGATGATGAAGATGATGCTGACTCATTACGTACAAATGATCTTCAAAGTCGCCGTAGTCAAAGACTAAGCGTCAATCGTTTATTAAATGGAAGGCCAATAGCTAGGTCTTCACTTCCACGTGAAACTCGTTCTGCTTCATCAATTACTTTACCACTTTCTTTAGCACCTGTAATTACTCAGCCACAAGTACGGACTACCAAACGACGCTTAAGTGAAAAAGATTTACGTGTTGATCGTAATGGACAATATTTAGTAAAACGCAAACGAATACGTCGAAATGGTATACAAAATAATAGTTTAACTCCAACAAAACGACAGTCAAAAACTAATTGCAATGGCCGTCCAATATATAAATCATATTCAGATTTCTTTGCTAATCATGGTTATTCTGTGAACAGGCCATGTTCACCAGATAATACTGTAGATTCCTCAGCTGATCTTAAAACTCTTGTTCATTCTTATTTTGGTGCAAGTAATAGAATTGCTAATGGTGAAGAATATACTATATTATGTAAAAGAATTACCTCAGATGGGACGGAAGAATTTTTAATTAGGTGGGATTAGTGTATTATGTAAAATAATAGAAATAAAAATAAATTAATACT
Organism: Tetraneura akinire; assembly: GCA_021307375.1. Classification (NCBI taxonomy): domain Eukaryota; kingdom Metazoa; phylum Arthropoda; class Insecta; order Hemiptera; family Aphididae; genus Tetraneura; species Tetraneura akinire. The sequence continues at coordinate 2,572,679 of JAIUCT010000023.1, forward strand.
TTAAATTTTCATAATAAATTAAAACTTTAATTTATGTAATTAATTTATTAGATATGAGATTATGTTTTTATTTAATTATTTTGTTTTGTAATCAAATGTAGGTTTTTCAACTGTATCATTGATGTTCCTGATTTGAATTTGAATTTCCTACTGATATTATGAATTTTATTCAATTCAAACCTTTATATATGTATATCAAATTTGTCTTTTTAAAGGAATGTCAGCAGTAATTTAGTATAAAAATTATTCCTATTTAATTAAAACAATTTATTTAATATTTATTATTTAATAATATTTTGGACTTGGCTTAGTCATGTATTATAAATTTTATTCAAATTTATTTCTTGCAATATTGTGATTAAAAGTGTTGGATTTTTATAATTGCTCTACACTTATAAAATATCCTACTACCCTGTTTTTACTTTAATTTAGTAAGTGGATAAAGTTGCACAAAGTTTTCATATTTTGTGTTTTACTGAATGTAAATCAAGGGAGTGTAAAAAATTATAATTTGTATAATATAATGTATATAATTTTTTTCCGACGTAAACTGTGTTCATATTTATAATTTAGTGATATGATTCATTAGTAAATTGGTAATTTTAAGGGTGAAATTATCATGTCATGTTTTACCACGTTTCAATTCTACTCACAATTTTATATAAAAATACATTTATTATACAATTTTTTTTTTTGTCAAAAATGTTTTTAATAAAGTTAATGGTTATTAATTTCTATCTATTATTTCATGTATATACATTGTCAAAATGTTGTTACAAATTAATTAATATAAATTATGGTATTAGAAAATTTTTTATGAATTAGACTTATTATTAATGCCAATGGATTTCTCTATCAAGTAGATAAATTTAGTGTAATTTTTGTCTTAAATATTTTAAAATTTATTCAAAGCAAAGGATTGTCTGTATTAAGACTGAATACGTTTTCAAAATATAATAATTATTATTTCTGGTAGTGGTTTTCATGGTCATAGCGCTTGAAAATTAAAAATAAGTTTTTTATTGGGTATTCTTAAAAATTATGCTAGTGCTTTGTTGTTTTCTGTGGGTTATAAACATATTGTAGATCTCGAAAAAATTTTCTTTTTATCTTTTTTATTGTTATAAAATGTACTATGTATTATGGTTTTTATTTTCCATAACATTTATTTATATATCTTTAAAAACATCAAAAGACAGACTCTGTCCATTTTTAATATGTATTCATTAAGTAAAGTATTAATTATTAATTTAAATAATTTGATATTTTCTTTATAAAAATAATTTTGGTACACAAATAAATAATAAATAAAAAAAAAAAAAGTACAATTTTTGCCATTTGTATTTAAGCTCATTTTATTATTAATAAATAAAATATATATATATTATATATATTACTATTTTTTTCTTTTTTGTACGAAATAATATTTTTTTATACTACAGTTTTAGTACAAATACCGTGATTACTTAAAATATGTCTTCTATTCAAGTATCTAATGTTTTTTTTTTTTATGTTATATAAAATTATCAATGATTAATTATATAAATTATCACTGCCATTAATATGACTGTTAAATATAATTTTTTAGGAATTACATTTTGATTAAATACCTACAATCATATTTTTAAACATTCTTTTAATTTCCTTTGACATAAATTTCCATGTTCCTATAATTATTATTTTTCAACAAACAATTATTATTAATATTCTAAATCATACTATGTTTGAGGTAATCCAAACTTAATGTTTTAATTAATAATGTATACTGCATTTATTATCATTTATGAATATATAATATGTTAATTTTAGCCTGTATCTGATTTATATTTTAGAATGAATTACTTTTTAATAGTTCCATTTTAATTTTGTATAAGAAAAAATTATAATTTATATTGTATTTCATGAAATATTTCTTTTTAATACTCAATAAATTTTAATGTGTGATTTTTTTATTCATTTATTGTAATACAATTATTGTTTGAAAGGAATTAATAATATAATATTAAACATGGAATATGTATTTATTTTTTTTTTTTTTTTTTTTGTAAAAATATGTTTATATTATATATCTAGTATAAACTTATATTATTATTTATGTATTTATAAATAAAATTTAAGAAAATATATTTCAAAAGAATTTTCAATAGATTTACCTAGAGTCTCCAAAAGTTTTCTACAAATTTGTGTAATACTACTTATATTATCAATTTAATAAATAATGTATCGACATAATTATATAGATAAATAATTGATTTTAAATGTGACAGTTTTTATTATGTCTTAATTGTATTAATTAACATATTAATGTTTTACAGTAAATATATATTGAAATATAATTTCAATTAAAATAAAAACGTGAATATTATTTATTATTTCAATTGTTTCTGTTATAAATATGATTAAATATAAACATTGATTTTAAAATTACAAAAAATTAGTCCAAATTAAAATTTTTCATAAATTAAATGCCTACTTATATTCTATGTAACATATTGTTTTAATATAATTAATATTTAACTTAACTTAAAATTTTAAATAATGTAAACTTAGCAAAAATACAGCTTTTAGACTGATTTTTAGGTGATACAGGTATGGAAGGGATACGTGTGTAAAGAGGATAGTGTTGAATTTTGATTAAAATTGAATCCAATAATAAATCATTACCTACATTCAAAAATACGATTTTGAGCGAAGTTCATCAGTCTGATAATATATGTAATGATTAAAATTTTTACATTTATCAGTCTCTACGTTCAATGTAAATGCTGATACAACCACTAAATTAACCATCTAAATACCTAAATTCAGAATCGTATTTCGAATGTAATGATTTATCATTGCATTCAAATTTTAATCAAAATTCAAAACTATCTTCTTTAGACCTGTATCCCTTCCACAGCAGTTTTTATTTTTATCCTTTAAACATCTAAAAAAAAAAAATGTAAATATAATGTTCACAATTATTTGTAACTGAGTTGAGTAATAATATGTATTTTTGAGCTTCAATAAAATTACAAAATTTTTGACAATTTTATTTAACATTATTGTAAAATATTGAAATATAATAAATTAATAAGAAGAATCCATAAATACTTTAGTACTTTAGATATCGATTTTACTCAATTTCAACTTTAAAGACCTATAAAAAAAAAAAAATAATTGATAATTGAAATTTTCTAATATTATGGAAATACGTTAACCAATATGTAAGTATGTTTCAATAAAATTTTCAAAAATTGTTTGTCTTTTATTAATCATTATTATAAAAGTAATGAGAAATAAAATAAGAATACTTATGGATTCTTAGATTTTTAATTGCAATAAAAATATCAATTTTCAATTATAAATATAATAATATATAGTATAATAGATTATAATGTGTTAGAAAAAAATTATATTAGGATGTTGTAAATAAAAGAGTCTTGATTATTTTCTTTAGTCATATTCATATATATATATATACCTACCTATGTTGTATGTTCATATTCAAGGATGATTGCCATAATATGTTTTGTTATATAAGTAGGTAGAAATAATATATAACGATATATACCATATACCTAACCTATTACTGTAATAACCCTTTATGCTTTTTATTTTTTATTCAGTTAAGATTAAATATTATTATTTTTTTATAGATGAAAAATACTTTGAAGTTTGAACTTGAATAGTTATCGTAATAATAACCATATGATTCAGAGCTTTTTTTTATAAATATCAATTATGAAATTAATAATTTACTATAATTTAGTATTTATTAATATTATTCTCTAATTATAGTTTATCACCAATCACCTTTCATTTTGTTATTTGAAAATTTGCAATTATTATTCCGTGTATACTTAATTATTACTTGTAATCATAGTTTTGTTCTTTAAATGGGACAATTTTAAAAAAAATTGGCGTCTTTAAAATCTTGCATCCAGGGGCAGATGCCCTCTCTGTCCCCCTTTAATCCGCGGGCTACGCTACCTATCATATAAAATATGTCATAAATAAAGCGCCATGTATATATATATATATATAAAAAAAAATACCTATTTACATTCAGCAGTCGCTAGTTACTGAATTAATACGTCCACTTTTTTTTTTTTTTTTTTTTTTTTTTTTTTGTTAAAGATTATATCCACATAATTAATTACAAACATTAAAAACGCGCCTATATAAATGTAGTTACCTACTTATTATATGGCGCTCAGAATCCAAACAAGTGACTAACGTTTATGGAATTTTTTCGGCATAACCTACTACCTACTATTTATTTTTATTATACATACGTAAGTAGTAAGTACCTGAATTTTGCTTTAATGTGCATAATTTAATATTAATATTAAATACTACTAAAATCGTCGTAAAAAATAGTTTTGTGTGTTTTGCATATTGCATATTCATATAATTCGCTCCGAAAACCGCACGAAATTTAATATTTAACGTTTAATACCCACTCTACAGCTATACCTATTTGTTAAAAGTATCCATGTATACAGAATGAACGACATATTTTAATATTAGCAGCAATTTTATCGGTGTAATTTGATATTTGTGTCATTGAGTAATTAGTACCTAATATTGGATATTATAGTCTAATCCAATACAATTTAAAATTACATGTATTTACATTTTACAAGCTCGATATATTTAAATCCTATGATTTTTAGGAAGTTTTTCGGCATCTACCTATACCTACTCGTATTTACATAGGTACCTATACAATAATAAAACAATACAATTACATTAAAATTTCTCAAATTGCTGTGAAATTGGATTCCTTTATTATGATCGTTCTGTACTTAATGTATAATATTTATATTATATTGACGCGATACATAATATATATCCATAGATATAGGCAGGGCCGTAGAGAAAAATTTCGGGCCCCAGGACAATTTTTTTGCTAACGAATAAGAGTCAAAATAAATATACATAATACATATAATATAAAATATAATATATAATTATAGCCATATAAAAATCATATTTTATTTCTTATTTGTAAATAAATGTAATATTTATAAATTTGATGATTAGAAGAATTCTTGGAAAACACTTGTAATAAGTAACAAGTACTTAAACAAAATATTTTTTTCCGGGCCCCCTGAAGTTACGTGCCCCAGCATTATAAAAACTTTCCAGCCCCTCCCCTCGCTACGGCCCTGGATATAGGGTATGTGCGCATATTATGATTCTATGGGAATGCGATTTTATTTTGAATAAATATTAGGTATACACCTAAATAGCTGCTTGGTCAAGCTCGCAAATACCTAATATGTTTTAAATATAAATATAATTAAAAACTCGTTATATATATATATTTTGTGATTTTAAATAGGTATACCTACATAATATATTAATTATAATAATATTATACCTACTATTTTGCAGAAATGCACATTTCATTATAATGTCCATTACCAATGGCCATAATTATTTTAAATTTAGACGAATCATTTTTATTGTTATAAAAACATTAAAATTTAATTTAAATAAATATGTCAATCACCATGATACACATTCGAGAATTCGTTCAATATGAGAATATGAGATGCATGATTTGTGAGACCTACTGGATAAAAATCGTGTGTAGACAGTCACAGTTTAGTATAAATAATAATATTATTATCTATTGATTATATTAGATTTTTATATTAATTACAAAAAATTAAGTGTGTAATTCCTTATTACTCATAAAAATTAATTTTTCCCTATACCTATGTCATTATTATAAAATTTCTCAAATATAGATAATATTAAAATTTACATTATTATTAATTATTATTCACAGTAAATAATGCACAGTATAATTTTTATACCTATCTACTACATCATAGACATATTCTATAATAGTGGTAACTAGTTACCGTGCTCACACTAACCGTGTTACGTGTAATCACTGATTACAAATTTAGGGTTATATAAATTTGTAACCATACAACAATAATTATTATACTTAATTTATTTTCTTTTATCTATTTGACTTTTCGAATAAACGTGTAAGTACAGAACGTTCAGTTTATTGTGTGATCGGAATGTTCTGAGTATATTTTTTATAATTTATTCGTGACGTTTTGTCAAGTTTCACAAACGATTATTTTTTTCCTAACGCGTTTTTTCGCGTAGATGAGCGTAGATTATTGTCTAATTAATAATTATTAAACTAATTTTAACGTCGGCCATTCATTACGATGAGATCATCATTTCACAACCCAAGCCTGAAGTCATAATACGAATATAGTCCATTCAGTGCCATAATAATATAGCCTAATCGGTGGTAAGTTTTGTTTTGTTGCATTTTGTTTTCGTATACAAATCACTTTGTTCATAATATTATTCTTGTTTGCCGTACAAGTATATAATTAACTACCTATTACTAGTTACTACTACTATTGTTAAAGAATAAAGATGGACATTTTTTCGTAGGAAGTAGGCAACATACGTATTAGATCGAAACCATAATGGTTTGACATAATATAGCAATAAGTCGTAGGGCTCTAGACGGACTTATTGCGTTTGCATATTTTATTGAATCGTCCAAAAAATTTCTATTTGAAACGGCAACAAATTTAAAAATAACAAATTATGCATATATCGAAATTTTTATGAAAACATACATATTTTTACGAATGACACTTTTTTGTACATATTTACTATACCTATTTGGGAAAATTTATTCGTTATAAAATTAAAAAATGTATATTACATATTATTTCAACTTACGAATATTTACAATAATCCATTTTATTATACCTATCAAAATATTCAAAATATTTCCATACGAGTTCAATTATAATTGGAAAACGCTAAACATTCAATCGTATAAAGAATAAAAGATAAGTAGTTTTCAAGTAAATTTTTTAAATTTTAGTGCAAGTAGGTATAATAAAATATAATAATAAATAATATGGCAATAAAATATTTATGGTACAGTTTTTTTAACTTTTTAATAATCGTTAAAAGAAGACTGAAAATTACTAAACAATGCAATAATTTATTTTTATTATTATAATTTTTAAAATGTATAATTACATTTTTATTAAGCAATTGAATAAAAGAAATGTAAAAGTTTTTAGCTGCATATATTATGCATAATAAAGTTTTCTTGCACATTTTCGTGCATATTTGATAAAATTTTAATGTTTAATTGCATGCCTATTTTCATGTTTTTTTTTTTAATGCATTAAGTTCCAAGCCCTATTATAGCACTAATAGGTAATGTTATTATTTCAGTATTTCACCCACCCATTGCGCATTGCGTTGCATTATATATTTATATTTTATATGGCGGTTCTGTTCTGATTATCCTGAAGATCATAATTTAAATTTAAGGGACGAATTATTATCGTAGGCAGACGTATGTGTTAAGAAGCATTACATTTTAAAGGGGAAGTAATATTTCTATTATTCTCTTATATCGATTTTTTCTTCGAAATCCGAATCTATATAGGTATAGTATTACCTATTGTACTATACTCTATACAGTAGTACAATAATATTCCACTAAATTATATGCTAAAACAATAATAATTAATATAATAAATAGTTTATAATTTAATTAACAGCTAATAACAAAAGAGAATACATTTGGACATTTGGTAGTAACAGAAACAAAACATGTAGGTACATAGTCCAAGAGTTCCCTCTGATGTCTGATATTAACGTGTCAAACGTTCTTCAAATCCATTATTGATCTAATCTGTATTTTCACATCCCTATCGGCTATCTCTGTGTCGAGATACCGTAGCCTGTATTGATTTATAATACGTATAAAACTATAAAACTATAAAAACTTGTATATTATTATAATTTTACGATTTTGTATATGCGCTTAAGGCTTAACGTTTGTTTTTAATATTATAAGGTCAGTGTCACAGTGACAATAGTTGATTTGGATTATTTCGCTTCGAGTATAGTAAATAATAAAAATAAATATTATAACGGTTCAATTGTTACAAAATGAGCATTAATGATTTGGCGACCAAATATTTTTGTTATTATTATAATAAAATAAGCTTCGAACTTAAGTGATTATTATATAACAAAAATAATAAATTAATCACTAATTGAAATATATATTATACAAGATTGTATAAGGTTATATTATTATTATTGTAAATTGTCATTGAGTGAGAAGAACAGAATCATTTTGTTTTTATTTCGAATACAATAATAATAAGTGGAATTAATTTTTCCAAAGACAAAAAAATTTAAAAAAAACGGAATATATTAAAAAATCAATGCTAATAGATATTTAGTTAATATTTCTCACGAGTGTAACAAAGGTTACAAAAACAAAAAAAATTGTTTTTTTACTGTTATCTTTCATGGTTAAATTATTTTATTTTATTATGACCTATACTATAAGCATTATCTATCATTAATTCATTAGGTACTTTCCTTCGTTATTGTAGATTCTATGAGTAAACATTTTTTGAAATATTATATCATATATTTATTACTTACCTGTAGGTAAAATATATACATCTGTATTCCACGTACTCGTGTTTTACATAATAATATCTTAAAACTTATTAAATGTAACTTAGGTACTTAATAAATTATTTAAATGGCAAATAGCCAATATAGGAAAATAAAGATTGTAACAATATTAATATTGTTTTATATTTTTCTAACAAATTTTATACCTATAATCAATTATGCGTATATATAAGCCATCCGGTCATTATATTTATATGTAACATTTTAATAAAGTATACACATATACAGCTATACCAATATTTATTTAAATACAAATAAAATTACGTGGATTTTAATTATTATTAATAATACCATATACCTAGTTATTTAGTTTTACAGTTCAACTGTAAATTTCTATACACATGTAGACGGCTTAGGTATTATAGTGATTCTGATCGTTAACATACCGATAGGTGATATAGTTCTCACATAATGGTCACATCATTAACATATTTTTCTTTTTTTTTTTTTTTTTTTTAGGATATGTATCGACAAATATTAAATTCACCCAAGAGGGGATATAGTTAGGTAAAAACAATTTTTATCTTATAAAAACCATTACATACATAAGGCTAAGGCTAAAGTGGGAGGGGTTAATTCTCTCTATCTCTGACTCCCTCGTAAATACGCCCTTGGTCTATTACATGAATGTAATATAAAATAAATTAAATAGTTGTCAATTTATAAACACAGTCATTTTTTATTTTATTTTATGGTTAATTGATCAATATAATATTATTTATTTTATATACATAAATATTATACGGGTATAAATATTATATTCAATATAAATATGTTGTTTAACATGGAATAAATATTATTTTAAAATATTTGAATTATGATTATAATACTAAATGGTCTTTAATTTAGGTAAATGGTTATATCCTTTGCATTGTTCCTCTCTGTGATTTAACTCCTTTTTTCTTACTTTTAGAGTCAACCATTATTTGTGCTTGTTTCTTGATTAGATATCTATTAGGAATTGGTTTTTCTTCATCTTCTTTGTTTGATAATTCTGCAACATTATCATCTAACGACCACAATATAGTTACGTCCTGAAATCGCATATATAAAATTTTAACTATACCGATATTTATAAAGGTACTTTTACTATTGATTACATAAATAGTAGCATCTATAATTTACGCTGTTTATCAGAATAATACGCGAGTTTATACTTACTTTGTTAGCAATATTTTCATTTGTGTTACGAATATCTTTATCGACAAATCCATGACTTCTTGTTATGTTTTCATACTTAGTTTGTAATAGGCATATTAACCAGTCAGCTTTATCGATGCTTGGACATTTATCTGGTACTGGTGCACTGTCAGCTTTTTTTAACGCTAGGCACATATCATATAGTCTAATTAATGTTAAATCAATTTGACTTGACAATTCAAATCTGTCTTTTTGTAAACGTGAGAGTCTATTCGTCTCTTCATTAATTTTTATTTTGAGGTTTTCTGTTTCTTCATCATTTCTATATAAATTATAAATCTAACTCGTTAATATTTTTTATTATAAAATATAAATTAAGTATATAATAATCAATATTTAAATTATAATTATATTAAAATTAAATACTACCTATATATTGTATAGGAATAATTTATTTAATCAATTGTCAAACATCAGTAATTGAACTACTTGTATTTGATTAAAAAAAAAAAAAATCTTGAAGTTAATTATAAGATACGATATTATATAGATAACAAAATAACAAATTGTTATTTTTAAAATATAATTATTCTTATGATAGCTTTTAATATTTATGTAATAACTATAGCGAGTGATAAAATTGCAGTAAATTTATTTACATTTAATATTAATATTAAAACATATTGTAATTAAATAAGGTTGAAAAATAAAATTATAAATCATAAACTCCAAAATTGATTTTCTGAATTAATTAAATAAAAAATATTTGTTTTAACTACAATATAATTAATAGAAGAAGAATTATTATTTAAACTTTAGAAATTTTGATTTAGGTATTAATTATTTTTAAATAATAAGTAATAGTAGTTTTTTATAATATATAAGATATAACTAACTGTTCTTTATCTTGAGCGTCGGAAAACCGACATTGTTCAAACTCCTCATTAAGATTTTGACATTTTAGCTGAAGTTCCTTTTTCTGATTTTCAGTAGTTATTTTCAAAGAAGTTAGTCTATCTTTAGTTTCTTTTTGTGACACAAATTTTCTTCGTACATCTTCACTGTCTATGGATCCTGAATAATTCATAATAAATAAAAATTAGTTTTATAATTTATTTGTTATTGATATATATAATATATTATATAGGTATGTATAATTATATATACCAGTATAGAATCACATAAATTAATGAAATGACAAATAATAACTTAAAATATTTATAATAATCCGTGATTATTATTAATATATAAATCAAATTTGTTTTATTGTTAACGATTAATGACCATAAATTATATAATATAAATATTTATTAGAAAATTTAAATTCTATTTTTAATTTCATCTATTTTTATTTTTTATTTATTAGTTCTTCGGTAGGAACAGACGATTTTTTACGTTTACTTGACATACAAGATACAAGTATATAGGTAGAATCTGACTTGTGAGTAGTACTGAATTAATTTTATTACCTATTTCGTGTTTATTGTTTTATGTATATAATAATTACCTGTGACTTGCTTCAGCTTGAAATACGACGTGTCAGAAATTTCTTGACTATCTGATGATCCATTATCCATTCTTTGTTCATCTGAAGAGCTAGGAATTGAATCTTGGTGTGTTACTCTATTTCCAAGAGGAAATATTTTTCGTTCTAATTTTTCCAATTCTGTTTTTCTTTCTTCTACTTGAGCCCTGTGTAGAGGTTAATTATTGAATAATGTTAAATAATTGAATCATCAGTTTTTACTAATATTGAAAATCTAGTGTTTTACCGGATTTGCTCTACTTGTTTCATACGAAATTTTGCTATATTAGCTGCGTTTGTTTCCTTTTTTTGTAATACTAATCGAGTTTTATTCCGTGATTTAATCGCTTCTTTGTTAATTTTCTTAATAAAGTAATTAATAGTATAAATTGATGAACGTATAATGAACAAAAACATTAATATTATACCTCTAGTCGTTGAATCTCACGTTGTTGTATTTTTATTGTTCGTTCTAACTTGTTAAGCGTGGAATCGAAAACTACTGAATCTTCTAAAAGCCTATTTCTTATTGATCTATACTTACGTGTCACGTGCGATGCTTCCATTCGACTCATTTCAATTTGATGAGATCGATTTTCAAGAGCTGATAACGTCTAAGTAGGAATATAATACAATTAAATATAATATTAAATTAGATAAAAAAATATAGTTTTTATACTTATTAATTATTATATATGCATTTTACCTTAGCCGTATTTGAATCTTTGTCTATGGTAGAATTAACCTTTGAACGCACGTCACTCCATTTTCCGAACAATTCGTTCAACTTAATCCTTTTCTATAACACCGCAGTCAAGAAACTCATAAATTGAACTAGAATCCTATATAATTGTTATTATATAGGTACTACCTGTTTAATATCATGTCTAATTAGATCCGTTTTTTTTTTCATGTCGATTAATTTCATATCCAGAATATCTAATGCTTCGTGATACTTTTTTCTTTTTAAAATTGTAATTTCTTCATACGATTTTGTGTTTGGTAATGCATCTATGCACTAAAAAATATATTTAAAATGTATATTTATAAGTATACTTACGTCTTTACCTGTAATTTAAAATTTATATTGATATAAAAATATATTTATTAATTTGTATAACCTACCGAGGATTCTTGTCTTTTGATATGGTATATATCTTTAATATCCCGTTTTAATAATTGGATCTTCTCGTTGTTTTTTTTTCTCTCTTCTTCGCATTCTTCATATTGAGCCTTTTTTTGACCCTCTATAATATAATAGTTATTAATGATTATACTAATTTAAACATAAATGTATACGTTTAATAATGCATTACGTAGGTATTTAATATTTTATTATAAATTATTAGGTTCCATTTAAAATTTATGAAAAATTAAACATTATATTTATTATTGAGACGTTGAATGTGAATATAACTTTAATTTTTAAAATACAATTTACAACTAAAATTTTGCACAATTTATATGATAAAATTTGATGAATTATAGAAATTTTTAAAATAGTTTAAAATATAATAGAAGTTTAAAGACTAGAATTGCTTAAACATTGTTATTTGTTAGTAACCACTTATAATAATTATTATGTTGTTAATTGTTAAAACTTATTATTTAAATGTACCTATGCATTTTGTTATTATTAAAAAAAAAAAAAAAAAAAATGTTTCATTAAATTAACCTATACTTATTGTTATTATTAAATTAAAACCGTTATCATATTATGTTGAAAATTTAATGGGAATGAAAATTAAAAATAAATATATATTATCACATACGACATACTACTCATCATAGATTATAATTTATATATACTATATTCTTTTCGTGATTATTATTATTAATATATCATAAATTTAATTTATTAATTGTTAACAATTAATGACTACAAGTATATAATATAAATACTTACCAGAAAGTTGAATTTTCTTTTTAATTTCATTTATTTTTTTTATTAGTTCTTCCGTTGGAACAGACGATTTTTCACGTTTACTTGGCATAACAATATAAATTTATAATATTATATAAACCTAAGACTATCTACATTTTAAAATAAATGATCGGTTGTTAGCGCTTATTTTATTTGGTGCCATATTGTTTGATCAATAATGGAAGCGTGAAGAATTAGACCTTTTCTATGTGTATTATTAGGTGCAGTTTTTTCTTTGTTAATATTATATCATATATTAAAATAAAATACCTTTATCACTGTTTAAATATATAAATAATATAAAAATATATTATTATAAATAAAAGTTGGTGTAATAGTGTATTCCAATTTCCAAACACTATTCACTCCTGAATATTTGACCATTTTAATATTACCTATACATATTTTAAGTTACTTTAAGTCATTTCTCATTTTATTAATTTATGTAATTCTATAATGGTATTTTTATACATATTATTATTATTATTACTGATTATTATAATATTATGTTATTCATGTATTGGTAATTGGTTCATGATTATGTTTTTATGTTATACGAGTATTAATTATTAAGATCCAAGAGATGTCTATACATAAACGTAATACATAATGGCATAATGCTATGTAATAATATAGATTAAGAAACATTTAAAATCTTATTTTGGGAAAATATTAGACATTATATGCCTAATATTAATATTAATTATATTTTAAATGGTTTATCAGTTATGTTTATTTTATTATCAGGTACAGGTAATTATTATAAATTAAATAAGAATATATTTAACATAATAAAAATGTATTGTCCTATATTAATAGTATAATTATGACGATTAACAATTAATTGGTTTTAACAATTGCACTTATTAATGTATTTGACTTAAAACTAGAATAAATAACTATTATATTTATAAAACATATAAGATAATGACTTCATCATGAACAGATACAAAAATTGCATAAATTATTACAGAATAAAATTTTTAGTGAACAGTTGTAAGTTTGTAATTTAATGCATATTGCATTGCATTGTATACTATTAATATTAATATTATTATTATTATTATTATTAAAATTTATTATCTAATTGTAGCATTTCTTTCTGTTTTATCAATTTATCAATTTAATAATTAGGTACACCTAACAGGGACAAAATGTAATAATTGATTTCTTAGAAACAAAACGATTTAGATGTATTGTAATTGTAAAGAATATTAACTTAATAATCAATACGTAATTAGTGTAATATAATGCGATATATACGAGTACCTATATATATATATATATATATATATAACACTTAGTAGTTAGTACAATGAAAGCTTAAAGATTTTCAATTTTTATAATATTATAGTGTATGTTCGCTGTACGTACTCGTATATACGAAATCCTTTTAGGAGATTATATTACTATAATTTTCACAACATATTATCTATACATAAATTATATACACACATCACAAGTCTAGGTATAGGTACTAGGTAAGTATATAATATTAACAATTATCATGTGCAAAGATAGTTAGATTTAAATTATTTCACTATTTAAATAGACTATAATCTACTATCTTATTTATACACAGATTATTTTTTTTATAAATGATTTTCAAAAGTATTAGAAACATTTTTAACTTTTTAGTTTAGTGTTTAAAAATATTAATTAAAAGGACAATATATTTATATTATCATAGTGAAGACTATTTAAGTGGACTATATTCTATTCTATAATGTGCACACATGAAGCTACTACAAAAAGGTACATTTTTATAAAGTATGATATCTTACTATCTACGTACTACGTAGGTATAGAAATATACATCATACATTATAAATGTACATTTCGTTGTTCTATGTGAATTAGTATAAAACGAAAATGATTTTTTTAATGTTTATAATTGTATTATTAGAAAAGCTTTTAACACTTCGTAATAGAAATAATAATAAAGAAACTACTATACACTGATATACGCCGTTATTTAAGCATCACGAGTAATATATACAGTGTAATATTTATTATATAATATATATATAAGGATATATATTATTTTATTGTGTTTATAATTTAACCACTGTAGTTCAAAATGAGTCATTTAATGTGACCGGTTTTAAGTATTAAAAATATATAATATAATAATATTATTATTTAATATATACGCGTATACATGAAATTTAGCATAATAGTTCTTTATATATCTAATGGTATATATTATGTATAGTAATATTACTAATATTAAAAACATTGTTTTTTTCGTATTTTATTTTTAATGAAATTATTCATGGTTTTTTTTTATACATTATTAATTATTGTATTAATTATATGTTAAAATTGAATTATTTTAATAATGTATTACGCCGTATGAAAATAATAATTGTATTTAATAATTATTATTAAATGATATTATAATTAAAAAGATGTTTTAAAATATTTTTTATATAGTTTAAATAGATAGTAATTTATACTATGTAGGTAGGTTATAAGATCATAATATGAATAACATATTTTATAAACGTATAAACTTATTTATATTATTTTTAAATACATTAATTTCTTGTTTAAATATGTTTTAAAAATAAAAATAAAGTGTCTTTCAGATAGAAATTTAGTTGTTTGTAGATCGTTATAATATCACATTTGCAATGTTGTCACTTGTCACCATTGGCCATCAATATTTACGTCACGGTTTAAAAGTCAGTTTATCGTACATATTATATTATTAAATATTTAAAAATATATATTGTGTAATATAAGTATTAAGTATGTCTATAAGTTTTTTTTTACATTTACCATATTATCAAGTAGACTGTACATAGGTTATGTAATGTAATACATATAATTATAATATTATGTTTGTATAAGTTTGACGTTTAATATATATTTTTATTAGATTGGTTAAATTTTATATTTAGTATTATTTTGTAGTAGGTATTTATTTATATTTATTAAAATATAAAATATTTAAACGTAAAATAAAATAATAATTGTAATTTCCTTTTTACACACTATCTATACGTATAATATATAAGTACCTATATTAAAACTATTAAACTAATAATTAACAGAAATTATTGCTAGATCGAAAATTTCTAAACTTTTCGTACATACGACTCATTTTAAAAAAAATGTAGATTTTGATTATCTATCATTTTATCCAAAAGGACCTTATTTTTGCTTATGCTATTAAAATTAAATTTATTATACACAAATTTACCTATACTATTAATTTTTAATTATTTAAGTATTAAGATTACTTACATGCCCCCAAAATTTTTATTAATTAGATAAATGTTTGACCTTTGACTAACTATTAATAATTTAACTAACGTTATTTAGAGTTTGATCGTTCAATAAATAATAATAATATTTTAGAAATTTCAAATGTATTAAAATAAGGTTTGATAATAATTTTTATTGTGTATTGAATATTAATTAAATCTGTATAATAATATTTTTATTTATTTAGTTGATGAATTTGATATTTTTTCAAAACGAATTTGTGTTAATGAATATGCAATAATGTATAAATTCTTGGTATGTATCCACATTAAAATACATTAATTTTACATTATATATATATATTATATAGATATCTTTACTTCATATATATATATATATATAATTCTATCAAACATAATGGATTTGCAATATTTTAAATTTAAATTTTTAATATAATGACATAATTTCTTCTATATAATGTCAGTTTGACTTATCATTTTGATCCGACAACCATTTCAAGTCAACTGACGATTTCTCATTACCCAGATCAAGATGAAAAGATTATATTAATGCATCAATCAAGATTGATAAATATAATGACTGCATCAAACATTAAATTGTGCTCATCAGATCAAAGAAAAATACAATTCCTCAACATAAAGAAACCAAACCAATGTTTTTGTGTTTTTGGTAATTTAATTTCTGCGTAAGTCAATCATTATTCACTGTAATGTTTAATGATTTTTATTAGATCTTTTAGTTTGATAATTCTGACAATTATCTACATTAAACAATCTATTAAAATTCTTTACAAGAATAATGTCAACGTTAGGAGAATGAAAACGATGTACAAATCGTTATCTAAAAAAAAAAAAAAAAAAAACATTTATTCAATTTACATATTATATTATTAAATGCGTAATTGGTAGCTTGATTTCATGTTACTGAATACATTAAACAATCACAAATCTCCATAAATAAAATATTAAACGCATAATAATACAACTGTTTAAAATAATTGTATGGATATTCTATTAAAAATGAAACCAATTAATAGACAATTTAATATTTTGATAAATGATAGTTTTTTACATTTAATTATTTTTAGCTAACAAATTAATTTACAATAAATTTTTATTGACGCAATCAATCATCTAACGATCATCTAATCATTGAGGATGTAAAAATTATAAAGACTTCATCAACCCGATGTGTTTCCCTCACACATATTTCGCAGTATAATAATATTATCATATATTATTTAACTAGTTCTTAACAAATTATCCAAATCATGTAAATTTTTTTCTACTTAGGTACTTTTGTATATTGTATTACAATAATTTAACATTTAATGTACAATGTTAACAATTATTTAACTATATTTTAATTAATTTTTACTATTTTAATTGTATTAATATCATTTTGAATAGGTAGGGATTTAATAAAAATTATAAAAATTTAGGTACTAAACCTCTCATTAATTAAACTTATAACCTAACCAATTAATATATGTTAATTTGATTTGTACTTGAGAAATTTAACTAATATTGCATTGTAGCTAAATTAATAAGAATTTTAATTGATATTGAAAGTAATTTTATAAATTATCGATACGTATATATTACGTTACACTAGGGTCATCTATAAATAATCCAAGTTAAAACTTCAATAGATTTAAAAATATTTTTTTATACCACGCATACTAAACTTTCTCTAGCATCTATTTAGTTAATTCTATGACTCTATGTAAGGTAGGTAGGTACTTATAATATCTATATAATATTATGATTATATAAAATATGTAGACACTTATGTTTTATTATTACGTATATTATTAAATAGGCCCTATTTGATTATTTCGTTCAAAATATTATAGGTAGGTATGTACTGCACATTATTTTGTGATTATAATTTTGCAGAAGTATTAAATGAGATCCAAGTTAAAATTGTTTTCAATAATATTTTTGACTATTATTTATAATACCTCAAATGGAAAAATATTTTACAAAAAATAACTAAATTTATGATTGTAGTATTATTTTAAAATAACAGTGCTATAGCAACAGTTAATGATAATTTATTCATATTTGATATACATCTAAGACTTTAGAACAAGTCAAGGGCATAATTCTTAAACAAAAGCGATCATAATTAATATGGCATGAAATTCCATATTTAGATATATATTTAGGTACCTATATTATCTTCGGGTGCTATAGGTAGGTAATCAAGATAATATGTAGGTGCATATATATTTTTACATTTTTTATTATTAGCCACATATATTATAATACTATAATTAATAACACAATACATTTTCATTAATTATTACATTATTATAATTTATAATTATTACAATACACAATTGTCGATTATGGTTAGGTTACTTGGTTTTGTATACTATATACTATACGGTATTATAATTTAAGTATGCACATTATAATATGTATTACTATTATAATATTATATTATATAGTTTATAAAATAAATTATCTTAAGATTAAAGCTGGTACTGGTACGGGTACCGATATACGCGTGTATCGGATAATTGAATGGAAAAATATATATTATAGATAATATAATATTACTTTTGTTATATACTTATGTGATAATAATAAATTAATTTGTTTAAAATTTAAAACTAATTAAAAAATAAATAATAATAATAAACACTTTTTTTTTAAATGTTTAATTAGTTTTGTCATTTTCGATCAACGAGCTATATAATATTTAATAAACTATATCAACTTGAAAATGTCATTTATCATTATAATCATCAAAACTATATGCCTTGAAGCCTTGAAGCTGTCAATATATTGCTAGAATACTCGTATATTGACTGTGCATAATTACGATATAGGTACGTATAAAGCGCTTACACTCGCCACTTGGAAGAATTAGTTCACACAGCCGTTAGTGATACGATAGTGCCATTAATATTAATAGTATTTATATAATATATTTATATTAATAGTAAGTATTCGATCATTTTGAATATTATGCTTGTTCAATTTATAAACAATTATTTACACCATCCGAATTTTTAACCTAACCTGGTTTTGCCGGATTGGTCTCTGGTCGTCATTCACGGTTAATAGATATTAACTGTGGTCGTTGTCGATAGCCTTTGACGAGTGCGGTTCGTGTTACTATCCGTGATAGTGTATGTGCGTTACATTTTTTTGTTTTTCGAAGTCGAACGAGCTTGCGAAGCTACTTATACTATTTCCTTTGTTTTATATTTAGTGTCTAACCTTTTTTTTATATATATTATATTATTATTGTTATTACGATCATTATTGTCAATTGAGTTTCCTTTTTTTTCTGGTCTACAGTATATTGTACTGTTTTATTTTATTATTGTATATTATAATTATTATTTGTACGTGGGCGCCTACCATTATCATTTATTATTTATTAATTATTATCAGTATATTTTATGGGCTTGCCATTTTGCGGCACATTAACATAAATTTTAAGGTATACTATTTATATATTTATTACGGTCATTCTAATTACGATTCTGGCTGAATTGTTTTATTCGAATAAATTTTCATAATTTTATTTAATACAGCCAATGTGATCAGCCTTGAGTCGAGTACCTCTGGTCGTACGCACATTGGTTTGAGGTTTAAGGTTTGTGATTACAATGCTATTAGAATCAATTTTTGGAATTAAGAACATTACTTAATATTGAATATAAGTATAAAATAGTTATAGCTTTTCAGAAAACCCGTATAAAACTATTAGATACCTAGTCTTATTATTTATTAAATTTATTCGATTATAATAATTGATGCACGCGACGCAAATCAAAATATTATAATACACTCTTATATAGTTATATTATATATATTTACATGGCTAATACAATTATAGTAATTACTAAATATTAATTAGGTTTATCATTTTAAATGTTGATTTAAATCTGTTGAAAAATGTGCTGATTCTTATATAAATACTTATATTCTTATATTAAGTATTATGTATAATTATATATAATTGACAATAAGATTTGCCGTGTAATATTACTAATATTAATATTATGTAATCATATCAATGTTTGTATAATTAAAAATTATAGATTATTTACTGTTGAAGAAAATAAATATTTCGTTTAAATAATAAATTTGTAAATACAATTTTTTTTAAATATAAATATAGAATCGTAACATTTAAAATAAGTTAATAGATTACTTTACTTGAATAATATCTAATTTAATAGAATTAGAAGTATATATAATTATAATATCTATTTAATATAATAATATTGAATTATTGAATACAAAATAATTAATTATATATTTAAAAAAAACTGTTAAATAAATAATAGTTGCATATTATTATGTTTTATTCTATATTTATTTTTTATTATTCGTGTATTCTAATAAGTAAGTAGTTAGGTATATAATATACCGTATATTATATTCTTAAACATTTACAACATGGTGAAATATTAAAAAAGTTGGAGGCTATAAGGAAAATAAAAATAAAAACAATTTTTTTTTATAAAAATAGAATTTATTGTAAAATAACTACTAATATCTTAGATTTTCAATTACTCTAAAACTCTAAGAGTACCTATACACTGTAGATTTTTTTTCGTAGAGTTTCTCTAGCTAGAGCTCTTTACGTTTAGTCTACGTATAGTGTACACCGAGAGGAGTCAAGAGTCTAGAGGTACCTGTACGAGTATACTGTAGAGAAACATATACTGCTAGACTAGCTGCTCTCGGTGCTGTATACATTACATAGACTAAACGTAGAGATCTCTAGCTAGTAGCTAGAGAAACTCTACGAAAAAAAATCTACAGTGTACAGGTACATTAAACATTTCAACTTAAAGCAGTTTTAAAAAAAATTGAAACTTTAATTTTTCTAATATTTTGGTAACATATTAAATAATATGTGAGTATACGACTATACGAGTATACTTCAGTAAGATTTTCAGAAAAAATTTTTTGTAGAAAAATTAATGTAACGATTCCAAAGTTATATCATAATTATCATATATGTAATATATAGTACTTATGTGAATATCCAATAAAATTTTCAATATTGCCTGAATTATCGTGAAATATTGAAATAGAATTCATCGAAATTTCAATTTTTGTGAAAAATACCATATTTTTGTCATTTTTTAGAAATTTTCCCTATAACATAAGGTAAATTTTGAGTAATTCGAAAAATGACCTAAATAAAGTATCAACTAAACATCCACTTTCCAACCTAAACATATGCTGTTCTTGAAAATTGGATCATTATTTCGGGTAGAAAAAGTGCCTATAGATATAAAAAAAGATACACATTATAAAACCAATACATTTTTCGCTTCGCTCAAAAATTATAAAATTACATTTTATTTTCGTCACTCACGCACATATATCAATAATAAACTAAATTACTAATTAGTAATGATATGTAGAGATAATACTTGACGCCAGAAAAATGCTATATTTGTTGTGGGTTCTGTGCATGTTATCAACAAATAATAATTTATTTATTGGATATACAGTAGGTATATTATATAGTATATACCTACTGTGAATATACTCGTACCTTATAATATATAACCCATTAACATATAACCCATAACTAAAATGACGGTAAATGTGGCGTCAGTATTAACATTGAGAAATATTAGATGTTAGCAATCTAGTTTATTATCTATATCTGTGATTTTCGTCGAATTTTAAAAGTAAATTGATTAAATAATGATTAAAATCCTTATAACAGAATGTATTTATTTTGATAGAACATTATATCTATATAGATATAGATATATATGGATGACCAACGTGATAACGTAACAAAGGCACATATTTTAACTTATTACTATTATTAATAATTAATACCATGGCCAGATTAATCCTGAACATAGCCCTAGGCACATATTTTTTACTAGCCCATTGTAAATTTATTTAACTTGGAAAAATATTAACCTAACTGGTAGTAAGGTGGATGTAGTAGTGGGCACATTATTTAGGTAATTTTTCGAATTTCTCAAAATGTGTATTAACATACTACATAGGTATTTTACATTCGTGATAAAATTTTCAAATTGTTATGTTGATTATTCGTATATTACCTTTACCTACTAGAAAATTAATACCCCTCCATTAGTCCATTACTTTGCGTTAGGCTTGTATAGGCATATACGTTAACGTTATACTTATAATCTATCACTATAGTTACTAGTTATTCTAATTACCAATAAATCTTGATATATCCTCTTGAGGTGTTTTATTATAGTTTGACATACCTACAATGTTTTTATGAGATTTTAATTTTAAAGTGGTATCTCGTATCTTTAATTATATATATATATATATATCTTTTATTATAAATTTTTTTCAGACACTAATATTATAAATATTCACTAAACTGAAATTATTGATATGTATTATGTAATAATTAATAAATATTAATATATAAAATAAAATTAGCCCCAATTTACTTAATAATTAATATTTTATAAAATTAAAATAAAATAAAAATACTTTTTAATATTGAATAATGGATATTAATAATACTAACTTATTATTTTAAATGTGTAAGTTAATTATAATTTTATTTGTGAGAATTAAATAAAATATATGGAAATCTTGCGTATTGCAAAACAAGTTTTTTCTCAATAAGTATATAATTACTAAATAATATAATATATTATATATTATTGATATTAAAAAAAAAAAAAATATAACAGTTGTTCATATTTAGTTATTAGAGCTAAGGCTAAGTTAAAAATATTTTGAATTAACTATTTAGATGTTTAAAATAATAATTATTTTTAATACATATAAGTATGTCTTAATTAATTAAAATGTAATATGATAATATTTTCACCGTTCTTTATTGGTTTTAGTAAAATGTGCATTATTCATATGTATTTGCTTAGATGATAAAATGAAAAAAATATTCGAAGTATTGTACGTTATGTATTTGAGTATACTTATAGTGTCTACTATCTATGTTTCGTCTTTAGACTGTATATTGGTATCGAATTTCTTATAATGTATTGACCACATTTTCTGTTTATAAGTTTTGGGTTAAAACAAATTTAAGTCTACATCATGTTTGGATTTAAAAAATAAAAATAAAATAAAAACAAATATTTTATGTTATTAACTAGGTAAACATACCTGTATTATATTGGTAGATATATTTTTGAATTATTAATATTTATTAATTTATTATTTTAATAATCGGTTGACATTGATGTAAAATAATTTAAGACATGGTATATTTAAATTTTAAGTATATTTTATAGTCTCTTAGCAAGTCAGTATCTTACTACGACAATCATTCATATTATAATGAATTCATAAAGATTAAAACATAAAAATATATACCTAACACGTTAGGATATTGAATTCATAATATTATATCTTTGGAGTTTGTTCCTATAAGTATTTTTCACACCAAGAAATATTAAGACGCACTTACGTGTAAGTGTCTCTAGACACCTAAATAACACAACGGTCCCTCGACATATTAATATAAATATAAATATATATACATAATATATTTATATTATATACTATTAGGTACTAACTTATATAATTTATTGACGGGTTCACTACAGCTATATCTATAGGCTATTTAAAAGGTGTATAATATCGTTTGGTGTCATGGGAAATTTTTTACTAGCGTAAACTTTGCTAACTCTTCAGAATTGTACTATACGCCGTGCACAAGACTCTAGTGTTATAAATATTTAACACGTATTTATTAATGTCGGAAAAATCTATCCAATAAATTAAATCTAGTCAAACTGGTAGATGACTGGTTGTGTTAAAATGTTCAAATATATACATATGTAAGTATATTATGATATCACTAGAAAGAGAGTGTTATTTTTTTAAGCATACATACATAATATAATATATTTGTATATTTTAATCAAATTCAAATCTACAATTTAGATAGTTTAAAACAGAGAATTCTGAATTAGTAAATTTTGCATGTAGTATTTTTAAATAAATGAGTAATTTAAAAAATTTCACATTGTGCATCAGGTTGTTCTTGATTTTTAACAAGTATGCCTAACTACATCGTGAGGTATGTTCCTTTCACGAATATGCTAATACTCTGGATTGTGGATATTCACTATAAAGATGCTTCTATTGATAAAATTAAAAATTTATTATAATAACGTATTATAAAAATATTCATAAGTAATTCTATTTTTTTTTTTTTTTTAAGTGAGATCACACAACAATTATATATTATCAAATTAATATATGAGTTTTTTACATTATATTATTAAATCTATATGAATGATGTATAATTAGGAAAAACTAAAACTCTAGTTTTAGTATAGGTAATAATAGCGAAGAGTGTATACAAATTAAATTATTGAAGTAGGTACAAGTAGTTAATTATTGTACAATATTATAATAAGTCATAAATGAATAGTGATTAACCTATTATAATATATATTTATTAAGTAAATAAAATATTACCATAATTTAAATACATTATAAGTGTAAATACATTGCATGTATACACTTCGTTCTATTGTATTAATTTGTTTAATAACAGCTTTATCAGTATATTTTATTATTCAGTAGTTTAATACATATTATAATAATGTAATATGATATTATAATAACTAATAAGTTTGTTATATTATTATATTGTCGTTGATAAAATTAATTATTTAAATTAAAATATGTTTTTGTTTATCATAAAGGAAATACTGTAAAGTATATTATAAAAAATTATATTGAGTAAGTAGTATTGTTCAATATAATATAAATAAATAATTAAAATTTTTGGTTTTTTGGATTTATAAATAATAAAATATTTTAATAAAATATGCAGGTAAGAACAAATGTACGATAACTATAAGAAATTTATATTATATTGGAGTAATAATAAAATTTAATATAACACTAGGTAGGTAAGTACTTAGGTATATAAGAAATTACATAGTTTATGGTTTACAATTAATATTATAATAATATGTATAATTGAACATTAATAAACACTTTTTGTGTTTATACGAATACAATATATTGAATTACGTGTAGGTATGTATATTATTTAAAAATTGTATTATATTCTGTACCATATGTATTGTGTATTATATTTAAATATAAGTCAGCTTATATTTTTTATATATTAAATAATTAATTTATGATGATACAACACAATTTTATCACCATGTGTGTTTAGTTAATATTTTACGAATGCAATTTATTTGTTACTTCGTATATAATTTTTAATATAATTTACACACACACATACATGTATTTTAGAATATTATATTTAATATAAATATTAATTATAATACCTTATATCCTTATACCTAATATGAATTCAGAGGTTCGAAAATTATGGTGTTGTACATAATATATTATAGGTGTACGTAGTGTTTTTCATGTTAATATAGGTATAATATTACGTATATACTCGTATTAGACATAATTTTATGAGACAAAAGGAAATGTATTTATTTTAATTGTTTAAACATACGTAAATTATAATGTAATATTTTATTTGAACTTTTGAGTACTTCAATTAAACCACGTGTGATGACGGTGGAGTTCTGGGAATATTGCACTCGGTATTTAATACCACAGCAATCATTTTGGACACCAATGGACTCGAAGAGAGCAGGTGGTTGTTGTTGGGTCAACCGTCCACCAGGTAGCGCTGCGTACGACGCCCAGGGGAAGAAAGGAACCAGTCCGCAGAGCTGACGAGAACAGTACCATTTATTATTACGTATTTTAGATGTTTTTTAAATTTTATTTTTATAATTTTTCATTTTGAATTAATTAATTTAAGTGCGAAGTTCGAATTTGGAGAAAATCGCATCGAAATCCGATCAAAATCTTGGTCGGTTGATTCGGCGTCCTTTGCCCCCGTCCTGCGGCGTATGAATACGGCATCGGTATTTCTCATGGCGGTCCGACCGTCGACCAGTTTCAAATAATACGTCGTGCAGTTAGTCGCGTCGTCCGTGTGCCGCATTTTTACATTTATATTTTTATATAATATTGTATAAATTATATATAAATATTTTTTTTTTTTTGTTGCCGTTTTATAATAATTGAAATAAAAATAATATTGGTGTTTTAAATCGATTTCGGTGTGGTAGTTGTATTTTATTTTATCCTATTTCGACGACCGGTCACGCGTATTTTTGTTCGTATACGAAAAAAATAAGTGCGCGCGAGTCGGTAATCATGACGTGCTCTATCGAGTGCGGATAAATTTTGTCGGTATTTATTTATATTACTGATTTTATTTGTTTCTCGTTTTGGTGTGCCGATTACGACTTTATTCGGGTTGTAATACGACGAGCCATGAGGAGAATACCCGATCGGACTTTCATCGGTACGTGCGTTTTGTTGGTGTGCTGGACATTAGCAGTGGGACCCGACGGAGCTTCAGGTAAATTAAATAAAAATAAATATAAATATAATTCGATATAAATATTAAGAATACGTATTGATAACCCGAATATTATTTTTTCGATTCACTCACAATCGTAGAATACACGAATTATGCGCTATGAAACGATTAACAGACCGTCATCGGTTACCACTTACCTGTTCGGTGTATACTCTTTTGTGTAATTTTATAGACCTTTCAGTTAATGGTATAAAATTGAACCTTTATAATGGTTCGTTTTTGGGTGTATAATGTTATTTTACGTAATTGTATATTACACAAGTATTAGGTAAGGGAATATTTGATATCACAAAGATTACACATTTTATAAAATTTATATCTTTATACGACACATTGTAGCTATATCTACAGCACTTCATTTCAATTGTTCGTTTATGTTTAGAAATTTAAAATTTAATATAATAATAATATAATAATATATATATTATATTATAATTTCTATTTATATATTATGATTTATTATTTTTTGCGTTTAGACCATTGATTTTATAATATACTTGTAATGTACTATAAATATTATTTATTATAAAATCAATGGTTTAGACCCAGCGTAGACATAGGAATTATTATTATTTTAAGACAGCGATTGCAGTCAGTTAAATACGCATGGTATGCAATTTCTCGGTGACTTTTGACCTTAGAGATTTGAACGCGGGTTTCTAAGTATTTCCTATGAGGTATTTTTCAAAAAAATATTTACCGAAAATTTGATAAATTATTAGATATTGATGCGGTAGATAATATTACGTTGCAATGTTATCAGAAAGAAATTTGAACTATTGTTATCGGTTATATAAATATTATTTGCCGCCTCCTGTATTGACATTTTCGTCGTTTGTTTATAATAATTTATAAATAATACAATTTAATTTAACAATAGTGTTATAAAATATTTAGCAATAAATACGTTTTAAAATATAAAATGTTGGTTAACGATCAAACACGATAATATTATAGTATCAGATATTATCTTATATCGATCAACAAGTCGTCTGTGCGACACATGCCTCTACACGGTTACTCCCGTAGTCGATCGTCGGTACAATATGAGATCGGCGAGCAGACGACGTGTATGTGCACCTTTAATCACACAGCTGGACCAAAATATTGTAACCGAAAATAATAATACCCTCTCAGGCGTTCCTAACGTCGTAGTCGTATAATATTATGTATATAGATGCAAATTCATGATGTCGTTTGTTATAATATTCGGTGTGGTGCTTTCACGTTCTTTACAGTCCACGGAGACTTAAAAATAATATTATATACCATTTCAACCGTAACCGCGGTTAAGTCAACGACGTCCGTCTATTATTTAAATCGGTCCGTTGGATTTAAATTAATTTGCGGGCGGACTGCACACGATGTCGCAGCATAATATTATCATATTATATTAATATGATCTAAAATTTATCGTTATACATCCTGCAATGCGTAGTAATAGTACGAATTAATATTTCTTTTTTTTTTTCTATAATATGTCCGTTATTGTAGAGCATGATAATAAAGTGTTATTTACACGTTCGCGAGATGTTTCCGGAAATCCGTATATCAACAACTAGCAACAGGACACACACATTATTTCCCGTCAGTTTGGCATCGTTTATGAAAAATCTGCATTTTGTATAGTTATCGGATTTTTTTCAAACGTAATAATAATAATAATAATAATAATAATAATAATAATAATAATAATGTGTAATGATAATAATCGTTATCATCGCTCGCGTTTGGACGACGCGCGTCGATTTGCGCCCGCATGTGGGCCGAATAAATAAATAATAAATAAATTCGCGTGTTGCCTGCCGCCCGTGGCTGAGCCGTAACGGTTATTTCGTTCTCCCCGTCGTGTTTTCCCTTCGGCGACGGCGACGCTACGCTTTGGGCATCCCTGTTCGTTGCTGCCGCCACCGCCGCCGCAGTACAGGGGCCGGGTGAATATTGTCGTCACGGTCGGCCGGGGGCGCCCGAAAACCCTCACGCGCCGCACACACACACAAAACAACCCCTACCCGCCGCCCGGAACATCTGCGCGACTACGACTAGAGCTCGATCCTTCCCCCCCCCCCCCCCCCGCCCACTTACCGATGCTCGTTTTTGTTTTTTCACTCCTCCGTCCGGTATATATACGCGACTACGCGAGGCCGTAACCGCCGTTGCCGAATATTACTACCACGTATATTGCAGCCCGGTGCAGCTGTTTATATTATGCGTTATAATATTAATATAATGTATAATATCATATTATTATATCGCATGCAGTATTTTTTCGGGCGTCCGACCAACACGCGTCCGCCAAACAAGTGGCCTCCCGCGGTGCGCCGCGAAAACACTGGGACGCGGGACCTGCAGCGTATATTATTATTATATACGTTGGAGATCCGCAGAGATCGTCGATACGAAGTCGAGACGACTTATCGGAAAAAGACGTTTCGGGTCTCGTAAAACGTATTATAATATTTTTTTGTATGTATAAAATAAATAAACAAATAGTGAATTAAGTGTTTTATAATAATATACGGCACTTGTATGACCGAGGGAACTTTTTCACGTATTACAATACGAGTATAATAATAATTATATTATGTAATACAAATTATTGTCCGTAGGAATATTTCAAAATAATGAGATGTGCGATTTTATGATGAGAAAATAAACGACTTGTATAGAAGTGTTACATTATCATATTATAATATAAGATAATATACCCGACGTTAATATAAATAATTTCATGTAATAACACTTACAAATATTTTACAAATTATCCTGTTTACTCAACACGTGTGTCTCTACGTCACGATAGGAAAGCGGATCATTTCCGACGGGGTTGTTAGTTGTCAAATATATTTTATTTTTGCCGTTTTTCATTTCTAAAAATATGGGTTTTGTCGTTTTTTGAAATATATCGACTAATTTGGCGCGTGCCTAGTTTGCATTCAAAAGTAGAAAATTCTGTTTTGGCTGTTTGCAGGCGAAATAAGTAAGTGTTATCTCATGGTGACGAGGTAGACAAATCGTTATCTCCCGTGTACACATGTTTTTATTTAATAAAATTTCCAAACGCACTATTGAGAAAATAATTAATTATAATATATTATAACATGTTAAAACAGACATCAACGGTCATCGAACTGATTTAAATCGGTGTCCTGTGTTTACCTTAGACCCGATTATCAATTAGATAACGGCGGATTAAGCTAATGATCGTTCTTAGGGGTTTTATATTCAAAACTTATTTGGAATATATTTGTATTATATATTTTTATGATTGAATTCGATTTATTTTTAATTTGACTGTTGTTATGGTTAACAAAATAACGGTATAAGAATATTTTGATTTTTTTTCTCACGACGTTATAATAATTATTTATATTCAAAATATTATAATTTGTTTTATAATTCCGATTTTTATAATAATGTAAATTTAATGATTAATCTTAGAATCAAATAATTAGTATTTTGAAAGGAAAAAAACGATAAACGAGTTTATACAACAAATAGTCACTATAGTTTAATTGCCTTTTATTTTTCATTTTAAATTAACTAGATAACAATTCGGATCCCTACATCTTCGTCGTGTGGGTTCTCTAGAAGACTTCATTTGTCAACATAATGATTATTTGATATTGATAATAGATTTATTGGAGGTGGCTCCTCGTAGTACTCACTATCTTAAATCATGTTCATTATTCAAGAGTTTTAAATATTTCATGATGATATGAAAACATGTTAGAGAATATCAATAGAACGCGCTATTATGCTTATCAACTGACATTGATTTTAAAATATTATATAATTAAATTATTCGATGATTTCCTTAATTTAAATTAATGCGTGACGGTAAATATGAATAAAGAATGATATTGACTCAGTGATTGTTGTTAATTTCGATATTTAAACAAAATGTTTTTAGTAATGATTAAACTGAATTCATGTGTATTTTATATAATTAATGGTCGAATCTAATTAACATCATTGAATGATGATGCCTGCCAGACGGACTAATTATATGCTCATTTGTTGATTGTGAACTATGAATTTTTTTACATGCAAATGACATTTTTTTACATTTAAATAATAATTCGTATGTATGTGTTTATGTCATATAATATTATAAAACTATCGATATTATATTATTATATGGAAGTTTTAAAAACTTTTACTTTCAAAAATAAAATATTTCAAAATCTGTCTCTTAATAGATTGTTGGTTTTTTTCAAAAAAATGAATCACTTAAAAGTAATAATAGGGTAATAATTATTAGCAACGTTATTAAAATATTTACGGGGCATTTTACGATGGTGTAAACTAGAGATGATCGACGGCGACGGTGAAAATCGTCGACGGATAGCACGTGTGAGCCCAATGTGTCGCGTCGTCGTCAGCAGCGGCGGCGAACAACAGGTAGTATCATCCAAGGTTTTCGGTGGTCTCCTTGTTGTAGTCGTATACATACGCGTCTTCCATCCGCCATGTTGCCGGTTTCGTTCGTCTACAAGTATAACCATTATAATATGTTGTATATAATAAATAATAATAATAATACCGTATTGTATTGTGCGGTCACATTGTACACTAAGTTCAATTCAATTCGGTCGGATATTGCAGCACGATGATCATCGGTGTCGTTCAACACCACAATATCCATTACATCATATTATAAAATTTGAAAAAAAAAATACTTTATACGAGTATGTGTGAATTGTGAACGTTATCCGTTGATTTTATATTTTTTCAGTCTATATTTTATATTTTTATTTAAGATTTTAATTCCTATAAAATTACTTCTTGTACCTACTGTTGTTATTATTTTCACTGTTCGATGATAGTTCATCAACTATAAAATGTGATAAAAACAAATAACGGCACAGAAAAAAAAGTAATGATAATAAATAACACTGTCGCGTGTAATGATTATGTTTGGGTGCATTGTTTGGATCGAGTGAATTAAATTGCGACCAGCTATGATTCTTTGTCTTTACATTTGTCAGTATACATATTTATATAGAATGAATATTGTATATATATATATAGGTGTTATAATATATATGTGAATGCAGTTCGTTTTTATTTTATTCTATTAAATCGCCATCGCTGCCTTGATGATATCATAGACAGTCTATGCTGTTGGCGAATTAACGACCGTTTAATGGAATATTTCCTGCCTGGGTCTGGACCGGATGAGTTCATCACGTTGTCGGTCGCGAGCATATGAAGGGATCGCGCGACACGGTATAATTTTCTTCCTATTCTTATTTTCGTTATATGAGCTCGTGCTAGTACAAAAACGTCGTTTGGATTCGATCGATGCAACATGTTGCGTTTTGGACGGATTTAGGTCAAAAAGAATATTTATCATAAGCATATTTATGACCCATACACAATTACATTTATGGGTATCATCTACCCTGAGACGATGTTTCTCACGTTATTTTTAACCCTTTCTTGATACGTAACCAATTCGTTCCAGGACAACCTATTGTAAATTTATATAGTCCTATGAAATTCGTTTTCATGCGTCTGTGTTACGAGTATAAAGTTTTACGACCCTTTTTTCCTTTCGTCGGTTGAATCAGTTTGTGTCCATTTTTAAAGAAAACGTTGGTCAAACAAGAATTTTTAAGAGCCTCGTGTGTACTTATATACAATAATACGTATATTTACATATAATAATGAATGTGTTGTTTGACCATTGAGAGGTGTGGCTTGGAATGTCTTCATTTTTTAAACATTGAACAAACAAAACGAAATATATTCTTTTAAAGAAATATGCTAATTTTATTATTACATATAGGTATATGTAATATAATATTATACCTAATATGTAAACAAAACAAAAACCCGCTAACGATGTACCTACCTATAATATTTTTTTTTCATTTTTAGGGTCCACCGGGATCGTATCATGCTCGCCTAACCCATGCCTCCATGGAGGTACTTGTTTCATGAAAAAAACAGGAGAATATGCTTGCAAGTGAGTACACAAATTGATAATTAGTTTTTAAATGTTGTGTCTTCATTGATTGTTTATTTAATGTTTGTACATGAATGCTGAGATTGATCAATTTAATTTACAGTTCAGTATATAAAAATCATTTTACGGTTAATTATTAATTTTAAAAATAATACCAACAACTAAAATAAAAATAAAATTCATTGGACGAACGTGTTTTTAAAATAATGCCTATTTATAAATAAATAATACTACATTTATAATTTAAACTATTTAAAATTAGACAAGGGTTAAAAAACCTCCAATCTTTTTTCGTAGTTATCGTAATTATTTGATTTAATAACGGGCCGTTAACTTAATAAATGTAAATATTTATTAATTTTGACAATATAACTCGCAAGATAATTAACACGAGTTTTGTTTATATAATAATGATAAAATATGATTTGATAGGTAATTGTTAATTTTATAAACAAATTATTTCATTCAGCATTATATCCAAAAATAGAAAATCATATTTGTTTTAAAGTTATATATTATAAAATAAGGCATATCTTCATTATTTATGTCACTAAAAGTATTATTATTTGATTGTTGTGTTATTTATAAATACTAATATAGATAGGTACTTTATATTACTTTACATAATATCTACATTTACATTTAAACTTAGTTAAATTAATGAATAATAGTTTTTTCAAGTACAGTAGTAGACAGTAGTTTAATATCATTTTACATTCCATAATGTTTATTAGATTCCCGTTATTGATTAATTAATTATATATTAAAATTTTCAATATGACTTATAATTGGCACAAATTTAATTAACTTTGTTAATGCTACATTTTAATGGTTTTTGGTTATTCAAGTTCATCTTGGGTATATTTTTTTATCGAATAATAAGATTTCACGTTAGTAATATGTTTCATTATTTTTCAATTATCTGACATTAAATTGTTTGAATAGTTTGGATGTGGAAGTCTGTCAAAAATTAAATTAAAATTATAATCTATTGTTCGGTTTCATGAGAAAGAAGGTATATAATTTACCATAAAGCATAAACATGTTATAAAAATGGTCTATGATTACTCAAAGAAATATAATTTAAATATTATCCGTTAAAGATAATTCAAAGTAGGTTTAGAATTTTATTAATTTTTACTGGATCGCATTAATCAAATGATAATGTAATAATTTTAATTAAAGAATAATATGTATTATAAAAATAGTAAAATGTAATATTTTATATGGGATTGGCGCTTGGAAAATATATAAATATTACAAAATTTCACGTTTAATTTAAATGCTTTTATTAACGCTATCATGTCTTTGTCTACTATAGGTTGGTTTTTTATCTACTCTTTGGGTTTCTAACCAGAAATTAAAAAAATAATAAAGTGAACTCGTTTTGTGTATGGTACGTTTTCCTCTCGGGTAATAATTATCATCGTTCTATATGTAGTACGGACTAATTTATATACTGTACCTATATCAGACCGTGATATGTACACAACATACACATAATACCGTGTCCAAAGCCCTACTGAGATCGGTAAATCATCGTTGTGGCGGCGGCGTGGGCGAGCAACCTTGAATTTTTGGTCGTAAAACGTGATGATCAGTAATCATCTACGGAGGAGATCGTTGACCAAAGATAATACAATTTGTCACGGGCGCCGCTGAGTAAAACACACATAGTGTTTTTGTTTACATTGCCGACCTGTGGCTTTGGACAAAAAGAAAAACCTGTTAGAATTTTAATCGATTATCTTGTGTGTGTCTTATATTAAATTATTTGAATATTTTTATCCCTTGTAACGTCATTGTTATGGGAAAATTTCCCTTTTGGCTAATGGAAAGGAATAACCATATATATATATAATAAGTACATAATAATAACCAGATGATCTGCGTTACTAGATCAATTATATTTTTCAAAATAAGATATTTTTACTGCACTAAAATTTATTGATCGAATTTTATTGATTATTTTCAATGGGAAAAAAATGACGTCATTCATCAGACATCAGGCCCGATCACAGGCGACTCCAGGAGTTTTATGATTGGCATTCTTTCGTGGGAGATGAAAATTACATTATGCACGGTGCATTGTGGGAGCTAATAGGTAACTCTAACAAAAAAGAAAGAATGAAAAAAAAAACGTCACATTTTTACTACTAATAACAGCGCCAACACAACACGATTTACATTTTGGGATGAGTAGTGTGTGCGAGTCAAATCGGTAATGACAAAAACTCATATGCATATACGCACCATGATAAATTTTATTAAAAATATTTCTCACAAGGCAATAATAATAATAACTCGTAAAAGATATACTACGTTCTTCCACCCGACGCGCGACGGTTTATTGTCCTCGAAATCAATCTGGTATAATCCGAACAGTGGCGTCTTACAACAGGGGCTGCCTTAATTGCAGCCCGTGCCTTTTGTTGACTCGTTAAGGACTCGTATTGAAAACGACTACGTATAAGCCAGCCGTCAGCCTATACAGAGTATAGATAGTGTTCCAAGAATCTAAATAAATTATCGAATTCTTCAATCTTTTTTTTTGCATATTCCTAATTATCGGTGAATATTATGAGTAATAATAAAATGAAAACAAAATGGCAACGATTAGATATGTAATGTTATTATTATTATTTTTAAATTTTGCTGCGGGGCTTTTCTTGAAGAGAAAGGGCACGGTCCGTGCGGTTCCCACGGAGAGCAGTCGGCCATAGTACCTGGTCAGGTGAACAGCAGCAGCTACGCGCGCACAGCCTTCCGGGGGCTCTTCAGAAATGACTATATATGCAGTGTTGCCATTTGTATTGTTTTAAATCCAATCTCGAATAATTAAGATTGAAAAAAATCAGTTTGACATTTTGTTGATATTCGTCTTGTCCATTTGTTCTGGTGCAATAAAATGTTACAATGCCCAAAGTGGTATTAAAAAAAAAAAAACACATTAACATTTTTCGCTATAAAACTGGTTTTTTTTTTTTTAATTGACTGCATGTGTTTATAAATATGAATATTTACTACGATTGAGTCCATACAATTATGTTAAAAGTATTAATGTATGTATTTTTAGTGTCAGGTTAAAAAACAAATAATATTATATAATATATTTCTATGTGTGTAAAATACATATTATTTAATTATAATTAAGGAAAAAAATATATTTTATGTTAGTTTTTAAATTTGTCTTTGTGTAGGGTATTAATCAATAAATTTAATACATTTGGAAGTTTTTTTTTATTGATGATGTGCAAGTTTTATAACGGATACTACGCTAAGTTATTGGAAATCGGTTGACATACGGTATCAAAATAGGGCAACTAGATTATGGGACGTTTGCGTACAGAAATATATGTGAGGGCTTTGGAACAATTGAGTTCTCTGATCCGTACCGTTGCTCCCCTCCTGTGAATTCCCTGGGGCTAATTCAACGATAAAAAATATACGATTACCGCCCTCGTCTAGTATAAACACCATTTGGCATTCAAACCCTACTGGGCAAACCAGTTTATTTATGTGTTTTTACTGAGAGTAGCTATAAAAAAAAATTATTAATTCGAATTTGTCCGAGAGTTATGATCATATACGCAGTAGGTATAGATTATTGCGTGTATCATTATTGTTGCGCTGTGCCGAATTAGTCGCAATGCACACGAGAGTTCATAGTAAATAAATAAAAATATTGAGTTTATAAATAAACGGAGCCTATAAACATAATGAAAAACCAGTATCCTCGTTCATCGCACGGGTTGCGTGTCCGTATTTGAGCGTATGTTGTGGCGACGGACGGTCAGTAATCTTGGGTCTTCGTACATACGTAATGAGTAATGACTCATGTAATTATAGTTATACTGGCGAATCCTCAATTACAACATGGCAATCGTCCGGTCAGACGGAAGTGGATTGTGTGTGTATATTTCCACGGACTGACGAAACACTATTTCTACATAAAAATATTTATATTCATAATTAATTATTATTATATATTTTAATTAGCTTATTATCCGTGTAGCAGGCGTTGTTTTCCAGAACAATGGAGTTGAGTTTAGTTATATTGTGTGTTTTATATAGGTAGGTATACTAGTTTTTATCATGTTGTTCGATTTTACAACATTACATTTATAAAATTTAGATTTAGCGATACCTATTATTATATTATATTTATTTTGTCGTTATTGTCAAATTGAAAATACATTTTTTGAGTAAAGTTCAATATTATAAATGTAAAATTGTTATGTGCGTGTGTGATTATTTTATTGTAAAATGCAGCGCTAGATATTTTTTAATAAAATCGACATTGTCATCCATTCTACTCCCACCGTGATTTTTTTTTTACGATGAAAGGGTGTAGTTTAACATAGTCGCCGCCCTCGTGTACAAACCATCTGGTCATGGTTAACCGAGTATGTTTGAGAGTAATTAAGCCTGGTATTGTGTTGCAGGACACGAGGTGACATATCCTAATATGCATGTATTTATTCTCCAAGTGTATAATGTATTCCAACTGTGTCTGTTGTCTGCAGTAATTATTTTGTAGCAGTATCAGTTTGATTGAATAAAAAAGGTTTGAAGCAGGTGTATATAATAGTATATATTATATATATATATATATGACTGATGTACTATATAAACGTCGGTAGAACATAAACCATTACGATGAGATTTCGACGGCCCCTATAATTTCGGAAGGTAGTCCATTTCGCCAGAAGAATTATGATTGTATAGGTATCCGTTAGAGGTCCTGTCATCCCGGCACCGCCTACTCCTACTCCGAGTCTAGAGCAACGTGCCACTTAAAAGAAGCCTGGTAGGAGGAGCGATTAACCGAGAAGAAGACTGTAGAAGGAAAAATATAGAAACCACTTAAGAGCGGTTTTGGCTCCGGGCAAAACCAAGCCGACCCGGCAATTTAATCGGCCTGGCTATTACCCCGCGCGAGAGACCCGGAGGGGTCTGTGTGCGTCTTGTATGTGGTTACCGTAGTACCGTACTCATCTCCGTCTTATCTGTTTGTAAAATCACTAGGACATGACGTTATGGAAACTTTTGTTTGTCTTCGTAATAGCTAAGAAATATCATTTGGACTAGGTACTAAACTTTTGAATTATCTTAACGTTCCAACTTTAATGTGCATTGTGCATATTATATTTTACGATAAAAATTTGAATATTTGTACTTTTTATGTTATATACTCGTAATAATAATAATATATGGTAAAAATTATATCTAAATGGGATATTTTTACCATAATAATTATTTGATTGATTAATATTAAACAATATTGTTATAATTACTTTTTTGTTATGTTCACGTATTGTACATTAACTGAAATGATAAGTCTAATATCTTATTTAAATAAATTGTATTAATTTAATATTTAAAAATAAAATAATAATCATTCATGGTAAATATACGTATAATAAAATAAATATAAATGTTATATATTAATAAAAAAGTTTTAATATACACAAATGTTTTTGCTAACGCTCAACTGTATATATATATATATGTGTGCGTGTGTGTATGTGTTTATAATAATTATTATTATTTAATTAAGAATCCAGTTCGATTCAAAACATTAAATCCACATATGTGACACATTTAGATTTGTCGGTGAGCTTCTTCTCACGGTTGTATGAACACATGGCGAAATTTAGTATATCCATACGAAAATACTGTGTATATTATTACAGAGACATGTGACATTTTGGGCATACATGATATGTACATATTAACTACAAATACAGAGGAAGGGAAAGACTCTTGTGTAGTTGTGTTAAGTGACTTCTAACGACACTCTTAGTCGAATGATAAGTGGGGTTTGTTGTTTTTTCACGTTTAAAAAATGTATGTTATAGTAATAAATCTGGAGTGATACATAACACAAGAGTGCTTATGACCTCTCGCCAGATTACAAGAAAACAAGTACTCGTTGTTATTATTATTTTTTAACTTATGTCTCAGACTAGCTGACACGAGCATGCTGGAAGGTTAACCTGTAATATATCGAATCAACTAAGCTGGTTTTGTGGATTTGTATAGGAGGTTATATTTTCTGCTTTTAGGGTTTTTTTTTAGTTTGATGATATGTATAGCAAATTTGTTTCAGTAAAAAATAATATTTATATTTGAGTTTTCTGTCAAATCTTTTACATTAAGGTTCTTTTGAAAACGTTTAGTCATAGTTTTTAAAATGTCGACTTGATTTTATTGGTAATATTTGAAACGTAAAGTGTAATTTTAATTCCACGCACGATTAAAACTCGTGGCGACTTTAGTGACCTCCGGGTACCAATAGCTGCACGTACATTAACGTTTCGTATGCACAAAACGTGTTTGGATGTTTTATTATTATTTATTTATTTTTGGGAATTACTGGACAATGGTTATTTTTTGCGTAGGACGCGCTCTGAAAAACTTACGTTGATTTTTAAATTTTATTTGTTTTGTGCATTGCCTATCATCACGTTCTAAGATTTCCATTAAACTGCCACGGTCAGCAACAATATTGATTTATGCAAAACATTAATCCTTTAATTTATGCTGTGTCGAACATATAATATATTGAAATCAAATAGAGGGGAGGACAATGCAAACGCGGATCCATTGTTTTACTTTAACAAACGATTTTTGTGTTGCTTGAATGCTAAAGGGACTTGTTGAATTGAAAAATATATGTATGCATTGATTAAAAGAACTATATTATTATATTATATTATATTATTTATACCTAAATGCACATAAAAAAAATTATTTATGTTTAGGTGTTAGTTGTATAACATATTATTAAACATAATTATTTATATTTTTAAGATTATTGTTGGTTATTGCTTATACCTGCGTTTAGGAATAATGATTATGATACGCATTTTATGCACTTCTTACGCATTTATTTTAATATTTATCACTAGATTGGTATAATTAAAAACTACAGTTTTATTTAGGTAGTTAAATAATAAATAATACTTTATTTTTATTTTTTTTAAATTCATATTTAATAGGTTTTAATTGATTTAAATTTAAAAAAATATAATTAATTATAATATTAATATTATTTTATGTATTATAGTTAATAATATATTAATTAACGTTATATTGTAGCTGTTTAAAGTATTATTTTCTCTATGATTAAGTTAATTTAATATATTAATTAAATGGTGTTAATTAGAGAATATTTCAAACTATTTAAACATTTTTATAAAATTTTTGATGAATATATTATATGTAGGTACCTATTATATTTTCAAATGTGTATTTATTTTTTGTTGATCACTTAGTTTACATTTATTTAATATGAACCTTGATACTTTAAAAATACTAATTATTTTACATATAATAATTATTATAATATGATATTTTAATATATTGTTCATGTTCTAATCATTTTAAAGAAGTTAACACTAATAACTTAATGTTTTTTGATTACAATCATTATATTTAAAATAGTATATGTTATAATATATTTCGTATAAATAAATTAAGTAATTTAGATTTTATACGTACAAGACTAAAATGTTTTGATATTAAATTATTCCTTAAGTCATTAATTTTCATAGCTGACTTACTGTCTTTGTCCGAAAAACTTATAGCCACGATTATACCGTTCTTTATTATTATTTCGTTTGCGTGTGGCCGTTTTGGTTGGATTTTCGGTGGCGCTTATAAGCATTGATATTAACGAAAATATCCTTTTTATATATATTTTATATTATTCATTTCTCTGGGGGCTATCTAGAGGCATTAATCATTCGGTTGTCGTCATTACAAGTTTATTGAAATCGACTGGTGTGCCTCACGTCTTTAATATCTAACTATATCCCAGCAACGACGGGATACGAACCGGTTTTTTTTATGATGTAAGTTTTGAATGTAAAGTCGAGGAATAAAAATTACCTTGTTTTGTCACCACCAGTAAGTCAATTGGACTGGATAATAAATCGTGCGGATTTTCGGGACAACAGTCATAAATTCATAATGTTTATGAATATATGATTACGTCTAAAGGAAGAAAAAAACACGAACATCAACAAAATATCAGATTTTTATCAACTCCTATCGTATTATTTTTAATAATGTTCTCGGAACATGAGGGCATCGTTTTTTTATGCGGTTGGAACAAGAAACAATCATTGATGGCTGTGCCTGATTTTAGCACAACATATTATTAATCGTTAAACTACTATAATAATTAACATACGTTTATATATTATGTAGAACACATTTGTATTAATTATTCATTCCCATTTATTACTATCGTACATTCACACGACTTTTTACCCTTTTTTACTTTAAGTAAACCATTGCATGTGTTAGACATGTGTGATCGTTTAAATATTTTAAAATTTATTATTACTATTTTCTTTTTTATTACATGATGGGATTATGAGAAGAGTTAAATAATAATAATAATATTAAAATCGCTGAGAAAACAATGATTTGTATTTCAAAAGCACGTTCTATTATTATTTTTATTACAATATCTAATCCGTCAGAAGTGATAACCGCTGCTTTCACGTTCCAAGTATATGTCTATTGT
The DNA here is from genome assembly GCA_021307375.1 of Tetraneura akinire. NCBI lineage: Eukaryota > Metazoa > Arthropoda > Insecta > Hemiptera > Aphididae > Tetraneura > Tetraneura akinire. The sequence continues at coordinate 2,613,912 of JAIUCT010000023.1, forward strand.
ATATATGCTACTATACACGTCCAAGAATTATGATGTACACTGTCCGTCATCTAACCTCTGCGGAGTGTTGTTCTACCATACACGATGTATTTATACCAATTCGATAGGATATAATATTATATTATATTTTACTGCCCGTATAACACTCGAACCGTGACCATTTTTTTTCACCGTCAAGTATACAAGACTTGATCATCCAACACACCGTGTTTACATTGTGATCGTCTTGACATTGGAATTCTGTTGCGTCATCATTGCCATGTCCGATCGATCGCCGTTATCGTTCACTATAATGATCAGTTAGATCCGGCGACTTTTATTTTTATAGAAGAGGGGCTGTAAAGTAACTGGTCTATATAATATATTATCTTTACCCTTTTCCCTACTAGCAAACATGTAGAAGTAATACAACCCTTAAGTGTATAGGAATTCTCTACGGGAGGTTTTTTGAACATGCATAGAAGGGTGAGCTGCAGACGGCAGCTGTTTAGCATTTTAACGGAAATAACGAAGACTGGGCGCGGTAAACGTGCAAACTGGTCGATTTCCAATATTCGGTCAACAACCACTTCTCATATATTTTTCGCATATAATGACACTATTATGAAAAGTCGAGACCCATGATTCATATCGATCATCACGATTCGTTGATTTGCCCGAGATCCTTTTTATTCTTCTGTATCTGTCGTGGACTATAGAATAAAAGAGAAAGTAATACTATTGGATCGTATTTCTTTTTTAATTTAAATCTGTATCTAAGTGTGTTATCATCAGAACTTTGCACATCTCTTTTTTGGGTGTTGGCTGGGTTTATGAAATCCTACTTTATAAATATTATGAACCCATATATAAATATTATTCCTTAAAATTTATAATATAATTGTTATTATTATAATATATTAAATTAATAATATAAATATATAATTATAGTATTTACATGATTTAAGTAAGAAATAATTTTCTAAACAAAGAAATGTAATACAAATGTAATACAAATGTGATATATGTTGACTAAAAAATAACGGAATATTGATGATTTGACACACGGAAAGCATATTAATGACGTATTATAGATTATTATTATTATTTATATTATTAGATTTCGTTGCGGCGGATGTACATTATTTATTATTATACTGATTTTCGTTAAATACAAATTTAATTTTTAAATTATGTAAAGAATTATATTTTATTTACACAATGTTATTTATGACTTTATGTAGTAAGTTAATATCATATATAATAAGTAATTTTATTTAAATATTGTTGTATGCATTGTAGTAAGGTTCATAATTTCATAGTATATTACAATAAATATATTAAATAAGTGCAAACTTTTTTTTTAATAATCTACAAATTTTATTATTACAATAATTTCCTTGAAAAAAAAAAAAATAATAATGCAGTTATAATAAACTTTGAGCAGTGTTGTCACATCTCACATGTTGATCAAATAATATTACTGTTTTATAATAAATAATAATATAATTATAGTACCTATTGTCAATGCGGTGTTAGGTGACAACGGGTTTTCATATTCTCGTATTACCTGCAACGATGTACTTGAATGTAAAATGAAGGTTGTTCTTTCGAATTCAATATCTTCTATATAGTCGAATAAATACTAAAATCTTTAGTTTTTACCGTCTCCTGACGATATTATTCCTTTGTAATGTTTCTATTTTTTCGTTTATGATTTTTTTCTAATACTTGGATGTACTAGGTATTTTTGAATATCATATATCACCAATGATTTTTGCATAGTTTATATAAGGAAGGGCTTTCCTCATAAAAAATATATTTGTATAGTACATAATAGTAATAAGAGATTATACGTACATATCTGCGGGATTATTATTCGTATTTTGGGTAGTCTATTGTCTACAAACGAATTCATAAAAAAGTGTATACCAGTTACTCATATTGTTTTCTGCACATTTTTCGATGTCAAGCATTTGCCTTCGAGCCAACATGACTATCATATTTATTGAAGATCGTTTTGAAAAAAGAAAAACCCGATTTTCCCCTCTTAATACCCATTAACCATCATTCGCAGACAATAATTATCAACTCGCATTCCATTTTTCTTTCTTTAAACCGGCAGTTCGATAAAAACAACACACTTGGGCAATTGCCCCGGAATTTCAATCGTCTATAAACTCTAAACGATTACAAAACGATACTCTTTTGAATTGTTGCGTTGATATTATATAAATATATTAAGTATTGTGAAAAATATTATTATCTATTTGATAAAACTGCAGAGTATTCCGAAAATAAATATAATAATAATTATTAAAAATTCAAATACTTACATTTATGGAAATAAAATTATTTTTCTTCATTTTCATATATGTAAATCGGTTATAATTATTATCCGAGTTATTATCTTTATTAAACGATAACGTATGATTTATGGTATACCTACCTAATAAAATAAACGGGTATGCTTTACGTATGTATTTATTTGAGTTGAGTAAAAACATTGTTTAGATAATATTATAGTGACAATAAATAGCAGTCAGTACCAAGTGAATGGTTTAGATTTCAGGATATGAAAATACTGAATGGGTTATGGGTACAGTAAATTGTTCAATGTGTTTTAAAAACGAACGTATAAACAAAGTTGGCAGGGTTGTTGCAGTGGGAGAATATGACAGATGTTTGTATGAAATGCGTTTTGCTTCTTTATAATAATTCATATATAATATAAACCACCTCTCTGCAAGGATTTTTGATACAGAACGAACAATAAGGGTCTCTTCATTGTACACGATGCACAGAATCCACTGTAGTCTACGATTATATATATTATTATACATATTCTTTACATAATAAATTAATAACATGCGTATATCAACCAGAATTCGATCCCGCTAAACTATATTATTATTACATTTTGTAAAGTGTATAGGTATTTATAACGCGTTGGTGGGGACAAAAATGTCTCATTCGTGGTTCCTTTTGTTGTAGTAAAGCAACCGGTGTACTGATGTAACAAGATTATATAATTATACTGGAGAAAACAATGAGAACCCTATTGATATTGATATTGTTAAAATAACGATATAGTGTTTTGCTATATACTCGTAGTTTTAATTATTTTGCTTTTTTTGTACCTACGTATCTTATATAATCTAGAATATTCTAGATAAACGTCGTGTTATACAGGTACTCGTATTATCACGATTAGGGTATTTTTTGAGTAATTTCGTATTAGACAGTATAATAATTATTGTACATAATGTGTACTGAATATAGTAGAAACTATATAATAGTGATATAAATTTAAATCATTGATTTTTAATTTTTTAATTTTAAAAATATCTACGAGTTGTAAAAATAGTAAAATACAATACATATAAAATTTGTAGGTATTATTTTAAATTAATAAACATTTTTTTTTTTTTTTTAATAATTTAATTTAACAAATTACATATTTTCTTTGATCAAATTTTTCCTTCTATTTGTCATCAATAATTATTATTTATTATCAAATAGTAGCGTTTAAATTCAGGTTATTACGTCGGTGGCATTCGATATATATGTAAAATGTGCGATGTGGTGCGGGAAATTCGTTCTTTTATAGGGAATGAAATACGGATGATTATACTCGTACTATAATATTATAGAAAAACGTATGATGGTATACGAAAATGATCGGTTAGAGCCGTGTACCGCCAACAATATAATATATATTACAATTATAAATTATAATGTGTAATAATAATACACGGCCAAGAGGTCTCTTCACTGATGGGGGGGGGGGGCGCATGTTCGGCCTGTTTCTCTGTCATTATCGTTCCGCGACGGTGTATAATAATAATATTTATTATTATTATTATTATTATTATTATTATTATTATTATTATTATT
>JAIUCT010000023.1:2617797-2693615 GCA_021307375.1 Tetraneura akinire
TTATTATTATTATTATTATTATTATTATTATTATTATTATTATTATTATTATTATTATTGTTGTTGTTATTGTTATTATTGTTATACCCGGTACGGAGACTTGAGCGCGCGCAACGACAACAACGATACAAAAACGAATTCGTGGTCCCGTAACGCGGACACGACCGATTCGCTCGGAACGCCGCACATATTCGCGACGACGTAATATTATAATACGAATATAATGAATAATGGTAAACCTCCGGAAACGTATTCTCACACACAAGCGTATTTTTTATTTTTTCCTTATAAGCGTGTACGGAAAAAATATATAATAATATAATATATATTATATTATTGTCGCTTATCGTCCGGTGTGCATCTGTCACGCGAACGGTCGTTGTAGATATTTTGTCACGACACGCCGCCGGAGTCTGCAGCGGTATTATCGCATCCTTATCATCCTTATTATCGTTATTATTATTATTATACCATTATTGCAATCGTTATAGGTATATAATGCACCTATACTATTATACCCAGACCCGGTCCGCCGCCGCCGCCGCGGTCTGTTTATAATTAATTAATTGGCCGTGTAAACGCCAATTACACACGCGGTGGCTGATTGTTTGCCTAATGAGCCAGCACGACCGAACGGCGATGACGTCTAGATAGTGCGTTTTGCGCGCGCTCGCGCTTACATCGCGTACAATACCGAAACTCGTAAACCGTGTATATGTATATATTTTATATTATATAATAATAATTATTGTATATACCGTCCGGCGGCGGCCGTATATATATATATATATATATAATTTAACAATAGATTATCATTATATAATATTATAATATGCGTGGTGGGACATAATATTTTCGTACATAATATACATTCAATATTATATAAATATATACTCTTGCGATGTGTATATATATAGAGATAGACGCGTATTATATGGAAGACGTCAACGAACCAGAGGCGTGTGTATCCGTAGCAAAAGAATGCTAATATAATAATAATATAATATTATATACAATTATTATTATTATTATTATTATAGGTAGTGGCAGCGGTACAATACCGGGAGCCCGAAGGTCTCTCTTGCTCACTCTTTCATTCTCTGTTGGACCGTTGCTGCCGCCGCCGCCGTTGTCGTCCGAGTACTTTGACCTAGCGCGCGCGCTGGTAACGCGTATATAATATTATATACGAGCCATAGACGCGCGCGAGCAGTTTATATTAATAATATCGTTATATTATGTTATATACGTTCCTATTTTACGACTGGCTCGCGCGCGAGTTCTACCGCCGACCACGCCTACCACCCGTAATTTTTCGCTTATCGTCCGTCCCCCTTAACCCCCACCGACAACACGATGCCGTCGTTTAATTGATAGTCAAGGTTTGTTTTTATTTTTTTTCGTACATTTTTCATATAGGTCTAGTCTCTAGTCCTATAGTGACTTTCGGAAATATTGACGTTTTGTAAATAATAATTTTATTATTCGACGGAGTGCGTCGACGATTTTGAATTTTACCGAATATTTAGGTATAGACACGCGGGTCATTTTTATACGGAGAGAGTGAGAGAGAAGAAAAAACGGTTAAAAAACACCCCGGTGTTGGTTTAAAAGCGCCGCAATAATAGCGACATATGGTAAAATAATATAATATTTTAAATTTTACACTGAAACGTTACCACCGGATCATGTGTTGTAATATTGTTAATTATATTATTACGTATGTTATGCGATGTATGATGGACGATGGTGTGTAGTCCATCGTACGCGAACTGTGACAATCGTTCTTTGTTTTGGCGCGCGCGCCCTCAACAGAAACACGTGACCGCCCGACCGAGTTCTATATAATTAACGGCCATCACAATATTATATTATTATATTCGCTTCACCGACGGACAACGCGCGTGGTCGCTCGTATTATATAACGTATAATAACCTATTGGAAAATACGGTTTAATGGAGAATATCGTCCATGTTATGTTTATATGATTAACCTATTTATAATTATTGAATTTTGAAAAATTGTAATTCTATTTTTTTATTTTATTTTTTTTAAATACGACTTCGAGTCGGTAAGAATTACATACATATTATAATATCGTAACCAAGTATAGGCTGCAGTACAATTGGCATCATGTATAATAAACTTATAGGTATACCTCGCGGTCGCGTGTATCGGTACCTACGTAATATATTATAATATTATATAGGTACCTATACTTGTATATTGAAATTCATAACGTACGTAGACCGTCGTAAATCTGTAATAGAGAGATTTCGTTTGTTTGACACACCACGAAGGAGTTATAGGTTTACTCGTTCGTGCGTGATGAATATTATAATATTGTTATGTGAAAAAAAAATATATATGTATGGTATATGTATACGAACGTCCATATATACATATATTATTAACATATGCGAAACATGCGCGCGAGGCTATATTATAATAATACTATCGTGCGTATTATAATATAATAATATATTTATATATTATATACCGATCGCGGCATTTCGAAATATGCTCACCTATAAAATATATTATTATTTATTATTATTATTTATTTTCTCTTAAACGAATTACGACTATTGTATTATTATTATTCGTGTGCGCACGACACCCCGTAACTATACCTATATATAATATTATATTATACCCATACGTAATAATATTATAATAATATTCGCGACGGCCGTCCTCCGAGAAGGAATAGGTGCATAATATTATATTATATATTATGTATTTTGTATATTATTATATAAATTGTATCGTACGCGGCGAGTATAAAAATATTGTATTGCAGGGACGAACGGGATACTGCAGGAGAGACATTCCGGTTTTCGTATAACGATATAACTTATATTACGTTATATATATAAGTTCCTATATCACGCGCGGGCGCTTATATATTTTATTTATTTATTTATTTTATATATTTTTATTCGAACCGAACGGGATTGGGATTTGTAGCGTGGGATGATTTAATGCTTTTGCATATATTAAAATTGGTATACGTATATACGCATATATTATTGCGTTGGGCGCGCATTATATATTATATTATTATATAGTCTCGTCTCCTCTCGTGTCGTGTAACAAATTGGCGTCGAACACGCTCGTCGGCCAAACGTCGCCATCGTGTGTTATTGCAAAAACGACGACGACGGTATACGCGTTTGTTACCGCGGCACCTATGGGTACATAAAATATAATATACGTATAAGTATATATTATTATATATACACTCTCGTAACGTAATTTCGTATTCATAGGGCGTCCGGTTGTCGTCGGGATGGGCGGTGGACACACGGGCATCCACGCGAATGATGTGCGTTTGTCCGGGTCTGGTTAGACGTATTCGTATATATGTGTATATATTATCATTATTATTATTATTATTATTATTATTATTATACTTGTACAAAGACACATCGGAATTGATTATCGGAGAACGCAAACTCTTGTCGGCAGGCACTGCGCGTATAATAATATAATAATTTTATTCTTCTATATATATGTATATTACGTTGTGTTTTTTATTTTATTCATTAGCACAGTCATGGCCGACCGCGACGCCGCCGTCGTCGATCTGGAACTAATTATTGTCCAACGCTCTGCGGTGATCATAATAATAATATAATAAAAAGCTTATGTAATACCTATCCTATGTATTATAATATATTCGTATAAAAAAATTAATATTCTACCGCTTATTGTGTATATACTCGTATAATATAATATTATTATCTATATCCATTTATTATGTATATCGGCCCGCGGGTCGATTGAAATCATCAAAACGAATTCGGGTCCGGTGGTCAAAATGTTTAATCGAAACGATATATTTTTATTTTACTTTTTTTTTTAATAATAATAATATTATATTATTATGTTTTTTTTTTTTTTTTTTTTTTTTAATTAGAAATATTTTTTTTTTTTTTTTTTTTTTTTTTTTTTTTATTTTTAACGGGCGATGTTTATTCGTATTTTCGTATATAATATTATGTATATAATAAGCGTCTTTTATTAACTCGTGATGATTTACGTTCGTCGCGTTATAATAATATTATATATATAAATACACGATAGTGTGTCATTATCGCAGTATAATTAACAGATGGTGCACGGGTGAGGCGAGATATTAATAAAAATCTATACTGTACACAGATTGATTGTGTTTTGATATTGTACCGCCCGCCGCCTGCCTACGATGACGACGATGAGTGCGCGTTAAAGTCTCCGCGGCGGCCGTCGTCGAAATGAGTTCAAAACCGATCTACAATCATTTTTCTTTATAATATAATATTATATACCTGTACCTGTACACGGGACGAGATACAGCAACGGGGAAGGAAGAGGAAGGATATATATAAATAATAATAAAACCTTATAATACATATAATATCGTTTGTTGTTAAAATATTAGGCTCGGGATCATTAGGCCGTTTCATTCCGTCGTCTTCGTCCGTCTTTTCGTTCACGGTCGGTGAAACAATCCATTAACGCGCGAGCCACTACGGTAATCCGAGCCGCGGGGCTCCTCCGGTTTGACGACAAAACGAGAATGGAAAAAGAGAAAAAAAAACTTATCCAAGACGCGACCGTCCGCCCGAAGGCTAATGGATGCGATATATTATATAGCGAGTCAATGCGCGTTCCGTGTGGATTTTGTGTGTAACAACAATATTATTATAATAATAGCGGCTGCTATATCATTATATCCACAGCGGAAACGGTCGAAAATGAATTTGTTTTCCTTTCGTCCATCGCGTATAATATATAAATATATATACGATACCTTAAAATCTATAGCTATTACTTATAAATCGTCGTGTACATAATATTATTATGAAAATATGTAAAAAAAAAGTATACATGTGAATATAATGTAGGTATATGACTCGTGAAAATGTTTTTTTCTATTTTTTTTTATTTATTTTTGCAAGTGAATTCGCCGTCTGCACGTGCCATTTAAATATTGTAAATTTACGAGTAGTTACATACCTATATACGAAATTATGAAAAACGCGTCGCGACTCTGACCCGGCGTATAATACGTCGCGGTCGAAACGGCGTGTGCGCGTATACCGCGGATTTGATCTCATCGGGTTTGTGCGGATCAGCACAATATATAATATAATTCGTGAAATATTATCATAACCGTTCGTATATATATATATAATTTTTTCTGTATATAGTCGGACGTGTATCTATGGCCCTCGAGGGTTGTTGCAATTGTGCGCAAACCCTCACGATCCATATAACGATGCGTCGCGATAATAATAATATTATATATAAAAAATAATAAGAAAGAAAGAAACGGGGGACGGGGAGAGAGAATGCGCGAGTCGCCCGCAGGTGATTCAGTGCGTGTATGCGCATGCGGTAAGGTACTCGGCGGCGGCCGTGGAACCGGTCGACCGAATCCGAATATTATGGCCGGAGATACGATCTGGTTTTTTTTTTTTTTTTTTGTTCTAAACAATATTTCCAGTGGTCTTCTCCTCGCCGCCGCCGCTGCGTATAATATTTTATTTATCTCGGCATCTCGTGACCGCTCCTTGTCCACAACGCTCGCGCGCGTATAATGTAAGAACGTGCTGCGGGCGGCCGATATATACATATAATAATATATAATATAAGCGCACACGAGAGAGGATTTATCTATAGATACACATACACGTATATAATATTATTATACTACTCATTGTACATTATATTATATATATATATGCACATTGTTCTTATAATGGGTTACCTCTATACCATGGTTACATATTTTATAATATGTGTACGCGTTATTTTACCGCGGTGTAGATGGTGAAAATAATATTATCCAACCAATAATAACAATAACAGAAACATTATAAGTCATAAGTCATAACGAAATACGGGATAATATACTTTATGGTTATAAATTATAGTAATATAAATGTATATGCGGTACTAAATTTTCTTTTATTTTTATCTCTTTGCAGTTGTACCGGATTGTTCGTCGGACCTTATTGCCAATGGAAGAACCCTTGTCACACGGGACCGGTGCCCAGGTGCCAGAACGGAGGCACATGCGCCGTCACCCAATTGTCGCCGCATTCGCAGCCGGGTTTCTCGTGCCAGTGTCCATTGGGTTTCACGGCGTCTCTGTGCGAGATACCCATATCGAACGCGTGCGACTCAAAGCCGTGCCAGAACGGCGGCACGTGTTGGCTTCACAACATCAAAGAACATCGGTGTAACTGCGCTCCCGGATTTACAGGTATAAATCTGCGATAATATTATTATGGAGATGTACCGCAGTACGGATGATTTTTTATTTTATATACGATTTTACTATTTTACGAAGTACCCAAGTCGTGTAATATGCCGCAATGACGTTTTTAAATTTCGTTAAAGTCATTGGTAATATGTCAAAAACTATAGAGACGTAATAACTTTCAACTTATTTTTACTGAGGGTATAGATATAAAAAATTTCAGTTGAGTAAAATTTTAACAAACATACAGCATTACCAGTTATCAAATGCATATACAGAGTTATCGAAATTCGTAAGATATCGTTTTCTGTTGCATTTATACATTTTCTATTATATAACATCTCAGTTCATAGTTTACTACCCTACGTGATTATGTCATATTATTATATCGTATATTTATGTTGTGTAATGTACGTTAGACTGGTCGGAGATGATGATTTTTGCAAAATGATAACGATAGTAATTGTTATAAACGTCGATCACGGTAGTGGAATAAAAATAAATTCCGCGAACTCTGCTTTTTTCCTCCTGATAATTCACACCGCAACGGTGGTAGAATGTCGTCGTCGTGTCCTGCAACGTTTTATTGCTCGGCGGCTGCGACCTAACAAATTATTGTACGTGTACATACAACGTCGTTACGCCTCCGCCGAAGTCGTGTTATTTAATTGTCGGTCATTCTTCTCGGATTTTATTTATTTTTATTCGAATTCGCGTATATTGTACGCGCTTAACCGTGATCTTGGTATGGTACCGGCGTATAATCGATTACCGTAATGCTGTTCAACGTTGTCGTAACATATTACGATTATATATATATATATATATATATATATATATATGTGTATACAACCCACTCGATCCGTACAAAAGAGCCGATACCATCGTTGTTTGTCGCAAACACTATTCGAACATAACCGTTTTATCCAACGAAATAATATAATGTATAATACGCGTATATGTGTTCACGACCGTTCGCAGCGCATCTTCTCTATAGGATGATAATAATATTATATGTTCGGTTAAATATTTATCATTACAGTCTTGCCAATATGCCTATAATAACAATCGTAAAGCCCGTCGACTTTCTCTCCGACAAAAAATAAAAAATAAAAATATATAGGTACAATATGTATAATATATGTTATACCTTATACACATACTATGTGCGCGAACGTTTCTCGTCGTATATTCGCAAAGTGTGTGGCGTGTTATAAAATATAATAATATGAAAACCGATCTCTCGGTGTACAGTTTGTGTTTCGTTAATCTGGCACATAACCGGATATGCATCGCGCGTCGCCTGTATAAGTATTAACTTGCCGGCTCTTAATTACGCAACGCGTTTCCGAGGACATAATATCGTGTGTTGATCGACGATGCTCTCGGTTATTTAAAAAATAAAAAACAAAAACAAAATAATCATCCGTATCCAGAATATGGCTAAAACAAACAGCTATAAAATTATTAATGTTATCGATAATTATATTTCATTTTAACGATATACTGTATTAACGATAATTTATTATTTTCCAACCGTGTATATATTTTTTTTTTTCGTTTTAACTAACGTCTATAATATACACGGTGAATTCGAATAATATTAGTTTCGTATATAAAACGCTGGCACAAATTATAATCGCGTTTCTTCCGAATGAGAATATATTTACATATATTTGGTTAATATACAACATTTTAATTCAACACCAATTAATTTTATTATCATTACGCAATGACTATATTCCGCCGTGACCGGTCGTTTTTATAGGTTTGGAGAGATGTGAATTTCACACGTATTATAAAAAAAAAGACGAGCATATATTTTTCGTCATATTATATGCGTATTGTGTATAAATGTATTATGTATATAGTATATAGAAATAGAAACAATATAAACAAAGAAAGAACAAAAAGTATTGTGGTTGATGTTTCTTAACGACGTGTTCTATGTTTTCAATGAATTTTTATTTATTTTTACATTTTTTTTTTCCGTACAGGACCTAATTGCGAGTTGGAGGACCATTGCGCTTCGGGACCGTGCAAGAACGGAGCCGAATGCACTTCCAAAGACGATTCGTACGAATGTACGTGCGCTCCGGGGTTCACGGGCACCACGTGCTCCGAAGACATCGAGGAATGTTCGACCACCGAACCCTGCGTACACGGACATTGTGTAAACACGCACGGATCATACGCGTAAGTACCATAACATAAGTTGTATGTTATAATTACACGTGTTATTGTTCCATCCGAAATGCGTGTTACAACTTTACCGTGATCATCTCTTTGTTTCGACACACGCGTGGCCCCATTTATAATATTTCAGATCACATCATGTCGGACGCGTAGAAAATAATATAGTATATTACATATTTTATAGTATGGTTATTACATACACATATAATATTATGATAATTATACTGTTATAATAATAATAATACAATATTATTGTCGCAGTCGTTCCAACAATACCGTGTGTCGTGTAGGTACTCGTACCGCGGTCAATAGACTTCGGCGAAACGGACGATACATAATGTTGTAACTGCTGTCGGATGGTACATTTCGGTAGATATTATAATGTTAATTAGAGCTCTTGTGCGGATAGAGTGAGAGTGATGATATAGAGAGGATGAACGAGAGAAAGAGAGAAACAGAAAACCGGATTATGAACATATTTCTCATATGATGATATTTTTATAATATTATTATAATATGTGTATTCGAGTTGGAATATTCAAATCATAAAGCAAAGAAAAACTTCTAGACGAAAACACTGTGGCGTGTTTGTATATATGTATAATATTATTATGCACGTGTGTACGAGTGCGCGCGCGCATATAAAAATTCGATGCACGCGAACCGATGGACCATAATTTTTAACTCGTCTGCGGACGTGTAATTATTTCTTTTCCGTAGGCGTTCTTGACCGTATAACTGCATAATGATAAACGCGAGCGAGATTTTATTTTTTTCTACTTCTCCTTCTTATTTTTCGTCTTATTCCTCATCCGTTTCAAAAACAATAATATACATATATTATAATATTCGTGTACCTTATAATATACAAAATATCATATTTTACCACGTTTAAAGTAGCGTATAGTGTATACGATTCGTCTCTATACGAGGCGTAATATTATAATATTATATTTTAGTGATATAATATAATACGTATATATTATGCGAATCGCCCGCGGCAAATACGAGTGTTTAACGCTTCAGCCAATAATAATATTATAATAAAAATACGATAAAGCACGCGATCTTGTCTAGACTATATTATACAGTCATTCAATCCTCTACACGTTGCACGTGTTCCAGTCCATCGGGTCAGCATATACATGTTCATAAAAATATAATACATTAAATATACATTTTTAATATTGGAGTTCTTGCAAAATTTTCGTCCGCCGTTTTTGTTATAATATTATAAGTGTATTTTACTCGAGTATCGTTCAATTGGGTCAGAGGTGAATGCCTGTTCTGAAATGGGTATAGAAATATACCGAAATCACCGAAAACAGTAGGATATTGCCGTGGGACAATATATTGACAATCAATATAATGTTTTTTTTTTTTTAATTTTTATTTATTCATTTTTGTTTACTTCGTTTGTCATATATGTAAAAAGATAAGAAATAGCCGCCCACGATTGATTCGCATACAATACTACTATATAGTTTGTGTGCAAAAGCGATAATATATATATATTTTTTTTTTACAGTATTCCGTTCTTTGGTTCACACGATTTTTTAGTTAGAAACAATCATTTAGGGCGGCTATACACAATTGGCCCATTGTCTCGGGTCCATGTTGTTTTACTATATAATGTGCAAAAAACATCGTTTATCAACAACGGACTTGTTTATAATATATTATAGAAAAAAAAAATGAATTTTAAGTATACTGAATTTTATTGTGGCGTTATTATACATATATGAACATAATACTCTATTTTATATTCCATTATTAATAATTGTTCGTCATTTTTGGTTGAGAAAATAAATTAATATTATTATTATACTTATAATATAGGTACTATATATAAATATACAATTAACTATGTACATGTTAAGGATTTCTCGTTTTATGATCTATTGTTGATAACTTAATTATAATGTTAATTAAATTCATTTTTAATCTGATTAAAAACTTTACTTTAGCGCATTTAAAAATTAATATATTTATCGATTTTCGCAAAAATTAATTAATATTTTTGTGATTTTGATTCTAAAATTTCCAATAACTTATATTAAATATATACTTTTTGCATTTTTCAATAACAAAATAAACGTTAAAAAAATTCCTCGTTGATGTACACAAATTTAGTAGGTACTATTACAATCCAATATCATAATACCTATATAATATATATATTAAATGATTCATACACGCGACTGTATGTTATAGAATAAACGATATCAAGCTATACATAAGAGTACATATTATGTTATAAAATATGATAAATCGGTATTAAGTCCGTGTGAAATGAGTTATTGTTTATGAAGTGTATAATGTTTATGTTAAATGTAACTTTAACAACTTGTATTTCTGGTTTCAGATGCATTTGTGAACCTGGTTTCACGGGGAAAAACTGTGAGATGGTGTACGTCCCGTGCGATCCGTCGCCGTGTTCAAACAACGGCAGGTGTATGCAGATCGACGATCTCAATTACGAGTGCAAGTGCAAGTCAGGTACTGTACCTAACCTTTTATCGCATAAATAAATTATAACGTATATAATAATATGAATACATGTAATTTTATCCGGTATATAAGACGGTACCTAAGGTTAGGTATAAATAGGACTGACCATAAATACGAATATAGTTGCCTACTAAACTTATATAAATACGACTGTGTAGACATTTTGGTACATTATAAATGTTATTTACCATTCGTCGGTCGACGGGTGGTTGTCTCATATAATATTTTCTCGTGTAGAGACACATCAGTACATCACGCTCAATGACCCCTTGGTGTATCAGAGTATAAGGAACAAAAGCGCCTTGTGTACACGAAGTATCGTGTTGTTGTGCTGCAGGTCCACGGGGGACAATGTAAATATAAGACAGTATAATATACAGACGTCATCGATATACGAGCAATGGACATTGTGCTATATTACGTTAATATTAATAATAGGTACTCGATGGTTGTAGTCCCGGTATTGGTCATAACGAAAATTAATATATTGTATAAAAATATTGTACCCAAGTTACAGTATTACACCGATTAATTTAACGTTTCGTGCCTAAAATATTGTTTAGGTTGTAATATCTCTAAAACTTGGAAGTAAACGTTTCGAATTTAGTGTGAATGCAAACGAAAAATAATAAATAAAACTATTAATATATTATTATTAAATATGTTTTTTTTTATCCAACTATAGTTTCCGGTTAACGGGTTTTTTTTTTAATTTTTAATCGCCAATAATATTATTGAAATTTGTCGGATGTTGTGTGGTTATATTATGTTATCTTTGCGGCGAACGGTTTCGTGGGAAAGACTGACTATCTGACACTTCATGGGAATCGATAGATGACATTTTCGGGAGGTCGTTAGAATGGATTTTAATAATTTTATTTTTTAACCCACACTCATTATTTAATATATCGAGAACACGGAGACCGGCGCACATACACGAGATAAATATTTAAAATCAATATTCAAATGTATGAATTTGCGCAGTAGTAGTTATGTGACCGGTTTTAATGCTATACCTGTGCGTATTTGAGAAACACGGGCTAGAGAGAGAGTGAGTGAGTGAGAGAGAGAAGAGATTTGAATGACAAAAGAGAGAAAATACGTATGACTCAATTGACGAGCGTAGTGACGTCGTTAATGAATTAGGACTTGGCGTATGAAAAATCACTCGTGTGGGCGTTTTTCAAATTGAATTTTTCCCAGAATGAAAATAGGATAATAATATATGATATCGTCATTAATATATTATTTTAATACAATATAACCTACGAGAATGGAAGAAGAGAGAAAAACGTATTTATTATTTTCTCGCGTACGAATGGTTTGCGACTATTCCGTAAAACCAACCGGCTCCGTTTGTTTTCTTGCAGCGATCGAATGCCCCGATGGACGCGTGTGTTGTTTTGACACAGTACAGAGTTACAAGATTAATGATTCCAGTGTTAAAAAAATTACGCTTATACGTAAATCGGCCGATGTGTTTGTTCAACTGTTGTCTTGGTGGTCTCGCGGTGTCGATCGCATTTCAATATAAATTATTATTATAATATCGTACTTGCCGTATTATATATAATATAATGACACACATAGGTATAAATATAATATTTACGAGTATTATACGATCGATCAACAGATTTACCGTCGGTTGAGAGTGCGTATGGAAGACGACGACGACGGACGGGCGGTCGTATATTTCAGCAACACGTCTTTATTTTATAATATTATTATATTATTGTACGCAAGTAACGTACTATATTAACGATGTATACGGCATCTCACGAAACGTCTGCATATCATCTCATATCTGTCGACGGGCGTTATTAAGCCGTTCTGTACCGCCCCGCCGCAACCGCCCTTTTTGTCTGTCGTGTCAGACTCTATAACGGATCGCTTTGGCCGCCGCACACACACGCGCGCGTTCGCGTATTATAATATTACATCCGATTCGACTCGCCGCCGATCCGCAGAGAGTTTTTATTGCAATAATCGTGACCGGAGAATAATATATAATAATAATAATAATAATAATAATAATAATATTATTATTATTATTATTATTATATCCGTGCGCCTAGTAGTACACGAATAATACCTATATGCGTTATTCTATATTCATTTTTTTTTTTTTAAATATATAATACTATCCGCCCGACACCCGTCTAACGGATCGTTTCGCCGTTGCTGCATGTCGTACGTATTTTTTCGCATTGTCGTTCGTCGCTATTATGTATTATATCATTACGCGTATACTTCACATTGTCTTATCCGTTCACGGTCTGACAGCGCGAGCGAATGAGATTTGCCCGTGTGAGAAAAAAAAAACGAAAGAAAATCCGTCGGAATAAGTCGTGTTTCAGTGCTTCATCCGCGGACGAATTATTCGTCGGATGAATCGATTAAAATACCGATTTTACGGTATCGATCGCGCACAGACGCAGCGCATCGTTTCAATATTGCAGTGTATCTACCCGGAGCACGCCCCGTCGAGAAGAGACACGCACACCGGTTTCGCTGGCGCGCGCGCGCTCCTACCCGCCTACGCGCGAATGTTCGCGTGCGGCGGACGCACCGAGTCGTCGATCGAGTCGATAATAATTATTATAATATTATTATTACGAATAACATTGTCCATACCGCGCCACATATTATTAATATTATTTAACGATCCATAAGCGCGCGTACGTGCGATATTTGTCTTCATCTTTGTATATAGTCCGGCGGCGAGCCGTTTCGGAATTATACAATATTGGCCGGATATTGCGATAATTTTTATCTCGGGGTTGGGGGATACGGGATATTTTTCACATTACGTTTGTTCTGTAGGAAAACTGGAGAACCGACGGAAAATATCCAAGGTACTACCTATATAATATTGATATTCGATATTCTCTATATTATGACTATGTTAATATTGTTTTGTAGATTAGGTAATTATATTATAAGGACGGATGTTGTCCGCGGTGAAATTATCTGTTCTGTCTTGTTATTTGTCTCTGCCACAACAATCCTTCAATGAGATTATCGTCTGTTTCTTTTTTACAGGATTCCGCGGCAAGAACTGCGAAGAGAATGTGGACGACTGCATACCTCACGCCTGTCTTAACGGTGGTACGTGCGTGGACGGCGTCAACAGTTATACGTGCTCGTGTCCATCCCAGTGGACAGGCGATTCGTGCGAAATGGATGTGGACGAATGCGCCATGCGGCCCAGCGTCTGTCACAACGGGGCCACGTGCACTAATTCGTTGGGCTCTTACAACTGTATTTGTGTGAATGGATGGACAGGACAGGACTGTTCCGTGAACATTGACGACTGTGCCGGAGCAGCGTGTTTTAACGGCGCTACGTGCATCGATCGCGTTGGCAGTTTCCATTGCCAGTGTACGCACGGCAAGACCGGTAAGTTTTTAATTTAAGTATAATATTAGTTTATAGAGGTGGTATATCTAGGTCCTCTATGGAAGGTAGAAACATTTTTATTTATGGCTTTGGTTATTTTTTACTTTTTAAATATTATAGTTATCTGTTAAGAAACAGATAACTGTTAAGATTCAGAAAAGTTTATTTTCAACTTTTTTTTTTTCAAGTTATATCTCCTCGAGATTCTCTAATTGTTCAGATATGAGTCATTAAAAATATATTTAAAAAGTATAATTATGAGATGCTTTGCTAATAATTTATAGTAAAAAATATTGAAATTTTATATTTTAAAATTATAATTTCTCTAATTTTAATGTTTACAATATTTTACTGTTTCTTTGCGTTGAATTCTAGATAATTTTTTATTCGCAGGTCTATTGTGTCATTTGGACGACGCGTGCACGTCTAACCCGTGTCACGCTGACGCTATATGCGACACAAGTCCGATCAACGGTTCGTATACGTGTTCTTGTGCGTCCGGCTACAAAGGAATCGACTGTTCCGAAGACATTAACGAATGCGAACAAGGTAAAGAATAATAATAAAAAAAATTACGCATAATTATATAATAATAATAATAAATAAAAAAAAAAAAAAAATAATAATAATAATAATAATACTCATATTATAATAATAATCCTCTGCCGAAATCACAACAACGGGGTTCCCACACTATCGTGTTTCCATAACATAAAACCACACAGAAGAACGCCACCGCCATCTACTTATTATGGTTGGGGGGATTGGGGGGCGGAGTGGAGGTGTATTACGCGGCTACCTCTTCTTATTCTTATTTTTCTACTCATATACTTTCCGTCGTATTCTTGTAATCTACACCGCTTCGTCGCAGGGTACTTTTGCTATTTCTCTCACTCTATATCTATCCTCTTTCTCTATATTATCCAGACCGCCGAACAATGGTCTACCTGTTTCCTGTTCCCATGGCGTGCGTGTTCATCGATTGTGGGGGATAAGGGGCAAGATTATCGCGGATAAGAAGACCGGTAATTAAAATGGTTACGTACTAACGCCATCGTTTCCAGGTTATTATATTATATATTATTATGGTTGACACTGCGCTTGTATCTCTGAGCACGGCGTCTACGAATACACATGTACCATGTGACACATGTATGCGGTTCGCGTCTATAAAATAATATAATAAATATATATATATATATACATATTATATATTATATATTACAAACGGCGAACACGGTCAGGCCGCGATAATATTTGTGGTGACCGTGTGGACGTTGTCGCGATCTTTATCTATCCGTTGTATACGCGTACATTATACAATATTATATAGTCCGACTTTATCTATTATGCCCGTGCAGTGTACACGATCCGTGTTTTCCACGACATTACGACGGAGTCGTCACTGCTGCGACCACGTCCGGAAACAGGAAGAGCATAGAGAGGAGAGAGGGGCTGTCTGTCGATCGGCTGCAGTATGCGCGTATACCTATATCGGTAACCGAGAGATTTCCACGTGGGGCGAGGAGAAAAATATTATAATGAAGAGGCGTATTATAATATAATACGGAATATAATATTATCATATATATATATATAACTATTACGGGTGTACAAGTATTATAGTGTAGGTACTTATATTCATATCGGCGGATGGATTACATTTCGTGAAACGTTGTAATTAAGACGTATAATAGTCATCTTTTTAAATTGTCAAGTTAACAAACGGCGGCGGCGGCGGCGGCGCACGTCTCCGTAGCGCGTTAACGAGTCAATTAAAAATCGTAATAGATTTTCTGCCGCCTGCAGTGGGTCGGCCAGCGATTTTTCATCGGCATCGTTATATTATTATATAATAACTGTACGCCGACACTATACTGCGATGGACAGCTTTCACACGTTATCGTTGTGATTTGTGGTGTGATGTTGCGCGCGTACATGCCTCTATGAATCGTGTCAATAAATCATGCGTTTCTTTTTTTTTTTACTTTTTCCGCAGGATCGCCGTGCGAACACGACGGAATTTGCGTCAACACGCCCGGATCGTTCGCCTGCAATTGCCCGCAGGGATTCACGGGGCCGCGATGCGAGACAAACGTGAACGAATGCGATTCACATCCGTGCAAAAACGAAGGGTCCTGTCTGGACGATCCTGGAACATTCAGATGCGTGTGCATGCCAGGTAAGATATTTCCTTCACGTTATTAGATTTACCGAAATTTCCCTCCCCCCGCTTCTTCGTCTTAACACAATAATTACCTCTTCCCAGTTTGAAGTCTGGTCAGTATCGTACATTCGACTATCATTTTATGGTAATAATATCTCTTCAGTCATATTCTAAATAAAAACTTAAAATATGTAATCATCAGATAATATGGTGTAACAATCATTATTTAATATATTGTAGTACGCTAGAAAAATAATTTGCTTACGATGTGACAACCGACCTCCGTGTCGGAATTATATAACTATAAATATAACTGATGTGATAAATAATTATATGTTAATTATTCAAGATTTTATATTATGTTATTTAACATCTGATGAGGTGACAATATTATTTTATCTCTGTTCTATCTTAATCATAATCAAATAAACGTGATTTCACGGAATCACTTTTATTTATTTTTTTAAATAAAATTATTTAATTAAAAAATAACATTTACTTTTAATATACATTAATAGTTAAAACATTGCATAGTTCGTGTTTCAACTATATATTTACTTTACACGATGCCTTCGATTTAAATAGTATACGATCGAAAATATCCAACAAATAATTATTCCGAAAAGGATATTTGATGTTATTAATAAATTATTATAGTAGTTATTATAGGTATCAAGGGCAATTACTGATTTAGTGATTTTGAAATTTATTGATTAACGGTTATTATAAAATATTCGAATCAAATAACGCGTGTATTGATCTGCAGTCGCCATTCCAGTCGCGTTATAAATATCAGAGGTCGTTGTATTACGATAGAATTAGAATAAGTCGTCAGCCGAATAACACTTAAAAATAATTAGACGTTGTTCATATAATGGCCGTCGAAAATAATGTTTAGTGTGTCGTTCCAGGAAATACTATACAATTCTAATTATCTGAATGTCCGACTATAAGGTCTTTGCGATTTCTATAATAATTCAGAACTGCATGTATATAATTTGGGGATAATTATGCGTTTCAACGTTTGTATATTATGTGTAATTTATAATATATAGAACATAATCGCATTTCGGTTGACGGATTATATTTTCGAGCAAAATGATCGATTGTAGGCGGCCGTCGTCATATAATAATATATTGCAATAACCATCCATTCGGTCGATGCCGATTCCAGTGACAAGGATAGCCAAGAAGTCCGGCGAACGGTTGTGTGGAGAGTAAACTGCATTCGTCGTTTCGGTCGAGTTGAGCGATGTCTGCGCGTCACACGGGTCGTGCATATTGCAGGTCGCGCGTTTGTCGGCGAGTAAAACGACCGACCGGTATACATACAAAACTACAAAAGCTCTGTTTCTCTCTTTCTCTCTCTCTCTTTTTATCTCTCGAATCTCGCGTGATCTTGTATATATTATTATACATGCTCAGATGCAGATCTGGTCGACTAGATAAACACGTCTAAACGGTCGTTCGCCCCTTCGTTTCATATTTTTCTTGTTATGCATTTATTTTATTATTTATCTAGCGGCACGCCGACGGGGAACAATAATAATAATAATAAAATATATTCTATAACGTCATTAACACTAGCCATCGCAAAGTTTCGCTGCGTGAAAGAGCGATGACGGTTTTGTGCTGTCAAGATGTGGTGCGCGTATTTGGCAAACCAAACGTATATTATATAGTGCATAAGTCGTGTAAGTGTGACGACGACGACGACGACGACCACGAGGACAATCGATTATTATTGTTATAATTGTGATAAACAACGTGGTACTTACAAGAGTGGCGGCAAACACCGCCGACTCGAGTCGACCGTTCTCCGGGTCTTGTTGTCGTTGTCGTCGTCGGGCATATTCATTTAAGATTTACGGTCCATTGTATATTGTGTGTTAACCGCGTTTTGAACCGAACGGTCGACCGGCGTGTGTTGCTGATAAGAGACAAACACGGACTCGGTACAGACTCGTTCACAGCGGCGGTCCGGTGGTTGTCGTCGTTGTCGCAACGCAGATCGCAATCGCTAATGGGTAGTAAAGTTCTCCTTTATTGGCGTAATACCGGGTGCCTCATTAACCGGATAATATCGTCGTCCCGTATGCCGTATACTTATATAATAATAATATTATTATACATATTATTATTATTATTATTATAATATATGTTATCATCTGGCCGGAGGGACTTTCCGCTGCAGGAGGAACTTCACCGGACGGTCGCGACAGCGTATTCCGCAAAAATCGACGATTGAGGAGGGAAGAGGGGAAGATGGAAAAAACCGCACGCTCGCGCGGAATGTTTAGCGTACACGCAAATACTCATCTCTTGCACACACAATGCACCATTGTTCCGGGAAAATCGTCATCGTATAATATTTGTATACGTATATAATGCTGCAGCCACGTCGTTATTTTTATTATTATTTTATTTACATTCTCTCGTCCTTTTTCTTCCCGTACGGTCCAGCACTTGTAAGTATATAACCGCCGTGTTTCGCGTTGACCCTAATCTATTATAATATCACTTTGTTGTCGTCGTCGCTGTTGTTGTGTGTACAATACAAAACCGTCATCACGCCCACGCCGCGAAATCATTGCGTTTTATGACTGCGGCGGGTCGGAGCGCGAGTCGCGCGCGCCACTAACGAACGCGTTCGTTATTATAATATACGCGCCGCTGTTTATTGAATGTTGTTATAATGTTTACGTGTGTGATGACGATTATTATTAAGCGAACACCAGATTTGACCCGACCGGAAACCGTTAACGAATTTTTATGAAACCAGACATTCGGTATAGGAATAATAATAATAATAATATGATGCTGTTTGTATGCACGCGAACTGTTGCGCGATAAACTCGAACGCGTCGAATAAATAATGATACGTATATTAATTTGTTCGTGTACAAATAATATAGTTCCCCTGACGATCCGTCGACACTGGGATATAAATTATGATTTTTTTTTTCTAAACGAACGACTCGACGACATAATAAAATATCACCCAATCGCCATCGTCAACCGATCGAATCGTTCGATCAATCTCCGTCTATCAACAAGTCACAGTAATAAAAATAATAATATTATTTATACGCATACTTCGGGTTTGTATACTATTGTCGTAAGCACGTTCATTAAAATATTATGAATATCGTTTGTCGCCCGACACCTGCGGCGGTTATGGTCGGATCGTAAATATTTTTTATCGTTTCATAAACAAAGTATCCGGATGATTCGGACTTCTTGGCGTTAAAAACGAGTTCGGTCGAATACACGCGTCGCATCTTCCAAACCCACCCAACCATCCTACCAACGTCCATCGGCAAGCAGCGAACTCGTATTTCAACCGCGATGATATTATTATAATTATATTATATAATACGGTTTGTGGTATAGTTTCTCGCGAGATGGTCGTATTATTATTATTATTATTATTATTGTTTTCGTGTACACATTTCTGCTTGTCATTATGTGTCGGAGGAGCAGTAAACCATACACGCAATCAGACGTACAACATATAATATAATAATACAAATGTTGTAAGCCGTTTAGTCCAATTTGACGTTTTCAATTTCTCTAATTACGATGTGATCATCTTCGTCGTCACGGTAAATCACCAAACCATTTGTCCATGGATATAATTTATAATATATATTATTATTATTATTCGTTATCGACGGTTTTTGATGTCCCACATCCTCCAAGTAGAGAAGTTATCGCGTGTGACCGGTGGGGCGCGCTTACAACGGTGTATAGTATACCGTATATATCGTACATTATTGAGTTTTCACGAAGTGCGCGCGGCGCTAACGATTAGCCGCGATGTCTGGAAAAAATATTTTATTATTATTATTATCTGTGCGCGTGTATATTATTATCGTGCGTGTGTCTCTTCAGTATGCGCCGATCGTTCAAGTCCGTCGACGGAAAGTACTATAGGTATAAACTGGTTCGATCCCCGAGACTATATGCCGAGAGAATACGCGCAATTCCTAAAAGGGTTTAGTCCTATGCAATATAATATGTTATATACGTATAAAATAACAACAAATAATAAACCATTATACAACATAATATATACGCGTATATACACCGATCCGACCGGATTCCGAGCGATTTTTTTTTTCTATCGTCCGTTCTCATCCGTCAACAGTCGTCGCTCAGTAAAATATATTATATTATATGTAGGTACGTATAATAAACCGATACCGTATTTCCAGTTAGTCAATAAGCGAGTTCTACAAATGAACGGGCCGAGAATAAATCGAACGGCAGACACGAGGACGACAACGGTCGCGGCGCGCGTTACCTTTTATGACGTGCGCCGCCGACGCCGCCGTTTGGTATACGATACGATTGACGCGCCCGATTGGAGCGAATGATAGTGAGAGAGAGAGAGAGAAAGAGAGCGGACGAGATAAGAGTAGTATATAATATAGCGAAGAGAAAAAGAACTGGGAAAATATTATATTATACGTCTCGCGAGTGGTTTTTTATCCGCCATCCGAGTCCGGCCACGACGACGACGAGTACACATCATGCATAATATAATAATATTATGCTGTGTACTTCGCGTCCAATACGATATCGAAACGTATAAATCGATACGTATAATAATATATACGGCAAATATTACGATAAAATACATGTCATATATAAAACGCCGTGTAAAATAGCTGGTTAGGTATAAGGTATTCCTCTCGCGGTGTTAGAAACCGTTCATAAATTTTAATGCCGCCGCCGCCGTCCGCGAGACATATTTTATGTTGCGCGGACGTTATTTACACCTCGTCCGTTTCTCGCTACACCGCTGTATGTCGTTCGGCGGGCCTGCGACGTGGACACGACTGTATCGGATTTTTCTTCGTGAAAATATAATAATAATATAATATTATATTTTACGCAGGCCAATAACACGCGCGCGGACGGGAAAGCGGCGGCGTGCGAAATATCGAGTAACCGCGTGTACGCGCCGCGGGATTCTGTAGGTATATACCTATTACACGTATATATATACATTATATAATATTATATACCACGACCGCGTTCACGAGGGCATCGGTCATCGTGTCCGGGGAGGTTGTGTTCACGCGTGGGCGGGGGTGTAGGACAAATGTTCTCGCCGCGATCGTGAACGTGTATAATTCTAGATACCCGGACGTGTTGTATACCGACGGCGTACGTGACATAAATGCTGCGCGTACACTATGCCGTGCGTCCCGAGGAGAGACATTACATCGGTTTACTCGGGTTTTTCGCCAACGCGCTATTTCTTGTATTATACATAATAATAATAATAATAATAATAATAATAATATAATTTATAACCATTTAATAATATATTATAATATTGTATCGTATATAATACGCGATGTGTATCGTATATACGTCGATTCCACATTGTTTCTTATACTCGTATGTTATTATTATTGTACGGGTACATACGTAATAATTTCGATCGTGCCATATCAAGTCTTTCTACTAGGAAAATCTAAGATAACGTATCGGTTATTCGTCATCTGCGACGGCGATTGTTTATAATTCGGCACGGACGCGACGACACGTAAACCTTCGCGTTTTATTCGATTTACGATAACAAACACCTGATATTATTATTATATTGTCGTAAAACTAAAAACAATACGATTCGTTGTAGTAACATTATCGCTACATTACCCCTTTTTACATAGATATATACCTACCTAATATAATATTATGAATTTATGATATTATATTATTGGAAAATACGCGCGTCTGCGTCGTATGTTTCGTTAGAAAATTCGTTACACGCGTAGCCAAAATGAAATCGCAGACGAATTGCGTTATGGTGTTTCCACATTGTTTTATATTTAACCGAATGTGTAAAAGGATTACATCCTTGAATATTTTTTAACACATTTACATCGCTGTAATAACAACAAAAAAATAAATAAATAAAAAAATAACCCAGTTTCAAATTAAACCCATTAAACGAACAGATGGTATCACATTTGGTTCGGTAAAAAAGACAGTTTCCTCTTTAAATCACTTTTTTTTTTTTTACGTAAAACGTATAAACGCTGCGGAAAAAGGAAAAAAAAACTTTACAGTGTACGATATTATTTACATTTGTATTACATATGGGTTTAGCAATATTATAAATTAACATTTTTAGTATAGTGAGATTTTTAAATGAGACGCGAAACGAAAATTCTCACATTATGTAACATTATTCTGTGTATAGAAAAAAACTACACCCGAGTATGAAATCTGAAATGTTTTATATTTTATTTATTTATTTTTTTAAATATGTTTACGTTATAATATGATTAAAAAAAATTATGTAAATTAATGAATATTTTTATTTTTAAAATACTATTGAATTAAGATGTGTATATTATGAAAAATAAGCTACCATATATTTTTAGTAATTTGAATTCATAAATTTAATCATCTCGATTACACTTATAACGGGTTTAATGAATTAATCAGTTTCTGAGTTTCAATTGTATTTCTCAATTCTGTACAGTAAATAAGACAAAGAAATAACAAAGAATTGTGCCATGTACACGAAATTGAGTGAGTTCTGATTAATTGGTTAGTTCAATTCAAGTGAGTATACACTTATAATAAACAAAATAGTTTGTAGGACACTTTAACCGTGGGATAATTTATTTATTTTTTTACTTTTGAAAGTAAAACTTTGAATGATTTTTTATGTGTTTAATAATTGGTAATTAAAAAAAAAAAATTAATGTCGTCTTTAACACTGGCTTTATTCCAAAATGCTTAATATTAAGATATCACTTTGTGTTAAAAAAAAGATATAAACACTATTATATATTTACTTTTCTATTATATGATTGAATATTTTGCGTGTGAACAATTTTATAATGCCGTATTTAATGGACAAATGAAGAAAAAAAAATATAATAGTTGTTGTTGAGCAAATAGCTTAGTAATTTTCTTCACGTGGCAAATTATATAATATGTGATATGTGAATCAATGAATCATACAGAAACATTGTAATAATTTGCTATTTGTGCTATTCGGTATTGTCTTAACCTAAATTGGATTGTAATCCGCGAACGAGCGTTAAACATATTAGTCCTTGTCTACCAAACTTGGAGACAGATGGTCTATCGAGGGACAATTATTCTGTTGTCGGATATTTAATTTTATTCCTGCGCGATTAAAAACCAGGTTGTCAACATTTAATTACCAAACGTGGAACTGGATTCTGTCAATTCCTTGAAATTATTCATTTCCCACACACACAAATACACTCGCTTGCACACCTGTTTTGTTCGCACTCTCTATAGGTATACGTTATAATATTAATAATAATAATAATATGACGATGATGATAATGATGATATTATGTGACCTGCATCTGTAATCTAGTTGGTACATACGTTGGCCATTAATCATTTATTTATTTATTTGTTTTTTCTAATCATATTCCCATGATAAAAATAATATAAACGCCGTACGCAAGCGTGAGCAATATTTTATATAAAATAATAATGTTAACGACCCTTTTTATTATTTTTCATTCTCAGGGTTTGCTGGCATGCAATGTGAAATTGATGTGGACGAATGCCTGGCTAACCCGTGCGAGAACGGTGGGGTGTGTACGGACATGATCAACGGATTCAAGTGTTCTTGCCCCGCAGGGTTCTCTGGACCACGGTGTCAGACAAACATCGACGATTGCGTGAGCAGCCCATGTCGACACGGCGGCATATGCCACGATTCGATTGCTGGTTATCAGTGCGAGTGTTCACCGGGATTTACGGGTTTCAATTGCGAGCACAACATTAATGACTGCCTTTCAAACCCGTGCAAGCACGGTGAGTGTATTGATGGACAGAATTCGTTTACCTGTTCCTGCCATCCTGGATATACGGGATTATTATGTGAAGATCAGTTGGACGAGTGCGCGTCTGCACCTTGTCAACACGGTGGTACGTGCGAAGACCTAATTAACGGATACCAGTGTCGTTGCCGGGCCGGCACTTCTGGTCCGAATTGCGAGATAAACATAAACGAATGTGTATCCAACCCTTGTCGAAATGGAGCTAAATGCATCGACGGGATCAATAAGTATGAAGAAATAAATCAATATTATCATTTGTACATTTTAACGGTATTAATGTAATTTGTGTTTTTTTTTTTTTTATATAATAGGTATTCGTGTGATTGTCTTCCTGGATTTACTGGTTTGCATTGTGAGATGAATATAGATGAATGCGCCAGTAGCCCTTGCGCTAATGGCGGCAGTTGCGTAGACTTGGTGGCCGGTTGGCGTTGCGAATGTCCTCGCGGTTACTACGGACCTCGGTGTCTGTCCGATATTGATGAATGTGCCAGTAACCCTTGTTCTATAAACGCTCTGCGTTGTGAAGATGGTCTCAATCAGTTCATTTGCCACTGTAGGCCCGGTTATACTGGTAAACGTTGTGAAATTGACATAGACGAGTGCAGTTCAAATCCGTGCCAACACGGTGGAGTATGCACAGATCGAGTAAACGGTTATTCGTGCCAATGCAAACCCGGATATTCAGGACATAACTGCGATATAAATATTGATGACTGTGCCATTAACCCGTGTAAAAATGGTGGATCTTGTATTGACTTAGTGAATGCGTATAAGTGTGTATGCCAATTGCCATTCACCGGTTCAGAGTGTCAAAGTCGGTTGGACCCATGTACACCGAACAGATGTCGTAATGGCGCAAAGTGTTCACCTTCTAGTAACTTTTTGGACTTTGCTTGTGAATGTTCAATTGGATGGAAAGGTCGTTTATGTAATGAAGATGTAGACGAATGCACATTAACTGCACCTTGTAGGAATGGCGCAACTTGTCAGAACACTGATGGATCATATAAATGTGCTTGTGCTCCTGGATTCCAGGGCCGTGATTGTGTAATTAACACTGATGAATGTGCTTCTTGTGAGTATAATATTATTGTAAATTACTATAATAGACTTAATTTTTTGACTATTAATTACCTACATTTAATTTTAGCACCTTGTCAAAATGGAGCTACATGTCTGGATGGTATTGGTGATTATACTTGTATGTGTTCTGATGGCTTCTCTGGTCGCTATTGCGAAGAGGATATCGACGAATGCCTATCTCAACCGTGTTTGAATGGAGCTACATGTAAACAATATGTTAATTCATACACTTGTACATGTCCTATTGGATTTTCTGGGATGCATTGTTCAACTAACGACCAGGATTGTACTGATTCATCCTGTATGAATGGAGCAACTTGTATAGATGGAATTAATAATTACACTTGCATATGCCCAGCTGGGTAAGTAGATACTAGATATTATATACCTAAGATAGGTATTTAAATATATATTTTATTTTATTGATTCTTTTAATATTTTAATTGATTTTTTTTTATAGGTACACAGGATTAAATTGTCAAACTAGAATAAACGAATGTGATTCATCACCATGTGAGAATGGTGGTACTTGTCTTGATCATGGGAAATATTACACATGTCATTGCGCCTATGGTTATACGGGTAAAAACTGTGAATCATTGGTGGACTGGTGTAATGGAGGTGGCGGGTTACCACAACCATGTGAAAATGGAGCAACCTGTAAACAGATTCAGAACTTTTACCAATGTGTATGTCAACCTGGTTGGACGGGCAAAGTATGTGATGTAGAAATGGTATCTTGTAACGATGCATCATTACGTAAAGGAGTTCGCCGAGATGCTCTATGTCACAATGGAGGTATATGTGAAGATATTGGTAATAGTCATAGATGTCATTGTGCTGACGGCTATTCTGGTAGCTATTGTACAAAAGAAATCAACGAATGTGATTCAGCTCCTTGCCAAAATGGAGCTACATGTAAAGATTTGGTTGCGGGATATTCGTGTCAATGTCCACGTGGTTTTCAAGGACAAAACTGTGAGTTGAACGTTGATGACTGTCATCCAAACCCATGTCAAAATGGTGGCACATGTCGCGATTTAATCAACAGTTTTAGTTGCTCCTGTCCACCTGGTACACTGGGTATTATTTGCGATATAAACATTGATGATTGTACACCTGATGCTTGTCACAATAATGGCACTTGTATTGATCGGGTTGGAGGTTTTGATTGTCGTTGCCCAGCTGGTTTTGTTGGCCATAGATGCGAAGGAGATATAAATGAATGTTTATCAAACCCCTGTGATCCATTTGGAATGTTGGACTGTGTTCAATTGGTGAATAACTTCCACTGCAACTGTCGTGCAGGTTATATGGGCAGACATTGTGAAACCAAAGTAAATTTCTGTGAAAGCAGTCCATGTCAGAATGGTGGCGTGTGTTCTCAAATTGATGGAGGACACACATGTATATGTCCTAAAGAGTTCTCTGGTAGAAATTGTGAATTCTTTGGTGTTGATTGTGACTCTAGCCCTTGCCAAGGTGATGGTTTGTGCCATTCATTAGAACATGGTGGATACCAATGTGAATGTCCACCCGGTACAGCAGGTATACACTGTGAAATTGATAGCTACAACGAATGTGAGAGCAACCCATGTGAACACGATGGTACATGTCAAAATAAACTTGGAGACTACGCGTGTTTCTGTCCTCAATATTGGTCTGGAAAGAACTGCCATATTTACGATTCTAAGTTCAAAGGTGGCCTAGGAAAATATCCATCTAAAGGTATTATGACAAAAAAAGATTATGATTGGGAACGAGAGTTGGCTGCCTGTGTAACAAATGGATGTACTGCCAAATCCCAAGACAATAGGTGTCATCAAGAGTGTAATACAGCTGCATGCGACTTTGATGGTGGTGATTGTTCTCTTGGATTAAATCCCTGGAGAAATTGTACATCAACCAAAAATTGTTGGCAAGTTTTTGGCGATGGACGTTGTGATGCGGAGTGTAACACTCCTGAGTGCTTGTACGATGGTAGAGATTGTGAAAAAACTTTAATGCCTTGCAAGTACGTATATTTAATTTTAT
Organism: Tetraneura akinire; assembly: GCA_021307375.1. NCBI lineage: Eukaryota > Metazoa > Arthropoda > Insecta > Hemiptera > Aphididae > Tetraneura > Tetraneura akinire. The sequence goes on from JAIUCT010000023.1 coordinate 2,645,301, forward strand.
ATTCTGTATTTTTTTTTATGTATAAAATAAATAAATTAATATTAATTATTTTCCTCATATTATAGTCCAATTTATGATGCATATTGTCAAAGTCATTATGCTAATGGACATTGTGATTATGGATGTAATAATGCTGAATGTAATTGGGACGGTTTGGATTGTGAACGAGAACCGCCTAAAATTGCTGAAGGAGCTATGCGTTTAGTTCTTAGAATGGATTACCACCAATTACTGTCCAATTTAACTTTATTTTTGCGAGATGTATGTATAAATTTTTTTATTATTGAAATACACACTATTATAATGAATAATTAACGTGACATAATTTTTATAGGTTGGCAGAGAATTGCGAGCTACTGTGCGCGTAAAAACAGATGAGATAACTGCTAAGCAAATGATATTCCCTGCAGAAAATCCTCCTGGTGCTGTTGTGATTTATTTAGAAATAGATAATAGGAAATGTGAGATAACTAAGAATGTCGAATGTTTTTCAAGTGCTACAGGGGTAAGTTGATGGGAAATAAAAACTGATATTAAAACAATATATTTTATATGGATCTATTTTTTAGGCTGCGGGATTCTTAGCTGCTTCTGCCGCAAGTCATCATGCCCTTTCTACATCATTCCCTATTTATAGGGCTGAAGGTGTTGGTCCTGGAAGTCAAATCCCAATAGAACAACCCAGGAGTAGTACCGCTTTGGTTTTAACTGGAATGTTTTTAATATTAGTAGTCGGTCTTAGTCTTGGAGTATTGATATCAACACATCGTAAAAAAGCCGCTGGTATAACATGGTTCCCTGAGGGATTCTTACGTACTGGTAGTAATAATAGTAGAACCAGCACTCAAAGACGAGTACCCGATGGACAGGAACTCCGAACAATGAAACAAAATAACATGACATTAAGTTGTATAGACATGAACAGTGGTGCGATGACGATTGGAAGAGGGGCTGGTGCTTGGTCAGACGAAGATGCTGAAGGTGATATGCCACCTGCAAAACGACATAGACCTGCTCCAATATTATCACAGCCTTTAGATAACCCTTATGATGATGTCTGGAGTCACTGCAATCTAAATTCTAATGATAATAAAGCAACAGTTATGTATACTCCACCATCAAGAGTAAGTTTGTAAACATTTAATTAATATTTAAATGCATATGTTATAATATTCTTATTACTTTTTTTTCTATAGGAAACCGAAGTAAATGAGAGACTCCCTGGTGGATTGACAAGGTTAATGGATGTTACAGTAGCAGGTGGTGCTGGCTTGGATACGAGCATTGATAATGAAGATGAAGAAGGACAAGATGCGGCGTCCAATATGATATCAGAATTAGTTTCTCAAGGTGCTGAGTTAAACGCTACACTAGATAAAACAGGAGAGACTTCTTTACATTTAGCTGCTAGATATGCCAGAGCTGATGCAGCTAAACGTTTATTAGATATGGGTGCTGATGTGAACTTTCAAGATAATACAGGTCGTACACCATTGCATGCTGCAGTAGCCGCAGATGCCATGGGTGCTTTCCAAGTAAGTTATTTATTTCTTATTTTCCATAGTACCTAACTAAATTGAAATCATAAAATATTATAATTTAAAATTTAATTTTCCGTTATTTTTTTTTTTTTAGATTTTATTGAGAAATCGTTCCACAAATTTAAATGCACGAATGCACGATGGTACGACACCTTTGATACTAGCTGCTAGATTAGCCATTGAGGGAATGGTAGAGGATCTCATTCATGCTGACGCTGATATAAATATACCAGATAATAGCGGTAAGACTGCATTGCATTGGGCAGCATCAGTTAACAACGTGGATGCGGTCAATATTTTATTGGCAAATAATGCTAACAAAGATGCTCAAGATGATAAGGTAAAAATATATTACATGTTATTTTATTAAATTTGTTCATTAATTTAAAAAAATTAAAATAGTAGAAAAAGCATAGTTTTACATTTTAATAACGTGTGTTATAATTATTGTTTACTTTGTGTCTTTAGGATGAAACTCCGTTATTCCTGGCAGCCAGAGAAGGCAGTTACGAAGCGTGCAAAGCGCTTTTGGATAACTTCGCAAATAGAGAGATTGCTGATCATATGGAACGATTACCGCGGGATATGGCCAGCGAACGATTACACCACGACATCGTGAGGCTACTGGACTCGCACGTAGCCCATCCCAACACTCAAGCCATGGTGCCGGTTAACAACAATTTTACGAGTAAGTTACAGCAGGACCGAATTGCACGGTTGTTACTGTCTAAAAACCTGCCATCTACTACAGACAACAATGACAGAGATTAATATTGGAATGTGTTTTTTTACAGGCTCGCAGCATATGATGTCAGCCCATTCTAACATTAATATACCCGGAATGAAGTTAAATGGTGGAAGCGGTGGTACTATTGGTACGGTGAAGGGCAAAAAGAGGCCTAAACCGTCGAACCCAACGAGTCCATCTGATTCAATTGACTCCAATGTATCGATGAAACGGAAGGGTAGCGTCAAGAAACCACCTCCTCTTCCACCATCGGCTATAATGTCGTCCACTGCAGCTGCGCCTAGCAACAAGAAACCTTTCGGTCTAGACGTTTCGTGTTCTGGTGGTTCTAACAACATGGACTTGATGGCGTTAGACGTATCTAGGCTATACGGTGGTGGTAATTTACCTCAACAGCCTCCAGCTTACGAGGAATGTTTGTCGCAGTTGTCAGCCACGTCGCAGTTGTCGGCCACGTCGCATAGGTCGTTAGCTAACTATGGGGCAGCCGTGCATCACCAGCAGCAGCAGCAGCATCAACAACAGCAACACCAACAGCAGCAGCAGCAACAGTCCGATTATCGGGTCATCCACCAGCAGTTGTTAGGTATGCAGACATCGTTCCAGGAACCATCGCCTCCACACAGTGTGGTGTTGTCGCCGTCACCTGGCAAGACGCGTCCGTCACTGCCTACGTCACCTACTCATATGCAAGCGCTCCGGCACGCTACCATGCAGGCTGTGGACCCGTTCAGCCAGTTTCATCATTTCTATGGAAGTGCACAGCAGCCGGTTCAGTCGGTGCAGCCGCCACAGTCGCAGCAATATCTGACTCCACCATCGGACGCGGCGCCCGAGAGTTTCCCGACGCCATCGCCCGATTCTCCGTGGCACTGGTCGTCGTCTTCGCCGAATTCGAATTCCGACTGGTCGGAAGGCATATCTTCACCGCCCAATAACAACAATAACAACAATGGACATCCAAACAAGGTATCAGATGCCGTTTATATTTGATATGTAAGACACGAATGTTTGTTTTATTCAATTTTTTATTTTTAAATATTCTCATTTAAATTATACGTTCGCTGCAATAGTGCCATTGACCACAGTTATTTCGGCTCTACCAACATTGCCATCATCGTTTTATTACAAACATGATAGGCAATCTATAATTATTTTATTATTATTTTATTTTTTAATGTTTCGTGTACATAGCCCATTAATGTGTTGAATAATATATATATTTTTTTTATGTATTAAACAAATTTTCTCATTTTTGCTTTGTATATACAAGTTGTTTAAAGTGCAGATTTTATTTATATATACATATTATTATTTTATTATATATGCAAACGTATATATTTTTTATTGCTTTCATGTACATTTATTTATTATTATTTTTATTATTATTATCATTATTATTATTATTATTATTATTATTATTATTTTTATTATTATTATTATTATTATTATTATATTGTCATCGAATACAATGTATCCTCTCAATCTAAAAATTTAATCGACTACCAATCTTTATTATTATTTTTACTTTTATTATCATTATTGTTCTTTTTTTTTTTTTTTTTTTTAAACTGAATTTGTCTTGTTGTCTTGTCGAGATACGCAAAACGGTTAATATATATCGAACAATCTTTTAATATTGTACTAGACCTATTCGGTGGTAAATAAACACAACAACAAGACTGTTAGGGATCTAAATGTATTATTATTATTATTTTTTTTTTTTTGTATATATTCATATATATAAATTTATAATATAATCTAGGGATTGTTCGTTCACGATCTCATCACATGACATTTTTAATATTATTGTTATTGAAATATTATTGTAATTATTTTTCTTGTAATTTTATATTGTGGACAAGTAGTATAATTTTAAAGTACGTTGTATATTTTTATTTATACAAAGTATAATATAATAAGAGCATATAATAAAATAACGTATATTATTAAATATAATTTAAATACAAATATTAGTCGTCTTCTTCACATATTGTGTTTTAGATAAACTTTAGAACCACATTTTGGGTATAAATTTTGTTCTGTGATTCTAATTTAGCATAAATCCCATTGCTCTCCTTAGGTATACATTAAAACTAGGTATTATATTTTACATTTTATAATGGACATAATATGTTATAGGTATTTTTATTTCAATATTATTGTATTTAAATAATTAATAAATAAATACAAATTAAATAAAAACCAGTGTTTAATTTTTTCCTATTTAAGATTTTCGCTTTTGTCGACAAAAATATGTTGCTAATATTTTTATAATATACAACCATGTAAACAAGGTAATAAATTATTTTGGTAAATAATGACGTGCGTATATTATAAGCTGTAAAGTAGGAAGCATTCAATAAAATGTGAAAAATTACTTGTTTTTAACAATTACAATGACAAATACTTTGAAAAATAATCGAAATGTATTGTTGAAGATGGTTGGATTTTTATTATTTAAACTTAAACTTCAAAAACATTTTTGATTATTAATTATCGAACTTGAAATATTTAATTTTGAGTATTTACCGTATTGATATTATAAATTTGCCAGGTAAGTATTCATGGAATAAACATATTGGTAATCAAATTGTTTGTGATTTTCTTTGATTTCAAACAAAGCTAATGTTCTTATTCGATACGCACATGCGAGTTATCCAAGAGCAAAATAAATTAAACTCAGTACTTACTCGTATAATCATATTAAGTGATATGCAGTTTTAATTTGAACAAGTGAACACAATTTGTTCGACCAAGTGTAATATTGAATTATTAATGGAAATTCAACTGGAGTTAATTAAATGGCAATAAAGAATAAACTAATAAATAATAATGAAGTGAAGGTATTTTTAATCAATTATTATAGAGTAGGTAACTAAACAATTTAAAGTTAAATGAATTAAGAAATAACGAGTTTTTTCTTTTACACGTGGAAGTAAAATAAGAGTCGCATATTATTCTTATTAAATTATTTTGTAAAAATTAACTTTTATTGCCTGTCGTATCCGTGTGGTCTATCTTTATGCGTTTCGAGTATTTTACTAGGAAATATATTTATTTTTATTTATTTATTTTATTGTATAATAAAAATAAGAAATAAAAATGGAAATATTATCACAATTTTTATGTAAAATATTTAGACACAAATTTAAGAAGTTATAAAGGGGTACGGACTCTCCAAAAATAAAAATACTCCCTAAGAATGGTTTTTAATACGTTTTCTTCTTCTATAGATTTATAAACGATTCGAAATATTACGATTATTAATATTTTTGAATTATGTTAGATTAGGTATTAATAAATTATTAATTTTATCAAAATCATTATAATTAAAATTATATTTTCAATGTTACCGTTAACCATCAATTTAAATACTTACCTATTATTAAAATTATTATTTTATTAATTTATTATGTATTTTTGTCCCGGTATAAATTTATGTAGTTATAAATCTATGTTTTTGGATTGATAAAATTTATTGATGTATGTACTCAATATAGTATTGATAAACGATTTTTGAATTGTCCATTATAAATCAACAAAACGTTAACCGGACGTAGCGTGGACGATCTACGCTAATTTGGACTGGATGTTGTCGTTTAAACCGGAAATTGTTACGACTTGGTTGTGATAAATATTTTTGTTTCCGACAAAATCGTTCCCTTATCTGTCACTATAACTGCAGTATATAATAATTTTCCTTTTCAACGGATTCGAATTTTAAACAAATATTTTTATTTTTTACACTACGCCAGAATTCGGAATTCTCACGGATTTTACGACGAACGAGCGAGCACTGTGAATATAACAGTAGTTATTTTATGGATTAAGTATAGGATTAACTAATTACATTTTTTCAAAAAGAGGATAATTAAAATTTACCCATAAAACTTTATTTATGAGGATATTAAAACCAGGAGGAAATTATAATAAAACGCAATAAATTTTTTGTTTTAACTTTTAAGTATATCCTATTATATAAATGATAATATCATGTTTTTTTTTCGAAATTAAAATTAAAATTTAGATTATAAATTTAGTTATTTTTTTTTTTTTCTATAACATTTATGATAGTTTGAAATTTTTTGATTCTAACGTCTGCTGTCTGCAATATAATTTAATTACAAATAATAATTAAATTATAATAACGTTTTCGGTCGTTCATTCGAATACTCATCGATCGTCATAAATATTATGACTCATAATATTATATTCTACTACCAGGGCCGGATTGGAACCTAAAAACTTACCGAGCACAAAATTTTACCGATCCGTTTAAGTTACAAATTATATTATGTACCTATACAGACATACAGTGGCGTGGTGAATTTTTTTCACTGATGAGTCGCGACAAATTTAAAACACGCCCCAATGTAAATTTTTAAGTCGAAAACAAATTTTCACCTTAACATTTTAGCATTGATTTTATAAAGTCTTTTTCTATACAAGTACCTATGTAAACACTTTTCGATCCAAAGTAAAGTTCCGTTTTTCACATAACTTGACAATAAGTCTTTGATAATTATTCACGGCCTCAGTCATCCTGGAGCAAATGCTTCAAGACGATTAGTTTTCCAACGTTTTGTTTGGCCATTAATGAACAAAGACTGTCGGAATTGGTCGTGTTCCTGTCTTCAATGTCAGCGAAGCAAAGTCTCTAAACACATTTCTGCGCCATTTGGTAATTTTACTGTTATTCCACCGGTCCGTTTCGCACATGCACACAACGACTTCATCGGTCCTCTTCCCTATTCGAATATAATAATAATACTAATGTTAATTAGTAATTTACATTTTAATGTTTGAATTTTTTTTTTTTTTTTTGTCTTTATATAAAACATATAATTGAATTCAATAGGGGGACCACTCGCAAATTTTTTTTATAAACTTATACTTTTACTTTTTTATATACAAAATATTTTGGATAGTTAAATGTAAATTATAATAATATAATATTTTGTAAGACATTTAATTATAATTTTAATGTAGGAAATTTTTTTTGCCTTTATATAAAATATAAATGTGCATCTTTTAGGGGGACCCCTCGCAAATTTTTATATACAAAATATTTTGAATAGTTAAATGAAAATATGATAATGTAATTTTTTCTAAGACATTTAATTATAATTTTAATGTGCGAAATTTTTTTTTGTAATATTTTGGAAACACGTTAATATATATATATATATATATATTAGTATACTTCAATAAAATTTTAAATTTTTTGGCTTGTCTATTAATTTTTATTGTAAAAGTATTTAGAAATAATGAGAAAAATACTTGTATGGATTCCAAGATTTTCAATTAAACTAAAAATTTTAAAAAGCTATAAAAAATAATATTTTGATATCATGTTAAACAGCTATAAAAAAATGAAGACTAGGGATTTTTCTAATAATATTTTGATACGATACTAAGTAATATGTAAATATAGTAAATATATACTTCAGTAAAGTTTTTAGATTTTAATGCCAAAAATTGCAATGTTATAATTATATACAAAAAAAAAAAAAAAAAAAAAAAAAAAAACGAGAATTTTACGATATATTCAAAGTCCTATATTTTGTAGAAAAATTAACGTAACGATTCCAAAATTTTATCACGTATATATAATACTATAAGAATATCCAATAAAATTTTCAATTTACGAACTTTAAAACTGCCCGAGTTATTAACAAATATTGAAATGGAATTCGTCGAAAATTCAGTTTCACCGTTTTTTCTACCGCTTAAGGTCAATTTTGGGAAATTCGAAACACGACCTAAAGAAAGTACCAACTACATCCACTTTCCAACTGGAAACATATGCTATTCGCTTCGCTCAGAATCTAAAATAAGGAACACTACAGTGGTTCTGGGGGGCCCAGTACCCTAGGACCCCCGTAAATACGCCACTGTATATATATAAATATTACATAATTCTTAATAAATAATAGGGGATGTATAAATGTTTAATTATATTATATATATTATATTATATTATGTTTATTCTGAAAAATATGACTTCCAATAAAATTATGCACAGAAATTCAATAGTAATATTTGTTTATGAATATATTATTATACATTTATTTTATAATATATATGATTATAGTAGGTAATTTGGAGGTTAATACATTAAAATTTTCTATTCTTATAATTGCCAAAAATATTAACAAACAATTTTTGTGGTAAACATGGAGGTAATTGTTGAATACGAGTAAATATTACATTATAAGTTTCCTCTTCATAATGTTGATAAGCTGTTTGAATTTCTAATTCGTCATATAAATTTTTGATAATTTTTACCTTGGCTTGATCATCAATTCCATAATTATCCTTAAATAATAATTAAATAAAAATAATGTGAATTATTTGAAGACCAATATTATTTATATAGAACCTCCATAATTCGTTTTTGGTGAGAATTAGCTCTTTGCAATGCAACTACAACCGGCCATGAACATTTAGCCTCTTCAATATCTCTGCCAATTTTACCAATAATTTTTGGGTCTCCAAAACAGGACAAAAAATCATCCTATAAATAATAAAATAATAGGTATATCGTATATATATATATATATATATATACATAATTTCAACAATTAAAAAGAAGATCTGATAATCATGCTGCAGGGATACAGGTGTGCAAATCATAGTGTTGAATTTTAATTAGAATTTGATTGCAATGATAAACCATTGGATTCGAATAAACGATTCTGAGCGAAGTTCAGTCAGATAATGTAAGATAAATGTCAGTCAGATAATGACCTTTTTTATTAAATATTTAAAACGCAAAGTTTTATCACACATATAGTCCATAAATGAACACGAAACACCGTATACAATTTTCAAGTCTCTAAGATCAATATAAATGCTCATAAAATTCCTTGTCACCTAAATTCCCATATCTGACAGTACTTCCTCAAAATACTTTTTTCGGATACAATGGTTTATCATTGCATTCAAATTCTAATTGAAATTAAACACTATGATTTGCACACCTATATCCCTACAGCAGGGTTATCAGCACTAAGAATTCGAAGAATGTATTGGTTTTACAATGATGTGTGTCTTTTTTTTCTCTTTTTCTTTTTTTAATTATTAAGACAATTTTACTAACCGAAATAATGCTCTGATTTTCACGAATAGCATATATGTTTCCGGTTGGAAAGGGGATCTTTGCTATTACTTTAATTAGGTATTTTTTCGAATTTCTCAAAAATTCCTCTAAGCGGTAGAAAAAATGACGAAACGACGACATGTTTCACGAAAACTGAAATTTTGACGAAAATATTTTGTAGAAAAATGAACGTAACGGTTCCAAAATTTTATTACACATATATATAGTACCTATGTCAATACCCAAAAAAATGTTTATGTCTCTAACTTTAAAATTGTGTGAGTAATTGTGAAAAATTCGTCAAAATTTTAGTTTTTGTGAAAAATGCCGTTTTTGTCGTTTTTTCTACCGTATTTTTGAGAAATTCGAAAAATGACCTAAATAATGTACCAACTACCAACTACATTCACTTTCCAACAGGAAACCGGATGCTTTTCGTGAAGATCGGAGTACTATATCGGGTAGTAAAAGTGTCTTCAGACATAAAAAAAAAAAAAAAAGAAAAAGACACACATTATTGTAAGACCAATACATTCTTCGCTTCGCTCAGAATCTAAAAAAGAGTGATATTATTTTTCTTGTTTATACTTGGACAACAAAGTAATTTCCCATCTCACGTAGTATAGTTTCGACTTGTCTAAAAATGTCTGGATCATTTATATTTGTCTGAAATACATTTTTTTTTTTTTTTTTTTATTGTAAAAATAATAATGAGCTGATACTCCTGCCGCACAGGATACAGGTGTGCGAATCATAGCGTTTAATTTTAATTAGAATTTGAATGCAATGATAAACCGTTGCATTCGAAAAACGATTCTGAGCGAAGTTCAGTCAGATTATAATTTTCGTTTGAACTAAAAATGTCAACTTAAAACAGATATAAAAAAAAATGGAGAATAGGGATTTTTCTAATATTTTAGTATGATGTTAAGTAATATGTAAGTATACTTCAGTAAAATTTTCAGACCTTAATACCAAAAATTGCCAATTTTATCAAACATTATATACGTAAAAACAAGAATTTTACGAAATATTCAATGTCCAATATTTTGTAGAAAAATAAACGTAACAGTTCCAAAATTTAACCACATATATATAATAGCTATGTAAACACCCAAAATTTTTTTCAAATCTCTATCTTAAAAATTGCCTGAGTTATCGTGAAATATAAAAATTGAATTCGTTAAAATTTCATTTTTCGTGAAAAATGCCGTTTTTTCGTCATTTTTTCGAAGTTTTTTCTACCGCTTATAGTCAATTTTGAGAAATTCGAAAAATGACCTAAATAAAGTACCAACTACATCCACTTTGCTACCGGAAACATACCCTATTCGTGCAAATCGGAGCATTATTTCGGGTCGTAATTTTGTTTTCATACATAAAAAAAAAAAAAAAAATCACACATCATTGTAAAACCAATACATTCTTCGCTTCGCTCAGAATCTAAAATAATGTTAGATATGTATTACACTAACCATTATCATACCAATATACAAAGGAAGGAGATGTGTACAATATGTTGCCTTATTTTTAGCAAGAGCCGAATGATTATCCATAGTATATTCTTTAAATTTCTTTGTTTTAAAACTATGGGCAATTATCATTTCCAGAGACTGACCCATTCCAGTTTTCATTGATACCTAAATATAATGTATTTAAGGTAAGTTTATACAATATAGGTAGATCATTAACATTTCAATTTATATTATTTATAAAAAGTAGTTTTGTCATAATGTCCTAAACTTAAATATTCCAAGACTCACATATTTTAAATAATTAAAAAGTACCTACCTACTATTGAAATTTAATAAAATAATAAAAAGTATTTGAAATCTTACACGATGAAATAATTCCAGTATGTGTATATAATAAGATTTATTGTTGAAGTGCTTTTTAAGCAATTGGTAAATGATCCTACTAAGTAGAATAAAATCATTTGTTGCCATTGAATAACCCATTTCATTATATCGATGCCAACATGGACTTCCTCGTCTAATAACACCATTATCAACTATATCATCCAATATTATCAGATAAGTTCGGTACTATAAAAAAAAATATAAATTTATATAATAATATAATGTAGGTTTATTAATATTCATTTATATTAGGTAGATGTATAATGTGTAGGTATGTTAACAAAAATTTGATAGGTATATATTTTTTTTATAATTTTTTTTTTTTATCTATTTCTTGATTATCGTAAGTATTACTTTGAATTATATTTAAATTATTTGTCACCTACGCAATGCGCATTAATTCAATCGGTAAATTAAATTAAATGTTGTATAATATTATATTAATGAATTACAATTTATAGATATTATGACACAAAAAAATTGTATTTTACTAATATAATATTTTTTTGTATTACGCAGTAAATAGTTATAACTTATAACGATTTTCAATTTATTTCATTAATTATGAATAAATTATACGACTACGGTGAGCGTACACCAATGAAATTATTTTATTCTTATTTTTTTTTTTTGCTAGAAAATATTGTAACATTCTTTGGTCTATTTCTATTGTTATAATATAATATTGTTATTATTGACTCCTCGTAATAAGTAATTAACAATAAATATGTATATATAATTTGTAATATTGCGGTTTACGGCTTACCAAATGGTTTAAGAGTAACCTATAAATATAATAAAAATTGTACATGGGAAGTGTATAGTTGGACGTAAGAAGTCCGAATTTTGATAAATTAATTTTTCTAGCCATAATTTAATGATGAATAAATGTTTTTTTTACATTAAATATAGCAACAGATAAATTTTTTTATCAAAAATCGGACTCTGATACGTCCAACTATACACTTTCTAACTACAATTTTTATCATAGATGTTTTTATTCGAAAACCACACAGTAATTAATAAGCTACCTATATTATTGGAATAACTTTTACATGTTTTTGCATGTACTTTTTTAATTTTTTACTATTGTGCCCACTTAACCAAAATATTACTTGAACTTGTAATAATAAAATTTGATAGTTTATTGACTAATTCTACGTTATTTATTTCTAAAAATGTCTCAAGTTTTTAAAAGATAAAATAATTTTGATTAAATATTAGCCGTCCCGCAAGTTACAGCATTTAGACATAGGTAATTCATATTCATTTTAGCATTAGACAATAGACACAATTGGTATCATACTATATTTCTACTTGTAAATATTTGAAATAAAAGTGTGTATTATTTAATACTTCAATAAATTAGATACTATTCAATTAAGCCAATATTTATATGTTTCAGTGTTTAAATCAACCTACTTTATTTTTGCAAAAAACATATTATATTTAACTAAAATACTTATAAAATACAATAATTTTATATTCAAACTACTTACTATTTCAACACACCATCCCAGTATATAGGACAATTTAAGATTTTCGTCAGTTAGTTCTGATTCAGGACACAGAATTTTAAAAGCAAGTATTGTTTCTAATCCACGGGTTTCTTTACTACCCGGTACATTGTAATTTATTACCTAAAAATGATGAATTATAAATAAGTACCTACTTTTAAAAATAAGTTATATGAAGAATTCAGTAAAATATTTCAAACCTTTGAAAGCCATTTAGAAACATCTGGCATGTCTATATTAATACAAATCTCTGTCAAATCTGTCATGACGTCTGGAAACACACCCATAAAATCTCTAGATATATTAGCTTTATCACTATCTGTTATAATTGAAGTAGTACATCTAGAATTAAAAATTTGATACTTGAGCAACATTTACTAATTTATTATCGTTATTTTTTACATACCTTAATTGATTCATATTATAATAATATGTAGTATCTCCCCATAAATGTTGATAATGTGAAATCACATTTTTGCGACCAAGGACTCGCATAAATGGAATAATTTTATTCATTTTTTATAAATTATATTCTTTGTAAGTATAAAAAAGAAGCCAAGATTTGGAAAAAAATAATATATTTAATAATTGATATATTTAAATGTTGCATTCGATGCCGACCGTGTTATAATGACTGCAGTAATGTTTAGAAACGTATTATAGACTAAGATACGTAGGTAGATAGAATTTACTCGCAACGGAGGGAGAAATCGGAACGTAAGCTGAAGTAATTTATTTAAAAGCCAACAATTATATCAACCACCTTCCGCATACTGAAATAATGTTATTTTATATTAAGACGCACGTGTCACCACCGCTTCCGTTTAATTTTAAAATTTACATTATTTACCCAAAATGTGACTTGGGCTAGGATCGTACACGATGCACCCTTTACGCTCTCAAAGTCAAACGACTAGTTACTAATTCCCCAAAAACTACGTTAGCGCATGTGTCTTGATATATATTATAATTTTATAATATATTTATAGAAAACACTATTTTGATTAATTTGCAAATTTCTTAAAATTGTGTTTATGGCGCAAAAAAAAATCACCAAAAATCACGAAGAACTGCAAACTTCAAGAATGTTGATTTCGAAAATCTTAATCTTATTTATTTAACTAATAAAGTTTAAATTATAGAAACATAAAAGTTTAATTTATTATTCATATGTAAATTTTATACAAAATACAAAAATTTGGAACATTTAGAGTAATTATGTCAAATGCAAAAATGAAAAAAAATGATAAAACTATCATATTTTATATATTATAAAATAAATATGATGGTATATTTCACAAAATTATTTCGACTTATGAGTATGACAACAAATTAATTGCTCAATGTTAATTACGTTCTAAAACAATACACGGTCAAATAACCCTACAGGAAATTTTCTTAGTCATATTAAGTTATGTATAAACACTATAAACCAAATCCCCTTAGGCCCTTAAAGGTCTGAAAATTTTACGGAAGTATACTTCCATATTAGTATATTACACCAACATTAGAAAAATCCCATGTCTCAAATTTCTTTTTTTAAAAAATGTTTAAATTTGAAATTTGAGTAAAATCTATATTTAAAGTAATTACATGGATTTTTCTCATTGTATTTTAATAATATAATAAATGTTACATAAAATTAATAAACAAATTTTGAAAATTTCATTGAAGCTCAATTACATTTTATTTAACTCAGTTTCAATTATTTGTAAATATTAAATTTACTTTTTTTTTTTTGGAACTGTTTAAAGTTTTAAAAGCAAGGGAATGTATTCTGGTATGGAAGGGATACATGTGTAAAGAGGAAAGTGTTGAATTTTGATTAAATAAAAAAATTTAAATAGTAAGTAAAAATTGTAATCGATTCATATATTATCTGATGAACTTCGCTCAAAATCATTTTCACAAATTTATTGTTTTATTTTTATTATTGCATTAACGTTAATGAAAATGACAAAATTCAACACTATCCTATTTACACCTGTATCCTTCCAACACCAGTTTTCCTTTTCTTGTTTTTTTATTTATTTATCCAAAAATGAATTACGTAGACATAATGCAATAAATTAAAATTATACCTCATTAAATTTGATAAATTGTATAGGTAATAATATATTATTTATAATGAGTATAATTATATAAAAAGTAAAATAATAATTAATATTTCATTAAAATATTAGCTTTTATAGTTTTTTATTTTATGTATAAATTATAAATTATATTTTTAGTATCACATACTATTATACAAATACCTATATGAAGTTTACATTATGAATAATTAATTAAAATAAATATAATTGCATATTTATAATTAAATTAAAAAAAAAAAAGATAATATTATAAATAATAAAATATAGCCATATAGGTATATTATGACTTTGAAAATATAATTATTATATATTTATACAAAAAAAAAAAAAAAAAAAAAATAAAGATTCATATTTCTCTGAAATTTATAGTTTTTGTTCTTTCCTATTTTGGTAATCGTCGTGCAATGAAGTATCCATCAATACTATATCAATACTATAGTATAAGAAAGTAATAATAATTTAAAATTATAATAAATATATATTAATTTTTGAATTTTTAAATTTATAATCATTTTTATTATTTATCAAAATAATTTATACATTTATAATAATTGTACATAATGTTATTTATTAAACAAAATTATTTTTTATAATAATTTATTTATATAGGACCTATATAAGTTATATGTACATTTAATTGTCGACCGGATACGTGTTTAAGTCTATGAACAATTTGGTATCATTTGGTATTTGGTATACGAAAATAACAATCTCTTATAAATGATAATAATTTGGTTGGTCTAAAATACTAAATAAGGCTTGTCATATTTTTGTTTTAT
Source organism: Tetraneura akinire (assembly GCA_021307375.1). Classification (NCBI taxonomy): domain Eukaryota; kingdom Metazoa; phylum Arthropoda; class Insecta; order Hemiptera; family Aphididae; genus Tetraneura; species Tetraneura akinire. Next base: position 2,660,943 of record JAIUCT010000023.1, read on the forward strand.
ATAAAGACAAATTATAGAATATCCATTACGGAAAATAAAAATTATATTTTATGTTTTACTACCCATTCGTTTCCGGGGTTCTTTTTTTTAAAAAAAAAATATTGATTTTTTTACGTATTTATATAAGACTAAAAAATATATTTACCAACTTTCAATATAAATTTAAAATTTTGACTATGTTACATACTACCTACAAAATGTAAAATCGTTCTACAAGTATGGCGGGAAGTAACCGGAGTCAATTTTGAATTTATACAAACTATTTGAACTATAATTTGACTTATTTGACAATCAAATGCCGTGTACAATGTAGATTTTATAAATAATAATTAATAATATTACATTGCTTACGTCGTATACTATAATAATTATTCACGCCGCGCTTATAAGGTATTCTGTGCGTTGACAAATTAATTATATACTGATTACTATACTATATAAATTATTATAAGTTTAAAAAAACAAAATCTAGTTTTTATACAGATATATTTTTTTTAATAAGAATTTCATTTCGATAACATAACAATTAATTATTCATTTTTTTTTATGCGATTTATATTATTTTATTTTAATTATATCTTAATTTTTTTAGGTGAAATTAAATTGTAGTTTCTATATAAATATATATATATATTTTTTTTTTAATGTTGAAACATATAGTTAAATTTTATAAGCGTGTTAATTGCAATTTCACGAATCAAATGATTCATTTATCACAAAAGGCGACATAAAAATAATAATAATAATAACCACTACCTTAAATCCAGCTATGATTACCGAAAATATAAGTGAAAAGTCGAGCTTTGGAAGTTTATTATTATTATTATTTGTTTAGAATTTAAAATATTATAATTTGTTTCCCTCTTCCTTATTCCTATTTACAAAATTATTTTATTATTTTGGTGGATTGTAATGCTAGAATATAGGTATATAATGTTTGATAAAATTGGCAATTTTTGGCATCAAGGTCTGAAAATTTTACTGAAGTATATTTTTTATTTACATAAATATTCCTAGTTTCAATTTTTTTTTGTAGCTAATTAAATTTGATATTTTTAGTAAATCGAAAATGTTATGAATAAAATGACGAAAAAACGGCATTATATGACGAAACTTTGCTCAGAATCGTTTTTTCGAATGAAATGGTTTGCCATTGCATTCATATTATAATTAAAATTAAACACTATGATTGCACACCTGTATCCGTTTTTTATATATTGTAATATCTTCTTTATATAACCTATTTATATCATTTTTTTCCCTGTAGATATTATCATATTATTTATCTTACATTTTATAATACAATCAATTTAATAACTCAATTATAAATAATTATTATTAATTACCAATTACAACATACATACAAATATATAGTATATATACAAATATAATTATTTAATAATTTAATAATTTTTTTTTTTTATATTGTTATTATATTTTTGAAATATGTAATGTGACTTAAGTGAGTTATAATTATATATATTCATATATTCATGTCTTTATGATATTATTTGTTGTAATTAATTTATTGTATAGATCAAAGTTTGATAAATTCATTCTTATATATTTTTTTTATTATATGTATACATATTCCACTCACATACGCATGCATACTTACACACACGTATATACACAGACAAGTGTATACATAAGAGATTAATTTTTTTGTATAAAACTTGAAAAATTTCATCTATAATGAAAATCTATAATCAAATTATAATTTGTGATAAATTGTATAAAGCTTTTTTTTAATAATTTAAGCGGTATGTCACTATTCTTTTCTGTGGAAATATGGTTTTAGGCGTCTTACATGTATAGTGTCTTCTATTTCTTTATTGTTGTATAATGTTAGTTTTATTTTATAATTTATATCGTTAATTCTCTCTAATATTTTAAAATGCCCTTTGTATTTGGGTCCTAATTTAGGACTTTTCCTACTTCTATGAATGGGAATCTTATCATTACTAGGCCATTTGGTTTAAAGCCTATTGTCTTATGTCTTCTATTATGATATTTTTTTTGTATTATTTGTGCGTCTTGTATTATTTTGGGTAATTTATTTCTAATTTTATTTAGCTCAATTTATTAATGTACCTTCAATATCATAAGGTATGTTTTCTGGATTAAGCTTATTATCGACTGGAAAGTATGGTTCGAAACCATGCATTAAATAAAAAGAACTGAATTTAGTTGTGGTTCGGGGGGTGGCGTTATATGCTAGTGTTACGTAAGGTAAATATTATGACCATTTTGATTAGTCTCCATTTTCTATAGGTAATGTTTTTAATTAATTACATAATATATCGTTTATTTTTTCAACTAATCCCTGTGTTTGTGGTAAATAGCTTGTGGAAATTGTCTGTTTGACACCTAGATTGTTGCATTTATTTTCTATCAATTTATTTCTAAAATGGATACCTCTGTCTGATAAAAAAATTATTAAAACATCCCCATTGTGATTAGCTGATTGTACTGCTTTAGTGAAGATAAATTTTTTAGTGTTGTCGACAACTACTAATACGTTAACTATTGTGGGCCAGTAATATTCATATTGAATTTTGTGAATAGTTCTAAATATACCTGTGTGTTAGATATATTATTATATTATTTTATTTTAGATTAGAATATATAAAATAGTTGGCATATAAAAAAGTTTAAGTATAGAATTTCGAAAAAGAATTAGCACAGAGGTCCACTTATAATTTGAATATTTAAGTTTTATATTATACCTAGTAAAAAAAAATTTTCAAAAGCAGTTTCTTTCCTATAAAGAGGTATGTGTTCATGAACTAATGAGCTTGACTTGCTTAGGATTGCTTTGTCGTTAATATTATGCCATACATGTATACGGTTCATTATTATGTTTAGGTCATTTAACTTTATCAGATCCGTTTATTAGTAAGACATTAGAAAATCATTTGGTCAACCGACCTGTGGCGATAATATTGGACGTACGACCAAATTAAAGTTCAAAAGTATCATCGTTCATTACATACGAAACACAAAATATGTATTTTTTATAATTTGAAGGTTAATAATATTTTGTCAAAGTAAAATAACATACCAAAGGTATTTATATACCTTCGAATCGGTCTGTAAAATTGTTTACAAATATTAATATAATATTATAATATATAGGTACATTATATAAAATTATTATAAAAAATTGAGTTTTACAATAATATTATTATAGCGGACAGACAAAACGTATACCTACGTATCTATGCATTTACTATTTTCATATTATAGTCATAATTATTGTAAACAAAATAAAAAAATTATTGTAATTATTGCGTTATTTTACAATTATCCTTTAATCATTTTTCTTTTGTTGTTTGTTTTTCATTTCTATCGTTTCGTATACGTCGGTTCTTCTATGTTTCTCAATAGGAATTTGCTGTTTCACGTTTTCTCGGACTTGGAAATCTGAAATTTTTTTTAACATAATAATATGTCGTTTAGTAAATAACTGGAAAGTAAATTATCAGAGTATTGATATTTTCATACTTAGGTCTATGTATAAATCAGCGTCTTTCTCGGTGGCTTCGCATAGGACTTTGCCCCACGGATCAATGAGCATCGAATGACCCCAAGCTACGTACATGGAATTATCTACCCTAGCCGGCGAGACTACGGCTACAAACGCCTGATTGTCCACAGCACGGCATCGATACAGTAAATTCCAGTGCAATGGTCCAGTCGTCATGCTGAAGATGCTAGGGTATATTAACATGTCGCAGCCTGGAAATTTCAAACAAAATCGTTGTTCGCCAGACGAGCTTTTTGTTTAATGCGAATTCGTGCAAATACATGCGCTTTTTAAACATGTACAATAATGTTATTTAAAATAAAATATGGAAATTGCATTCCTGAAATATTCCCCAATGAATGTTCTCCTCTAAAAGGAACCTAATCGCGATTGCTGGAGCTGGAGGGAAAATACAATTAAATATTTATTATACTTGTTATGAATTTTAAATATTTTGTTGCAGGCATTTAGAATTTAAATAACAATGATAAATCAAAATAATGTGAAATATTCAATGTATACATTAACCGTGTAAATAATACCTAATACGTAATAAATAATAATTATATTGATAACAATGATGATAATATTCTGAAAGTTTAAATATTTTTTTTTATTTATTCATCCAAATTGAATAATATTTAACGATTTATGTATATAATAGAGAATAGACACCCACACCAGATGTTGTCATTTTCACGAGTAGTTAAACGGTTTAAATGTCAAAATAATATAAATTAATTAAATTTTAAAGTGTATGTTATAACTTATAAGCATAACAAATTATTACTAATTTCTCAAATTTGAGAGTATTTTCAATGGACTGTGAAACGTGATATCGTATTGAAATACGTATTATAGTTTAATTTTAAATCGCGTTTAACAAAATAATTTCATTGCTAGACGATATTTTATAAATAAATTCCTCAGAAGACAAGAAGAAATGTTATCGTATTTTTCTTGTTTTTAAACTCTGAATTACAATTCATTTATGAACTACATAGTTGTAATAAATTTTGATATAATCTTCGTCTGACAGACTCTTATAAGTTTCATAATTTTGATTCACTAACCTTGTTTCCTGTACAATGATGCCATTTCTGGGAATCGAATATCGTAACAAATCCCTAAACCAATTTTAAATTTTCCCAATTGAAACGTAATAGGTGTGTCACCTTTGTTAAAAAATTCAGATTCTTGGACAGATACACCACCAGGAATGTCGACATCAAATAAATGCATCTATAAAATGTCAAAAATAATACATAGTTTACTAATTAATAGTATTGATAATATTATCACATACATTTTAATTAACATTTTTAATCATTACATCCATTAGATGTTTAGAATTTTAGATCAGTGATGTTATAAACTTATAAAATGCCCATGTTATAAACTGTGTTTAGGTTAAACGTTGCCCGGACGTACTATTTATAAAACAATGAAAAATGTGTCTAAAGCTCTAAACAATAATATAAATTATCTCTTATACACGGAAATGATTTAAAATAATATATTGCTATCGCATAAAACTATAAATTATAAAGAACGATTAAAAATATTCACGTTTCGACAAATAATATTTAAATTATATTGATATATACATAGCATGTATATTATTATGTGTTTTTTTTCTGACACGAAATGCAAAATATACGTAATATGCACAAATTTTTTTATAGACACTTTATACTCAGGCACAATAAAAAATGATAAATAACTACATTAAATTTAAGTCGGTACTTTTCTATATTTGGCTATCATGTTTCCACTGGGATCCCAAACCGTACACGTATTGTAAAGTTTTTCATCATAGATCTCTGCGATTGAACCACCCACGATGTACATTTCATTTTTTTTGGCAGCTTGAGCCAAAAATCTACACGTTTCACCGTCAGGAACGAGTTCAGAGTTCTGCCTGAATTTGGCTAAAAATTACAAAAATGTTACGATATTATAATACGAGTATATTAAAATTCTAACATCACGATTGTTGATTACTATAATTACTTATATTATGATTAGTTGTAAAAATGTAGTTAATTTTTGATTTTGGAATAGTCATTTTTTTTTTTTTTTATAGATTACTTTATTTTCTTAGTGAATCCCAAATCCAAAATCAAATATAATTATTTATAAAGTTATTACTCGCCAATGTCGAAAACGTTGAACAATTCTGGTAATATAGCCAATGTGCAACCGTTGTGTTTTGCTTGCTGTAAACGTTTCATGGAATTTGCTAAATTTGTTACTTTATTGGTCGTAACAGTCATTTGCAACAATGCCGCTCGAAAACCTAGAAGTATTTTATGAATATATTATTTAAGTGACAAATCTGGAAATATCGATTTAACATTACCCGAAGAGATCGAACTAGTCATTTTTGCACGTTGAATTTTTATTACGATTGGTCTAGTCTTAGATATAGTCTGTCTATTGAACGTGAAACACTTGAAAATGGAACAATATTATAAACACTAAAAAAATATATAAATAAAATAAAATAAAAAATAATATTATAAACAAATTGACCAATCGTATTCGTGTTTCCCCCGTTATTCTATATTTAGTCGGTTCGGCTGATGTTTCGTATCTACTGTTCATCGTTGGCTTCGTGCAGTGGAAAAATATGCAGCTATATTGTATTTAGATAAATATTCACTATATTTTTAGATTTTCATCATCGTTTAAGTTCACGAATAAATTCATTTTTTTCCAATACAAAATATTATATATTGTAATATTGATCAAATAATAATAAAAAGACGAGTTTGATACTCCTGCCGCAGAGACATAGGTGTGCTGTGTGCAAATCATAGTGTTAAATTTTAATTAAAATTTGAATGCAACGATAAACCATTGAATTCGAAAAACGATTTTGAGCGAAGTTGAGTCAGATAATGTAGGAATTGATTACAATTTGTATGAAATATTTAAAACGCAAAATTTTATCACATATATAGGAACTACATAGGTACACATATAGTATATAAATGAACACTCTATAAAATTTTCAAGTCTCTAACTTTAAAATTGCCCGACGCCCGAGCTATCTAATGATCTCATCTGGATATCAGTTGATTCTATAAAAATGTTATATTCAGAATATATAAACTAAGTACTTAATAAATAAATATTTCAAAATTTTAAATACTAATTAATAAATAATAATAATCAATATTAATTATCTGAACTTTACTTAGAGTCATTATTTCAAATGCAAAAATGATAAAACACTATCATATAACATCACTTAATAGATATTTCACGTTTGTGGAAACCCTTTTTTTAAATATTATTTGATATTATTTTGAAATATTTAAAATTATGAATACCTGCACGTGAAAACAAAATGGTACATTATATTTATTAACCAGTAAGTTTGACTGGTTTGACATTCGACATTTTTTCTTTACTTTTAGATAACTAATTTATATTACATCTTGAGAAAGTTTTTTAAAAAATAAAAATAATTAACCTAAGTAATGTACCAACAATAAACAAAAAGAGCTGATATATCAGAGATACAGGTGTGCAAATCATAGTATTTAGAATTATAAATGATAAATCATCGCATTCGAAAAAACGATTCTGAGAGAAGTTCAGTCGGATAATGTAGGTATTGATTCAAATTTTGACATTTTTTATTAAATATTTAAAACGCTAAATTTTATCACTCATATATAGGGAATAGGGATTATACATAGGTACACTTATAGTACATAAATAAACACCCTATGTCTCTATACAATTTTCAAGTCTAAGTTCAAAATAATGCTCATAAAATCCCTTGTCACCTAAATGCTCTTATCTGACAGAACTTTGTTTAAAATACTTTTTTTGAATGCGATGGTTTATCATTGCATTCAAATTCTAATTAAAATTAAACACTATGATTTGCACACCTGTATCCCTGCGGTAGGAGTATCAGCTCTTCTTTTTATTCTATAAACAGCTATAAAAAACATTAAAATAAATAATAAGAAAAATCCATATATCTACTTTAAATATTGATGTTACTGAAATTTCAACCTTAAAAACCTATAAAAAAATTGAGTCTTGAGATTTTCCTATTATTTTGGAAATACGAATATATAATATCTGTATGCTTCAATAAAATTTTCTACAATTTTCTAAATTTTTTGGTTTTTCAATTATATAATATTTTAAAATGTCACTATTTGTATATTTATATATATATATATATATATCTTCTATTTTTTTCATTATAATATAGACTAATTAATAAAAATAAATGTAAAATATAATTAATTAAAGTTAAGTTATTTATGAACTCTTATATTATGTATATTATATATATATTATTATTTTTTTTCTGTCATATAAAATATTAATAATTATTAATTAAATAATTTTTTTTAAAAAAAAAGAATGGTACTCATGATATAGAATTAATTAGGTACCTAATCATAATTAATTAACTTGTAATTTCGCCTTGTCGGTATAACTGTATGGCCATATGGCCGTAATATTACATATTATAATGTAAATATTATATCATAGGATAAATATTACGTGTTATAATTGAAAAAAAAAAGTGTTGAAAATCTCTGGTGTATAACCAATAAATTATTACCTAATTATTAATTAATATTATAAATAGTTTAAAAAAATTATGTAAAATAATTATGTGATATATCAGCTTTAAATATTTTAGAAATTTTTATTTCCAAATGTAGATAGTTCGATCTCAAGTAAGTAGACTTAATGCTGAATGAAAATCTATTTTTAAAATTCTTATTGCTTTGCAACATTTGACTGATCGAAGATTGTTCAGTTTTGAATGAAAAATCTGCCGGTATCTAATGGTATTAAAAAAGTGTATTTAATAAGGATTAAGGAGTATTTTGTAGGCAAAGTTATAAAGAATATTAAAACATGTCTCTGAAAAATATTTATCCGTAAATTCCATAAAATCTGTTTTAGTGAAAATTATTACAATATTATATTTTATAAAGTAGATGCGATAACATATCGTGTAGGTATTAAATTGCTATGTAACTTCTATATTTTGGTATTGTTTGGTGATCGGCGTAATATATAATTATAATGGGTATTCACATAGATCTATATATGTGTGAAAAATTTTTTGAAACCTTTATGTTAATTTTTCTATAAAATATAGAATTTTAATATTTCTTAAAAATTAAATTTTTATCTCTATAATGCTTGATAAAAATAACAATTTTGAGTTTTGAAGTTTGAAAATTTTATTGTAATACCTTCACATATTTTTAACATGATAATAAAATATTAAAAAATCCCAATTCTTTACTTTTTTTTACATCTGTTTTAAGTTGATATTTTTAGTGTTATCGAGATTCTAATAGATATTTCATACGGATTTTTCTTATTATTCCTCAATATTTTTACAATAATAATATTAATTAAAAAGAGAGCTGATACTGTTGTGGAAAGAATTTAGGTGTAAACTGATTACAACTTTGATAAAAATTTGAATGCAACGATAAATCATCGCATTCGAGAAACGATTTTGAGTGAAGTTCCGTCAGATATGGGTATTTAGGGGACTCATTAGGGATTTTATAGGCATTTATGTTGAAGTTAGAGACTTGTATTAGATGTTCATATTTGTGCTTAATATAATATGAGATAAAGTTTTGGAACATATATGTTAAAATCTAAATGTAAATTAATAGGTATCTATGATTGTTATATTTTTTATAAAAATGTAAACATTTTAACTTCTTTATTATGTTATATAAGAAAAAGAAAAAAAACACACATATTTTTTATAATTTCAATATTTTTTTATTAAGTAAATAATTGTATTTTTCTTCTTTATTAAAATAAAAATTGAAAATCGAATCAATACTTTAATTTAATTGTATAATCGTGTAATAAGACAGATATTGATTTTTAATAAAAATTGTACGAGTAACTTGAGAATTTGAAGAACCGTTAGAAAAATGTTTTAGTAAAGTTCCAAAATAATTCAATAGGTATAGCTATTATACTTACTGAGTAATTCGAAATGTTGTCTCATGGGATTTCATCATAGACACATTCCATTTTATAAATATATGTAAAGTTGAATTTGAGGAAATAAAAATAATTTAGACAACATTGTGTCTATTATAATCCTAGGGGGATTATATATTATTTTGTATTGTATAAAAAAGACGGAATTATGCACATTTTTATATGCAAAACGAAATTGATTGTTTTTCACTACACATTTAGAATTCCAGAATTCAATATTTCTTAGCCCTTTCAGATCCAAATAATGACCCAAATTTTTAAGAAATAATTGATAATTAAGTAATAATGGCAGAAGAACGAAATTTATGTACACTGATAGATAATTTTATAAGACTGTATATAATATAAATAAAAAAATGATTTGAATTTAAATAAGCAATAGGTATTTTTGTAACAAAAATTTTTAAAAAATAGGTTAAAAATACATTATATGGAGATGTTTTTGCATTGAAAATTGGCAAATAATTCATGCTAATGATTTTTAGGTCATTTTTTTTAATTTCTCAAAATTAAGAGTATTAAATAAGAAAAATTTAGCCAAAATCAATTTCAATATTTTACAATAAGTTATATAGGTTTTGGGAAATAATCAACAGTTCTGAAAATATTTTTGGGTGTTCACATAGGTACTTACTTTACTTACTTTACTTACATAAAATTTTAGAGTTGTTACGTATATTTTTCTTAAGAATATAGGACTATGAAAATTTTCTAGAATTCCCATTTGTATTTATATAATTTTAATGATTGATAAAATTAGCAATTTTTTCAGGGTCTGAAAAATTTACAAGAGTTTAACTACATATTATTTAATTAAGTTCAAAAATATTTTAAAAATCTCGAGTTTTAATTTTTTTATAGCTGTTTAAAGTTGAAATATTAATAAAGTGGATAATCTATAATACTTGTATGTTGTTTTCTTATTATTTTTTAATATTTATTTCAATAATAGAATAATATTTTATATATCATGAAACCAATAATTCGTTAAGCTAGATTAAATATATCTATATTGTATGGCGATCGAATGTTAGGTAGATATAATTAACTATAAAAACTAGCATAAAGTATTAGAAAATTGATTAGAACGCGTTTTAGAAAATTATGTTATTAGACTACCTATTATGATATTATATTGATAAATTTTGTCTTTGTAAAATCAATTTCTTTTTTTCTATTAACCTACCATGCGGTAGAAGATAAAATTGTTTAATATATAATATTTTAATTATTAGTTTTAACTACTTTCTATAAACTATAATATATAACAAATTTTATTGAATTATTTTTAGATTTAAGGAGCTATACCAGAAATGTTCTATAGAGTAGTATAATAATAATTATCAAATAAAATATAATATGTGAATTATACATATAATTATAATTATATATATATATATATATATATATATATATATATATATAAGAATCGCCAACTGCAAAAAGGGGACAAGTCCTCTTTTCCTAATTTTTCAGGAATGATCAAAAACCAAATATGGACATGTTCCCTATCTATAGTAAACAAGAATTTCCAAACAGTATATTTATTGTTTTGATAGTCGGATTTGACTCCTATCTGCAGTAAACCATGTATTAACGCGTGTTTAATGAAAAATGATAATAAAATCAAAATTGATAAAAATGTACTTGTCCTTTTTCTGCAGTTAGCGATTCAATTAAGATTTCAATAGCTTCTTAATAATAATAGTATTTTAAATTATATAAGTGTATCTTATTGATGTTTAAAGACTTTAACTAGTTTAGGTATATAATGGTTGGGTTAACTACTCAAATGAATAATAATTACTTTATGTACAAAAATCCTTTACACAGTTTAGTTTAGACTATTTCCATTTTATTCCCAGTTTAATCGTTACCGCTAAACATAATATAAAAATTACTACATAATATTATATTATATTGGTTTCGTAAATAGACACAAAAAAAAAAAAAATCGTGTTACATGTTTACATTAATATTAATTGGTCTTGTTTGGAGATAAATACGTTAAAATATACTTTTTATCATCGCCATCCTTAAATTATTAAATATTCCAACGTTCAGATGTATAAATAACAAAATAACAATATAATATCTTATGTCGTATTATAATAAATTAATAATAATAACAATAATAACGGTGATTTATATTTAGAGCCGGGTAGTTGATAAGTTTTTCATTTCTATTATAATATAAGTAAAAAAGTTTTGTTATAATTCGAAATCATTTTTTTTTTTTTTATTAATATTAAACATTTCTTTCTTATAATTTTGCACGAGAAAACGAGAAAATAATATAAAATCAAAGCGTACACATTTGTATGCCTTTGAATTATTATATTCTAATATTATGTAGTAAAAATTAATATTGCAATATTATTTTTATATAATTTATGTATAATTTACGAGTTTAAGTACTCGTATTTTTAATTTTTTTCTTATAATATCATTTAGTAATAAAAATATTTTTAAGTAAAATCAACGTCCTGGCTCTATTATATTATTATAATATTAATAATAGGTACCTATTTATTATCGTTTCGACACAAATTCTTAGGACTAACATAATATTGTGTTGAATGTTAATATGATGTATAATTAAATATAATTATAATATCATATAAATATATTAAATTTTTTCTGAATAAAAAAAAAAAATAAATAATAATAATAATAATAATAATAATAATAATAATAATATTTAAAATATCCCGATTTCGCTTACATTCCATTTTTTTTTTTTACACACATAATATTATGTATCTACCTATTATAGCTAATTCATAATAATAATTAATAATATATTATTATTATTGTTTCGATGGCGATAGTTCATTAGTAAATTAATAATTACAATACACGTATTCATAGTGACAGCAGGAACGATTTCGGGTTTTCAATTAAGTAAATAATATAAACGTCTCGACCAGAAACTATAGCTAATTGAATAATGTTAATGAATAATAATGGTATAAATGAAAATTAATTATCACAGTGCAGGTCGATCGCACACAAGTAAATTATTACAATAATATTTTACGGCGACGGTCGTTAATAATAATAATTTATAAAATAATAATAATAATAATAATAATAATAATAATAATAATAATAATAATAATTTATAAAATAATAATAATAATAATAATATTATAATAATATGTACATTGTTTTCGGCGGAATTTTCGCACGTCATGCATTTTGCCACGCGGTTTTACGACGGCGACGACGCATAATATTATAATTGTTATTTTTCATTATATAAATATTGTACGGGGGAACTGTTTGACGCAAATCAGTCGGCTTTCGGGTACGTTTATAATAATAATAATAATAATAATAATAATAATAATAATAATAATAATAATAATAATAATAATAATAATAATAAAATGAAAAATTATTTAGGCCTTCATGTCACGATGACTATTGTAATAATAAATTATTGATAATATTCGATGAGATGCGATCGCGTTCGCAGCGACGGATACGAAGATGTTTATACAATAATAAATTATTCTACTTTTTAAAATATTATACTAGACAATGATATTATTATTATTATTGTTGTTGTTGTTATAAGATTTATACGATAAGATTTGAAATACGACTTTTATTCGAAATAATATTATAATATCGTAGAAAGTATTCGTCTACGAATATATCCGTCTATGCGAATTCCAACGATATTCGAAGATTTTTTTTATATTATTCATTTTCTGCACGATTCAATATACAAGTATGTATTTAAAAAAAAAAAAAAAAAATTATTGTTAGTGAATTATGAATTTTTGTTTTTGCTGTAATTATTTAACAAAAAAGAACTAACGAAAATCATTTGTGTCAGATAGAGTGAACCGTCGCCGTTTATTAGAGATCAATTAATAAATAAATGATTTATTTTAGGCTGTTTCACAGTAAATAAATTTTGTGCGCAAGAAAATTACAAATATTTTGATATCAAAAACTCATTTTGTGTAAAATGTCAAATACGTGGTATTTTCATTACTCATTAGTGTAACGATATATAAATACACACACACACTCAGAGTGTCTCACCAGATTTGTCCACAGCCAATAAATTTTTATCTGTTAAATATTTTTAAAATCTAATTTTTGCAACTTATTTATGTGTATAATCAAGTCATATTTTTTTTGAGTACTTAAAACCAAGATAAAAAAAATTTAAAAAATTAAATTTTTGTTTTCATATTTATTAAAATTTTAAGGTAACCAATTATTAATTAATAGATTTTATTCTTCTAAAATTTTAATAATCGAATTTAAATAATCTACTTAATAATTAATTTTTTAAATTTAAGTAAATTCAATATTTTATAATCAATTTATATTCCATGTAACCTGCAGCGTTTTATATCTGAATGAACAAATGTAATATTATAATCAAGGTGTATCAATCCACGTCGTATATTGTAATTATATTTTAATTGATAAATGATAATTGATCATGTTCTCGTTTTAATATAATAACAATAAATTAATTGAAATCGGAATCGCCACGAGACGATCAAAATGTAACTAACGTAAATGTAATTAGAATTCGTTAACCGTTTGCTGATAGTACTGATACATTATTTTCCATTTTATTAGCCAAAAATTCATTATTATTTTTATTTAGCCATAAGTTTGGCGTACATTATATATTTTAGATTCTGAGCGAAGCGAAGAATGTATTGGTTTTACAATGATGTGTGATTTTTTTTTGTTTTTTTTTTTTTTATTCTGAAGACATTTTTACTACCCGAAATAATGCTCCGATTATCACGAATAGGGTATGTTTCCGGTAGCAAAGTGGATCTAGTTGGTACTTTATTTAGGTCATTTTTTGAATTTCTCAAAATTGACCCTAAGCGGTAGAAAAAACTTGGAAAAAATGACGAAAAAGAGGCATTTTTCACGAAAAATGAAATTTTGACAAATTCAATTTCTATATTTCACGATAACTCAGGCAATTTTTAAGATAGCGACCTGAAAATTTTTTTGGGTGTTCACATAGCTATTATACATATGTGGTAAAATTTTGGAACCGTTATGTTAATTTTTCTACAAAATATTAGACTTTGAATATTTCGTAAAATTCACGTTTTTACGTATATAATGTTTGATAAAATTGGCAATTTTGGGTATTTTGGTCTGAAAATTTTACTCAAGTATACTTACATATTACTTAACATCATACTAAAATATTATAAAAATCCATTGTCGAAATTTTTTTTTATAGCCGTTTTAAGTTGATATTTTTAGGAAAACGAAAATCTTAGAATCCATACATATAAATAAATATTCTGAAAACACTTTTACTACCCGAAATAACGCTTCGATTTTCACGAATAGCGAGTTTCAGATGTAAAAGTGGATGTAGATGGTACTTTATTTAGGTCATTTTTCGAATTTCTCAAAATTTACTATAAGCGGTAGAAAAAACTTCGAAAAAATGACGAAAAACGGCATTTTTCACGAAAAATGAAATTTTGACGAATTCAATTTCTACATTTCACGATAACTCAGACAATTTTTTAGATAGAGACCTGAAATTTTTTTTGAAGGTTCACATAGCTATTATATATATGTGGTAAAATTTTGGAACCGTTTTTTAAATTTTTCTACAAAATATTGAACATTGAATATTTCGTAAAATTCTCGTTTTTACGTATATAATGTTTGATAAAATTGTCAATTTTTGGTATTAAGGTCTGAAAATTTTATTGAAGTATACTTACATATTAATTAACATCATACTAAAATATTAGAAAAATCCCTAATCTAAATTTTTTTTTATAGCTGTTTTAAGTTGATATTTTTAGTTCAAACGAAAATTATAATCTGACTGAACTTCGCTCAGAATCGTTTTTTCGAATGCAATGGTTTATCATTGCATTCAAATTATAAATAAAATTAAACGCTATGGTTCGCACACCTGTATCCTGTGCGGCAGGAGTATCAGCTCATCTTTTTTAAATTAAATTGTATAATTTTAAGAAAAATCAAGACTACAAATTGGCTGTCTAACTATAAAAAATAATGAAAAATGTGACGTAATACATAAATTAATTGTAAAAATCAGATTTTAAAAATATGTAATAGATTTAAAGTTATTGGCTTTGGACAAATCTAGTGAGACACCTTGTATATTATATAATATATTGTATATACCGTCTGTTCGGGGAAAATAATTTAACATGCACATTTACATTTATACGCGATTTAACGAGATTTTATTATTATTATTATTGTTATCGAAAACGAATTATTGTTCTGGCAATCATACAACGGAATCGGATATTCTGTAGAAATTCGTAGGAGAAGAAATAAATAAATATATTACGTGAATGCTAATATTATTTGCTAAAATGTGACGTCACGCTCTTCGTCCGGAAGAGATTTATAATATAATATTACGACGGTACACACAATAACATAATGTTATGAATAACACAAAAACCAACACGAAAATAGTACAATAATATAATAATTATTATTATAAATAATATTATAAGATCACACTAATTTAAATAGTCTAACATGCACGTTCGATAAAATTTCAAAATAATAAGAAGAAGAATAACGCAATTTTCTTGTACGTATTTAGAACACGAGTCATCTTCGTAATCTTACTTATTATTCGTTCGCAGAAAAGTATTTTAATAAAAATTATACGCGATATTATTCACATAGATAGTTTATAATATTATTATCTGTTAAAGTCTATAATCAAATATATAAATGTTGATTGATATACAAACGGGTCTAAGTTTTCACTTTGAAATCGTAATATTCACGTACAAATTTAAACTTGAACGTTATATTTTCATTGTGAGGTTTCAAAGTAAGTACATTTCAGATGTTATATAACGCGATCGTTCAAAAGATAAACGGTATACAATCAGTAAATACGAATAGAAAAAAAACGCGTAAGTGTGTCGGATTTTTTTTAATAATAAATAGTAGGTATGTAATTTTTTTTTTTAAGAAGAAGAAAGAATTATCATTTATATTTCGACGTTAAGTTCGGACGCTTATCTCTTGACGTTTCTTGCACCGTTGTCGCGCCAGATAACACAGCGCTATCGTTATAAGTATGACGATGGCAATGCTCATGCCTATGCTGATCCATATGACTTCCTCGTTGAATCCGCCTGACGAATGACCTGCAATGCGATAAATAAAATATCGATAATAATAATAATGATTATATTGTTCAAATATCGTCGGAACATTTGAAAACAAAAGCTTGACATGAAAAATGTTAAATGCGAATAATTTAACGATACCGCGATTTATCAGTTTTCAATAAAAAGTACCTAATACGAATAATTATAACACGGTAACCGTGTGAAATAATAACGTTCTAACGAAAGTTTAAAACTCAAATGACACACGTATAAAAACGAATAACTCATCATAAAATGAGAAATAGTGAGCAATTATTTTGATATTAAATTTTATAGGTATAGCATTTATGAGTTTTAAAAAAGACCTAAAAATTAAATTATACGAGTATATAACCAAAATGTTGTTTTAAAAATCATAAATTATGTAAAATAAAATTTTAAGCGCGTACGATCGTTAGGAGTTAAAACATATTTTTGTTATAAATTATATATAATATATATATATTGTATACATAATTTTCCAGCTATAATACTAAATTTATGCAAACGAATATAAATGGCTGTCCTATAGTAATGAATAAATCATGAGTGACGAGATAATAATGTTATCACACTGTTTTTAATGATTTCCGTATTATAATAATTTTCTCTTTTCTCCCGCCGATCAATAGATATACTAATATGCAATAATTATTTTTAATCCCAAACGAGAGTCATTTTCATAATTATCTGGTTATTATTTATTACAATACAACATGGATCGATGCGCAAAATTGATGTTGCCGAACACAATGAAACATATAAAATGGATGGGCAATGGGCATACATTTTTCTTTAATGGTGAAATTTCAATAAATTTGACAGAAAAAGAATTACAAATTTTTTCTCGTTTCTGCACAACTAGCTGCTCGTTATATAAGACATTATATTAAGTAATATAATAATATACGTAGAATTGTTAATAATTTCTAGTTATTTTTTTTTAATAAATAATAATGACTATGAAGTTAATAAATAATCATCTGAACTAAACAAAAAAGTCTTGAAAATCGATCACGCTAAGTTACATTATTGTAAATCAAACTATGTAATATTTCAGGTATCCATAGTATAATAAATAGTTCAATAACTAAGTCAAACGGGTGAAAACTTAATTTATTTCTAATCATTTTTTAACCTATTTCGGTAAAATAAAATTTGAATAATTGAAAATCATTAACAAGAATGTATTATTATTATTTAAATTATTTCACATTTTTCACGTAACAATTGTTTTATATTTCCTTAGTAAAGTTTTGCACGAAATATATTTTTATTACCATCGCTAGATCCACCTGAATTGTAAACTCCGACACCTTTACCAGCCACTCTGCCACCGACCGGCATTATCGATTTCCAAAGGATAACCGCTTTCACGTAACTTTTATAAATTCCTTCTGCGACTTGCCAACGCAGTCGCCGCCGATGGCACCGAATGATTGATTCGTTTTCTGAAAAATAATATTTTATTATCGTACGCGTATTTTATACTTGATAACGTACAATAATTGGTCATAAAATGTCAAATGATCACGAGGTATTTTATGATAATTCATTATAATATAATAATACTTCTCAGGAATAAGTGAATAACAGAATAACTATTATAATATATCAGTGTAAAGTTGAGAAACTTTACTAAAGTGTTAACAAAATTAAACTTCTGACACAATAATATTCGAATTTGTGGTAAATATATTCATTTGGTTTTTATATTTATGATCGAATTGAATTCTTAAACGCAAATGTTTTAATTTTTCATTCAGGATTTATAGTTTTTAAGCGTTTTTTTAAATTGTTATAACTTTAGCGTCATGATATATAGGCAGTAAAATTATATTTTTTTATTCTAATAACGAACATATGAACGATAACAATAATTAATAACTATAGTATAATCTATGCATCGGTATAAAAATTTAATAATAATAATCGTAATATTTAATAATGGAAACAACAATAATTATTTTTTACTTCGGAGTTCGGACCATATTTTCACAGAAGAAGAAAAAAATTTTAATACCAGATTTAAAAACTAGTAATTAACTATTAAATTTAATAGTAGAAATAGGTAAAATGAATGAGTACCAAAAATAAATATTTGAATTGTTCTGCATAGGAATTATGTTAATAATGATACATACGTTCTCATATTGATGATATTGTGAAAATAATAAAAAATCATTGTAATATTTGCTCAAAAATATCAAATAATAAGCAAGTTATTTATACATTTGTTTACAATTTCCAAGTTGTTTTATGTAAAACGTTTTTTCAAAATTTTAGAATAAATGTTTATTCAAACAAATATTAATTGTAATTACTAATTAATATAAGTATACTGTATATGTGATTTTCATTTAATACATAGAGTTTAGTATGTTCCATTGATTTTTTTTTTTTATAAAATAATATTAATTTTAAATTACAATTAACAATTTTTTCAGTGCTTATTTGTTTCGTCGATATTTTTCAATATTTATTATGAATTTAATTTAAAAATGTATTTGTTCTATTTTTTTTATTTATTTATTATTATTATTTTTTTAATTTAACTAGTTTTTGTATAATTTAGATTTCCTGATCATAATATGCATTTTTCTACAAGAGTCGGGAAGGCTAATGGGTTAATACATACGCGGATATCAATATTTTATTATGATCTTTTCGTCTAACCGTCATTATAGTACAGATATAGGCCGGAGGAAATAATGCTAACGCAGTCCCCACCGGGTCAAAGTACAGATATAGGTAGATATAAATGGTATGAATACTATGGTAGTTGGACCGTAATAAGTTTTAACCCATTAAACTTGCGAGCTTGTATTAAATGTATTTGTATTTAAAGTCAATCTACAGCAATAGACCGAAATTGCTATTTTCCGCTCATTGCGAATTTGATTTTCTTAGTATGGTAAAATAAAAACTTACACCAACACCGTGTAGTGTACATTATAAATAACAAACATCGAATTTAAATACAAATAGCTAATGAAATTTGATTTGATTTGTTAACTAATTGTAGTACGGTTTGTGAATTTTTAAAAAAACGTAAAAAAAAAATTGTCATTATTATTATTCATTACACGTTCATTCGACAGCAAAACTTTATATAAAACCTAAGTCCACAGTTCCACACACCACCTTTTTGTTTATAATTTATACAGTAGCTAATAAATTATTCGTTTTTTTTTTCAATTTAATTTAATTTTAGTTTCATATATACCATAAGGTATGAATTTTCAATATAATGTGTTCACCGCTTAACATATTAGGTATATTAATTGCATCTTATTTATGTATAGAATATAATTTTTTTCTTTTATTGAAAAAATAAAATACATTTATACTAATTAATAATTATATTGTCTAATACTGAGATTTTTCTTTGTGTCTCATATTAAAATAAAAATAATATATTATAAATTATGGATATAATATAGTTTTAAGATTCTAAGCGAAGAGAGGAATGTTTTAGATTTACAATGACGAGTGTATTTTTATTTAACTTTTATAAAAACACTTTTTCTAACAGCGATAATGTTTGAGTACCTACGAAAGAATATAATATTTCCGGTAGAGACACGCATCTAGTTGATACTTTACTTGAGTATTTTTTCGAATTTCTCAAAATTCTGCAATATTTATGGGAATTGTATTTTAGACAAATTTGATTTCAGCAATTTACAGATATCTCATGAAATATTGATCTTAGAGATTTTAAATACAATTTTGGAATTATCATGTTGATTTTTAGTCGAATAATAATTATTGAAATAATTTTAAAAATATAAATTATAGCGATATATTATTGTAGGTACCTAATCATTAATCATTTTATCTTATCATATTATTGAAAAATATGTAGTAAGTAGGATTTAATTTTTTACAAATTGTGTAATATAGTATTGACTATTCTAAAAAAATTGTTATTCAAGAATTTTTAAATATGAGGTGTTATTAAGTTTCCTTGTTTTTATGATAAACTTAAATATAATTTGTGTTTAGTTTCTTGTAATTGTTCCTGTTTTTTATAAACACTTTTATTCTATCTTCTTATTAAATTATTTTTTCTTATTAATATTTATTATTATATATAACGTTAAAATTCAAAGTCGTTTTTTCTATTGATATTTTGAAAATTGTATTATTTAATTACATAAATATTCCAATATGCATTTAAGAGATTTATGGTTGATGGGCGGTGAGGTCAGAATTCTGCTCTATGGTATTTCTGTCGGTTATATAATTTTTTAACAGAACATATTATTTTCTAAGATTTGTACGTGTAAATTCGTCTATTTTTTTTTTTGAGAAGAGATAATCCATTATATATATAGATATTGCCTTGAAATATTTCATTGTGTATTTATTTAATATACGTTTTTCTAATTATTTAAATCAGGAAATTTATCATTACAATATTAAAATTGAATACTACTCGTATATAATAAATTGATGTAAAAAAAAATTAAATTTTAAGACGTAACCATAAAGATAGAATTTCTTTTATAATATATCTATATGTGTTATTTACAATTTTAAAATTAATTTTTATTTGTGATTATGAATGTTTGTGTTAAACATTGGGATGTTTTTTAGTTTAACATAATATTGTAATCCAAACTTGAACGCGAACACAAAGGTACCTACTGAAAATTTACGATTGACCTTCGTGAATTGTTAATGGATTTCTCACTAGGTCGTTTTTTTATCGTTACCCACCGACCGTAAAACTATACAAAACACTATACTGGCCACGTCAAGAATTTCAATTAACCGTATTTACATCATAAATTCATAATAATATCACTGGAACGATTAGGTTAGGTACATCGTACTACATGCCTAATATACTTATACCTAAAAAAATATCACACAAGTATTAATAAATTTCTCGTTGTTTAACGACGATGCGGTTTTTTGTTATCATTTTTGTCTTTTTCGTTCACAGCTGATACCATACGATGATTTTTATTGTTTATTCGTATATGCGAAAACTATTGGTAAATTTTATGTCACAAAAAAAAAAATAATAATAAAATGTTTATACGCTATGAAATTTAGAATTCTAGACAATACAATATACATGGTTATATCAATAATAAAAATATAGTTTAAAAAAGGTTCGAGTTTGTATAAACCTTGCAAAATTCACAAATCAATACTATTAGTATATATAGTACCGTCTAAGTAACAATTGAAAACACATATGTTAAAAGTTTTATATAATTTTTTTTTTATATATATTTTCTGTGCCTTTATAATTTTATACAGATTTTTTTGCATAATATGTAAAATGAATATTTGGTAAATTTTTATATTATATTCTATGTCTATATTTTTCTTTATATTTGGTATTTTTCTAGATTTTTAAATTAGATTTTTTTAAAAGATAACTTTAAATCTTTCTTGTTTGCCAACATATTATTATTAGTTGTCAAAGCTAGAAAAATATTTATTTTTTTTTAAGAACTTTCTAAAAACTACTTTTTCACTCCTTAAGTTTAAATATATATTCGATTTCTATATTTCAATTTTGATGAAATTATATAACAGTGAATTTCTGAATATACTGATTTGTTTTTTTTTCTAATTATATAATCAAAGGTATAAATACTTTGGCGTCAAAGAAAATATGTAGTAGAAATTATTACGAAATAAAAAATAAAAAATAATCTTTAAGAGTGTACGAAATTTCAATAGAATATTTTAAAACAATTGTGAGACTTTAAAATTTTAACTGAAATTTGTTTTTAACAAAAATAATATTTGTTTTTTTTTTTTAATATGAGTTCTAATAATTATATGGCATTATATTGTTACAGATACTTTATAATATAACATGTTTCATGAATTTCTTAAATTATTTTTCTAAATGTGATTGAAGATTTTTAGAATTTTTATTCGACCTACTACCATCGTCCTTGATAGAGGGATATTGTAATACAATATAGTAGGTATTATTATATTAAATTAATATATGATATTATATAATATCCTATCAAAAACGTGTCTGTTAGCAGATAAGACTACATAAAACTAGTATTTTTTGCATTGCTGATAATAGTTGAAGAAGATAAATAATAATAATACACTATATCTGTAAGAATGTAAAATCTTCTACATTCTACAACATAAATGTATATTTTACTTTTATAACATTTCGTTCGATTTTACAAATAGTGGTGAATCTGTAGATTAATTATTGACATCTATGTAAATTAATCATCAAAATGCTCGTATAGAATATCAAAAAAAAAAAAAAATATAGTTATTATAATTATTGTGTTTAGCGAATTGTAACTGAATTAAATGATCAAGAGTTGAGAGTTTGTTAAAACTTGTGTAGGAAAAACTTGACAAAAAATATTTCCGTGTATCAGCTACCATGCGACTCTTTAAAAAAAATAATAAAAGTACATTTTTTGGTGAAAACAAAAAAGAAGTAAAAAGTTAAAATTGTGGCAGTTTTGATGGACTAATATAAATATATATATTATACTCGTATATAATTAATATATTATATATATTACTTTTACTTGTTTTTTTTTTATTGTTTTATTCATTTCCGTACGTAAAAATAAAAAGTGATGTGATTTATATTTTTTCTGATATTGTAATATAATCGGAGGATATAAATTAATATAATATGCCATATAATTTCAATCTTTCCCTTTCTTATTAAATAATACGACGTAGTTTAGAGTTTAATACAACCCAACATAATTGAGTTTGTTTTTATTTCCTTGCGCGTTTATGTTATAATATTATATTATTATATAAAGTCCGTCTTGTCCGTTATTAACCCTACGAAACAACTGTTCATAAAAATAAAAATAATAATAATAATAATAATAATAATAATAATAATATGTATTTTTATAATAATATAATAATATATTATGGTCGTCACGTCGAGCAACATCTCGTATCTATAGATGATGACCAAGGATCGGGGATAAGGTCATTAATCACGCGTGTTCTGTTTTAGTGAGACGAGGAAACATTTCTCCTGTATCGTTATTGTACAAAATTATACTTTTTGTAACGATACGTCACATATATGTTGGTAATATTTAATAGTAGACTTTTGACATAGAGCAATGTTTTAAAACATTTTTCAAAATTTTCAAAAAATTTAAATTTATTTTTTGAATATGATCGTTATAAAATATTATCACTGTTTCTCGATGGATATCACCGCGATATTTTACAAAAACAAATTTACTTGTTATGATTATAAATTATTGTTTCTTTCAATTTTATTATTTATCTTATTCTCCCTCAATCCCCATTTTTTTTCTCTTTGTGTATGAAAAATATAAAATTCACGAGGTCGTCTGTTTCAGACGTATTAATGAATAACGTCTGTTTTCACCGCAGGAAGGTCGGCCTACCTACGTTATATATTATATAATATATTATACCTGTATGATATTGATTTATCCCCCTTATTATTATTTATCGATCTGTATAAATTGTGTCCGTTGCCATTCGCTTTTATTATTTTTTAGCTTTTTCATTTATTATGTGCTACGTCAAACCACCCATCGTGAAAATACGCCATTATAAATACTCTACCGGAAAAGCTTGTATAGCCAATATTACGCCGTTTGATCGTTTATTGATAACAAAATTGCATTTTCATTAGAAATTGTTCCATAAAATAATTTATGTTTTTTCCGCGTTGTAGCGGATTGATAGCTTTTACAAATTATTTTCAATTTTTTAACATATAAAATTTTATTCCTCTTTGAATTTGCCAATTTCGTATTACATTCACATCATATTATACTCGTATTAGTCGATTGGAATCTTAAAAACAAAAATCTGACGCGATAGTAATGTCAGATAAAATACTAAAGAAGTATTAAATTTTAAATTTTTTATACTCATAGTACATTTTACTCCGCAGCAGGTTTTGTTGTCGGGTTAGTGCAGGGCTAGTACGAGTTGTATAAATCGGGTTACGAGTAATTATCTTTTGTTCTACGTCTTTTGTTGGAAATTACAAAAATTAAATATTTTTATTTCTCTCGTACATTTTTTTTTTTTTTGTTAGGTATATCACATTTTTCTCTGCAATTGTACGTGGTAATTATTTAACCCTTGTACAGAAAATGTTTTTTCATTACATGCTACACGTATGTAATGCTATTCATTTTTTACGTACACGCGTTTATATATTGAAATATTATTTATTAAAACTCAGATCGCAAAATGAATACATTTCATGCTTGGTGGTGGACCACATAGTTGTAAAAATACGGCGTAATAAAAAGTGCATGCATTTTGTGATCTGGGTTTTAATAAATAATTATAAAATAATTATAAAATAATCACAAGTGTTCATTAGTTCATATATTATTTTATAAACTAATGTTACACGTTATATGTATAAATGAACTTCAATTTTCCATGGTTGCTAATTAGTAATTATAGTAATTACTATACACGTATAAATTTCAACGATTCGTCGTTAACCGATCGTTACAAGCATAAAACGTATTCAGTCAATAGAAGTTTCACCGATTCGTTACAAATTATAAAATAATAAATTCTACACGCAAATAAAATGATATAGTAATATTTTTACACATATTATTATTATCATAATTTTCATGCTAAGGTTTGAAATTTTTTATAACGTTATAATATATCAGTTTTTGATGGTCCACGTCCCCAGCATCGCTCATTGAAATTTTTTTATCAAACCCAGGGCTTTCAATTATTGTGTTAGGCTTGTGCTGGATTGTGCTGTACATCCCGCTGTTGTGCTATATTTTATAGTTTTCAAGTGTAAGGGATAGCTCGCTTCGCCACTATCGACTCCGTGGTTACTTTTCGTAAGAAAAAGGCTACGCCCCTAGGGACTAAAAATACCAACTTCATACCTATTTATGTGACCCTTATACTGATGCGGATAGTAAGGGATTTTGTGTTACCTAAAACCTTTTTTCGGGATACGGCGTCGTACATATATAATGATAATGAAGGTTTTTTTTATTATAATATTTGCTAATGTTTAATAACTATTTAGTTATTATTATAATATCTATAATTAGATCACATATATAATAATTAATTATCAATATAACATAATATTATTTCAACCAAATGTTGAACGTTATTTTATTATTATTATAGGTACATTTTTACAAGAACATTTTCTTTACTTTAGTATTGTACCTTCAGTTTTTTTATTAATAAATCTTTTATATTTTATAACGTTTTCTGGTTTTTCAATTCCGTACCGTGGTAATATTCCTTGTATAGCATATTGTAAAGGACGTACACGACGTACGTAATATTCGATTGACAGGCTTATAAAATGTGGCAATAATAAATCTCTTATTGTCTCTGATGGCGTATATGTGTCAGAGCGCGTTTAATATTTATACGAAGGTCCGATTCATATTAATCATTTCAGAAAGGAAGTCGTATTCATGTAACACTCGTAATGTATTGGTTATAGCTATCAAAAGTTGTGGAAACTGCGTTAGCGGGGGCCTAAAACATTTTGGTATTCGTTTTATAAAAATGTATTTTAAATAAATCTGATATTCTATTGATATAAATAGAATATAAAACGAAAAAAAAAATAATATATATTTTTTATAAAACCATTAATATTTATCATAACTGCAGTACAAAAATGATCACCCTACCATTGATTCCGTGGCGTCTATTATTCGGAATATCTTATCGCTTTTGTATTTGTCGATATTTTCTTCTTCCATTTCATATTTTTTTTGCTTTTTTAATAAATTATTTTATTAAAAATTTTCAACGAGAAATATATTTTGTCTTTTTAATTCATATTCGATAATGTTACAAATTACTTATTTTCTTAAACATTTTGTTTATTATAATATTATTCACAGCAACAAATATATTTTGATTCATATATCTAAAATCACTTAATAAATAAATCAAACAGCAAGACAAATATATAGATATAACTGAATATTAATTACGATACAAATATTCGTATATTTGTGATTGTTTACTTTAAATTTAACCTCAATTATTTAAAAGCTTATATTAGTTATAGCTTATAGTTATAATTATAACTTTATAAGTTATAACAATTATTAAATTCAAACGTATACTTAATTAATTATATAAATAAATAATAAATTAATAAATTTCGCTAATTGTATATTTTTTCAAGGATTGCTCTTTTTCATTTTTATTGTTTTACTATGAATTAGTATAATAAAAACGTTATTTTTAAATTATACTATAATTTTAATCAATAATAATTAATTAAACTTCAAAATAATAAAAATAAAAACTACTAAGTTTTTTAGAACTATACAATATAATATATTATAATATTTAGTATATGACTTTTATTGTTCAAGATGAGTAGTTGTAATAACTATTGTAGTTAAATTAATTATGAAAAGTCGTCTGTCTTTCAATGCATTTTTCGTAGAAAACGTTTTATCCTGATAGTCAATATTATTATGATAGTTTTAGAAATGTTTATTTTAATAATGGTGAATAATTGTGATTAAAATGCCTAAATTCATAAATCATAATCTAAGTACGAAAATATGTATTTATCTGTATGTTTTGAATATGACTAAGTATATTTAAGAGTATAATACTTATATATTTTGTTTTACTGCAGTCGGTATGTGTGTGTTATAAACTATGTATGCATGAGATAATTGGATAAAGATTTAAATTATAATAATTTATTATTCTAAATAATGTTTATTTAGTGAATAATAAATTAATAACTATACATTGTGGTATAGTTGTTTGTTTTATAACGTTTATTTTATTTCACACGGTTTGAATATTATATTCTACTGTTTATTACATTAAATACAAAGATATTATATGATATACTCGTATAATTCTTGTATTTATACGTGGTTTTGAAGTTTTGAACTACCAAGAAACTAAAGACAGTAGATTATAAAATCTAGATCTTTAAAAATAAAACAATAAACTAGTTATTTCACTCAAAATTAATTTTTAATTTATTTACTGTGATAGAAAATAACAATAGGTATATGAATTTAAATTGCATACCTATGCGTTAAATACAAAAGCGTTGATTTTAATAATTATTTTAAAATACTTAAATAATTTAAGCACATGTTCGTATATAATATAATCAAGTAATTTATACAAAATCATATATATGTAAAAAAAAAAATATAATGAAATATCTGCCCACTTAGTTATTTCAATAAATAAGCTGATAATTTTTATATATATATTTATACCAATATAATATATATATATGAATTATTATAAATAGTTATATTTTCGTTTAGATATTTTCTGTATTTACGAATCACTACTTTAAATGAACGGGCAATGTTTATGATTATATGATAAGAAATAATATTACGTCATATTTGTATATCACATTTACTCTTGACGTGTTTAAAAATATAAAATTACCTAATTTATTTTTTTTGGCATTTCCATTAAAAAAAAAAAAAAAAAAAAAAAAAGAGAGTTTTTTTATTTATTTTTATTTTAATGTTATTATTGTACGTTATTGAATATAATATAATAAAAATTAATTTTTCACGAACATATTTCGATTAATAATAATAATAAAAAAAGGTCCAAGTGAAAATATGCACATGAGCTAAGTGTTTTGTTTATTTTGTAAATTACTACTCTTTCGTTATTTTAAAAAAAAAACCAACATATTTATACATACCTATATATATATATATTTATTTATTTTTATAATAATAGTGTAATATTATTATAAAATGTTTATCGTATTATATATTTTATATCATAAACACGTAGTGTAATTACTTATCAATTTTCAACAAAATATATTGACATTTTGTTATTTTCCAAGTGGGATTGGTTGACATGACGTCAATTTTAATGGACGCCCTTGATAATATTTATCATGAAAATAATAATATTAATAATATTTCATTGTTGTAACGTTATGTACAGTATATTATAATATTGATATATATATATATATATGGAGAGTAAGCAAATTCCAAAGCTTTCAGTTACACTATATACAATATCGAATAGTTTTAACTTTATAACCTAATAGGCCAACTTAAAAGTTATAATGTAATATTGTTTATCGAACTAATAATATTCCCGTTTCCATTAAAATAATGTTTAAAACTTATCGCTTAAATGTTAATTTAAAGTACGTTTCAACGTAGGCTTTACAACTTATAGTATAACACATCTTATAATATTATGATCTACAATGAACGTTTAAATGTTAAGTATTATAATATTATTAAATTATTAAAAAAAGTGGTATTTCACCAATCTTTGTTCTGTGATGAATTAAATTCATGTTTAAATAATATATTTGTATTATATTATTATTCTAATGTTGCATGTGCACAATAATTTCTTTTGTAAATTGTTTTAAAAGATAAAAAGATCAAATCTGTACGAATGGTTTTGTGGTAGGTATATAGAATAATATTATAAATGTATTTTAATAACAATATAATTTAAATTATTTACAAAATATATTCGAAATGATTTAATAAACAATGTTGTACTTAATAATAAATATTTGTAATATTTAAATTTTTTAAATTTAGTATTTTAAATAAAATCAGCGTGAATTTATTTTTATGTTCATAATAGTTAATATAGTGTCATATTACAATAAAGAAAAAATGCTGGAAAATTATAATAATATAAATATAAAATACACTTTTTAACAAAAAAAATTATTACCATGATATGGATTTTATGTTGTTATTTAAACAATATATGACTTAATACGTTGTTTCATATTATTATGTTTATTATTTCAAATTTATGTTTAATATGCATTTAGAGTGCTTCAAAGTGCAATAGTTCGTATAATAACGTTAATAACTAAATTAATGTATGCAAGACTAAATACTGTTCTAAGATATGATGGTTATTGTTTGCTATAAACGTATATTCTATAACTCTTTAGAATAAAGGATAAATGGAATCTGAAGTTATTAAACGCAATAATGGTTAAAACTTTCATGTAAATCAATACTTTAAATTTAAAATACAGACAGTACTGATAAATACAAATTTTATTACTGAGTAAAACACTGCTCTCATAAAATATTTCGAATAAGACTTTGTGACACTTAATGTATTAAATGTCATAGAATCTTAATTTTATGGTCGTTTTTACTTTGAATGGATTTTAGATGCAATTTTATTACTTTAAACATTTAAAGTCAAGATATTTTATATATACTATATCTATCTGAATATGTTTTTTTTTTTTAAATACACTTAGAATTTTTATGAGTGTAGATAATAATTTTGAAACTAAAAATTTGTATGATTATATTATATTGATTTTTTATTTTAATTATAATATATTTTTATTATTTTATGTTTACACGCATCGTACCTAAATAATCTCACAGTTTAAAAAAATAAAATAAAGTTAAAAATAATTTAATAAATGCTTAATGAATTATTGGTAAAGATTGCTTTATATATTTTGTAATAATATTGTAGAAACATTTTTGAAAATATGTAAATTACTTTATACTTGGACTATTGCTAAAACAATTTCTACATGAAAATAATATATACTCGCTTATTGTAACTAAGAGGCATATTATAATAATATATGGTGTAAAAAGGTTATATTATTTCGAATTTTATTATAATTTTTGTGTATAATATTTTAATAACACTACGATAAAAAAAAAAAAAAAAAAAAAAAATGGCATAATTATATCGTTTATGCTCGAATCAACATCAACTATTATAAACGTATTTTGTTGTTATAAAATATACCGAGATAAATAATAATGATTTTATTTCATCCATTAAAATAAATACATAAAATTTGTCACAAACATTCATGTGTTGCTACGATCTTATTACTATAATTCACCCTTTTAGCTTTATTTAATATCATAATTTATAATAATGATATAGTATATTATATAAAATATTTTTTTTATTATTTAACAAACAGTAAGTTAACCATATTATGAATATTAATAATATTCTCAACGTATACAACACGTTTACAATATTCTAAAAAAAAAAAATGTTTTCTTTGTTTAAAATCAGGATTGTTCTTTTAATTTTTTTTAACTTGGCAAAAATGCATCTAATGCATTAAGTAATATTGTTTAAATAATATAAAATAAAAATAAATAATAAACTAGAGTCTGAAATAATGTTTTTTTATTCTCAAGCTTAAAGGCTATACGGAATAAAATTTATTTTATTTTTTCTAGTTATATATACTTTACCTAACCGAGTAACTGGTAAGTGGTTAAAAAATAATGGAAAATATACGTTCATCCGTTCTTATATAAATACATAAAAAAAAAAATAATAATAATAATACAAATATAGTCACATCAATCAAATGTACTTTCTATCGTACTTGTTATCGTGAATATAACATTTTGTAATTTCAATATTATTTATTTATTAGTAGGATTTGGTAAATAAATATTGAATTTCCATTTATTATTAAGACATTATTTATGTAAATATTTATACGAACCGTAGAATCACGATGTCATTATTTAATAATGTATTATAAATTATTATTAAGTGGAAAATTATAGCAGTTATTTCACGTTAAAAATTCAAAAATATTTCAATATGCAAATTCTATAGCAGTATAGTCCATTTTAATATAATATTTAATTATATTTTTATAGTCTCTATAGAGGAATAACGGTATAGGAGTTCACAGACAAAAACGTCTATATATTAACAAATAAATTTAATTTTATATTTAATATAATAAATATTAAGTGTAAAAACTTTCACTAAAAATAAATTCATTATTTTACATTTATCTCCTTGGCTATGCATTATAATAGTTATTGATCTTAGGGACGGCTTAATGTATAGGCAATTTCACTACAGTGGTGTATTGTTTTGTTAAGGTTGCCGATACATAAATTAATATTATTATAATACACCGTAACAATGGGTATAAATGCGTACTATTATTAATTTTAATAGTGAATTTATGAAATCCAAATAATATTATCAATGAATTTATAATGTTTTATACTCGTAAGAAAAAATAGTATTATAATAAATTACTACATTAAATAATTATAGAATATTCACTATATTAACGATTCAAAATTAATTATCAAAAAAAAAAAAAAAAAAAAAAAAACAATATTATAATTAAACTCTTAATATTAAAAGAAAAAATTTAAAAATCAAAAGTGAAATAAATATCAAATACAGATACAGAGTTAAACGGGAAACACTTATAAGATATTACAGATATTATATTATTATACTGCTATTACAGCTTTTTTACTCTACTAAAAACTATTGATTATTTTATTATACGTTTGAACAAAATATGCAATTTTCGACAGTTTTGTCTACGTTTCTACGAAATATTGTTATTACCACGTTATTTTTTTGCTGAGAATGTTTAATATTTTTTCTTATATTAACGTCTGTATGCGTATAATGGACGAATGGCATATATTTAAAACTGTTTTTTGCCCTTGGCGGCTTTTGCCAGCCATCAGTCGTAACTCGTCGTATTTTCTCGCACAGCGAACGCACATCGGTACTTCAAAAGAATCGAATAATGTCTGCGCCTATATTATATAGCACAAAATCGTATATACAAACTATATTTGCATAATACCGTGAATATTTTAAGTTAACATTTTCGAAACGGTGATTCAACAGAGAGAGAGAGAAACAGAGAGAATATTTTATTATCCGACAGAACACATCACTGGTGTATTCGTATTGTTGAAACAGTCTGGATATCGGAAAAATAATACGTCACGTAAAATAGATAGGAATATAATAACAATAACGTCCTTATTTTTATATCTTTACACTATACTATGCTATTTATTTATTTTTATTCACAATTCAACACTTGGCGTCGGCCATATTCTATCATATGATAATAATAATAATAATAATAATAATAATAATAATAATAATAATAAT
>JAIUCT010000023.1:2693625-2709750 GCA_021307375.1 Tetraneura akinire
AATAATAATAATAATAATAATAATAATAATAATAATAATAATAATAAATTATTATGCTGCGCAATTTATTACTACCAGTATTATATTTACTAGACACGTAGCAGACTCGCGTTGGGATTTAAATAGGCTACGAATAAACATCGTGTTCCGTTTCGACGAGAGAATTATTATTATTTTTTTATTCCCATCGTCCAGTCATTGAAAAGTTATACGAAGATATAATATATGCATATTCGTTAGTTGCTTCGTGAATCCATCGTATTATAAATTGTTTTCATGTGCAGGTATACAATATGCCAACGCCCGGGACATTTTTATGAACCGAAACATGGTCGAATATTATGTTAAAGTATTATGTAAATGTACTAAAATATAACATACCATGAATATTGAATAATACATAATTTTACAAAATTCATATTCAAGTAAATAATAATAAACATTCGCTATGAGACTCTAAGAGTATTATACTTTATGTTAAAACTTGTAAAAAGAATCATCTATTTGCAATATTTTTGTAGAAACCGCCTAATATGTATCTTCTTTAAAGAAAGTGTTTTTAAGGCGTTTTAGATCTATATTTTCCGGTTGGAAAATGGATGTTGTTGGTACTTTAATTAGGTAATTTTCAAATTTCTCAAAATTGACCGTATGCGTTAGAAAAAACGACGAAAAAACGACGAAAAAATGACGAAAAAGCGGCAATATATTTATCAATTTCTACATTATCTGACTGAACTTCTCTCAGAATCGTTTTTTCGAATGCTGTGGTTCATCATTGCATTCCAATTCTAATTAAAATTAAACACTACGATTTGCACACCTATATCCCTATGGCAGGAGTATCAGCTCGTCTTTTTTTTTTTTATAATGATGTAATATTATTTATATCGCTATTATGTTAATTTTTTTAATAAATTTAATAGAAATTTATTATTATTTTTTTAGGTTTTTTCCATTCTTATTTTTAAGTTTAAAATTTAAAATGTCAAAAAATAAATATAGTACATTATTATTTTTTAATAATTACCATATAAATATAATTTTAAATACAATATTATAAAATAGTATACAATACTTTATCTATTTAATTTTTATATTCTAATTAAATTATTATTAATAAATGTTATAAATTACAAATAGTCATGAACAATAGAAAGTATTCATTTATAATAATTTTATTAACACACGCATTTGATAAATGGTAATTTGTATATTGGAGAATAATTTATATAAATTATTATAATATAATAATATATATATTATATTATATTAAAATATAATATAATAATTAATTGAAAATCTACATAATATATCTTAATTTATTTAAATGTTAAAATTATAATAATTAGTTAGTATACTTTTTATTCAAATGAATGTCTTAATTCATTATAATAATTAATATGAGTATAAAACGGTAGGTATTAATAATTAATGAATTACTTAAATGTTGTTACTAAATAGCAAATATAATATTATAATATATATATCATAAAAATGATTTAAATTAATGTAAGTACTTCTAATCGCATATTTTTTTTTTATTAATTTGAAGAAGTATGAATTAATATTTAAAGAGTTTGATATATATATTATAATATATTATCGTTTAACATTTTCCATCTTTTTTTTATTGCATTAATATTATTATTCTAGTTTTATGAAAAAAGTTAAAAATTATACTATAATATACAAAATATAAATAAAAATATTTC
Organism: Tetraneura akinire; assembly: GCA_021307375.1. Taxonomy (NCBI): domain Eukaryota; kingdom Metazoa; phylum Arthropoda; class Insecta; order Hemiptera; family Aphididae; genus Tetraneura; species Tetraneura akinire. The sequence goes on from JAIUCT010000023.1 coordinate 2,695,341, forward strand.
ATAACAGAAGTTTTGATATTGATTTCCATTTTGCACATAATTGTTAATTTTTTATAAGAAATCAAAATTGAAAACTAATTTTATGCATTTACTATACTTATTTAAAATTTAAATAAATTTATTTTCAGTGACATGAATATCCGAATTTTGATGCTTATGAGTTATGACAAAGAGAAAAATTTTTTGGATTTTTATGAAATGTCAGTGAAATATAAACTAGAAATTCAAATATCACGAGTTATAACGTGCGATATTATACAATAATATTTAAATCGAGATTATATCTTATGTATATATGACCTTCTCTGAGAAATATTTATGTTGACGTTCGCCATGAGAAAGGAATGTTTGTTATAGAGTCGGACTATATTTTTCTCCGTTGAGACACCAGAAACGAATAATTACGTTTTTATCGAATCTCCGCGAATATAAGATTATCGGATGTTTTTACGAGAAAACACAATGGCGCAGTTTTTCTCACTTTAATTGTCTAAACCCTAAAGACTTTTCCACATCTGACCCAGATACACCATCATTCGTCGACCAATGTGAACATAGAAACGTCGGGCATGATTAATGGCCCATGACCTTAACAAGAAGAAAAAAAATTATTCGACATGTTTATTTCTTCAAGTGTTTTTAAACTAGTATTAAGGGGGAAATGTTTATAAAATATATAAAAAAAATCCTAAAATCGATTGAACCGAGTTACCAGTTACCAATGACGGCGATCGAATATAATAATATAATAATTTTATTATAAAAACAAATGCGAATAAAAAAAAAAAAACATGAAAACTGACTGGCAGCTTTTTGAAATCTCTTTATGTATTATTTTATTATACGGTTTAAAGTACTCTTTGTGAACTCATAAAATTCGTTTTCACATAATAATTAAACAAAAACTTTTTATTAAGTACATTTAAAAAAATAATATTAAAAATGAAAAATATATGACGTATTACAATACAAAATATACTCGTTATATTCATAACATGTATATTCATATTTAAATTTTAAAATGATGAACAAATTTTATTACACGATATTGAACATTCAGTTATTTTAGTTTTTAGTATAATTATAATAATGCAATTGAAATATTATGTTATATGCTTATTGATTTATAGATTTTATTAAATTATTTTTATTTATATTATAATTAGTAATTACTACAAGTAGGGTTATTTTTTAGAAATGGTTAGCGAGAAGAAATATTTGTTTACGATAAGTTTTGTTTAAGTTTTTAATTTTATTTCTTAATTTTTTACGCAATGAAAAATATTGTAATAACATTTGCATATTTTTATCATTTTAAAAACTGTACCTAAATAAATCTTTGGATTAATTTTGATTGTATACGTTAAATAATAAAAACTCTTTGAAGTTTTTTTTATTTTAGTTTAAAAATAAAACAAGTGTAGACTTCGAAAATAATTATAACTTATAACGTTTACCTACATTTTATTCTGATGAAATTTAATGAAAATGCGAAGAGAAAATAATATTATAAACAATGTTTTTTCTTTCTCAGTTAATCTACGTTAATAAAATAATTTTAATGTTTAATTTAAACGTCGTAGTAAATTAATTAGCGCGTAGTATGTTTTTACAGTATCGGTCGTAAATAACAGATAGATACATATAATGAAACGAGAACATGGTTATTGTTTATGACTTTATGTATAAATTTTTTTGGTTACTAAAATTGTGATTCTTCGAAATAATAAATACTTCTACAATTATATAATTATATCTTTTATCAAAACCATACATTTAAATATAAAAATAAAACTTTATTTGAGTTTATGAACGAAATTTAGTATAAACATTTATACCATATTTGTATACGTAAATTGTTTAGATAATAATTTAAACGCGAGTAGTTATTTTAAAGAACTATTAATAAATTTAAATATTATAAGATAAAATATAATGTTTTTGGACCGCGGATGTGACTCGTTATTAAGACTTTGCAGTATAGTTATCTTATTTAATTATCAAAATTAATGAATTTAAGTTCACATTTTATATTTCGGCAAATTATTATTATATATTAAGATAAAAAAACTAGTTACATGAATATACGTTATTCAAATTTGTATTTATTTTATATTTTTATTCAGTAATTTGTTTATTTACTAATGATAAATAAAATTCAGTTTATGTTCTAGAATCAGTCAAAAATTATATTTCAACATATATTTAACTGGACTAAAAAATGGTAGGTATATAACTGCATAATAATAAAATTTGTCATAAACTGATTTTTCTCAATAAATAATCGTTCATTTCTTCTTCTTTAGACGTTCTAATTTGCTATTTATATTGTTTCGTATAATAGCACTAAGTGCATGTCGATACTTTATTTCAACCGTCAAATCGTTATCATTATATTGTATATTGTTATAAAACGTTGTATTGACATCCGATAAATTGTTTTAACACCATATCTATACTATTGTTGAACGAAAACCTTACTGAACTCCCAAGTGCAAGAAATAAACGAGAAAACAAATTTTTCAATTTTTGGTATTGTGTGTTATCAAAGAGCCATTCGTAAACATATTTCGTAATCGTTACGATAAATCTAATCCAAAATGAACGAATCGTCATTCGCTGCATACATGTTACACGATGCTATTCATGTAGGTATATGTTTTTATATTATTATTCTTTTCTTTCGAAATATTTCATCCAAACTCATGTAATATGTATTATTTAATTTCCGCGGTTCGTAAGTTTTTAGGTTAGGTTTCATATATAGAAAAATCGCCGAAATACAAATACAAATTTCGGTTTAGAAACTTTAAAGCATTTGTAAGCTGTTCCTATTTCTTCACTCACTTTAGTCAGTAGAGCAACATTCGTCAAATAAATTTATTGTTCGTGCCTCATGAAACCGTCGTCATCAAGAATTTAGAGTACCTACCTACTGTTCTGTTGAGAAATTAAATTCAATCGTAATTCACTTTGTAAAATTTAAAATTTAAATAATTTGTTTACATTAAAAATTATACGGTTTTATTGGTTTAGAGACTATTATAATAATTATAATTATTTAATTATTATATATTATATTTATATTATATTAATTATTATAATTAAATAATTTCTTATTGCTTTACCAGAGTACTACACTTATTTTGTATAAGTCGACGTACGTATAACACTAATTTACAAACGGTTTTATTTTAAAGATAATACTAATAATACATTCATAGTTCATATAATATTATCTGGATTGTAACCCAAATTATTTTAATTTTAAATAATGATTATTCCAGTTGTCTAAATCATATTTTTTTTCACAATAATATTATGTAATCCCGTTAGGTTAGATTAACATTAACCTAACCTCAATACATATTGTAACGTATTTTCATATTGCATGATGGGTATAATAAAAAAAAAAAAAAAAAAAAAATAAGTAATTCGTCACTATTGTGTTAGGAAATTGAAAAATATTTCAAAAGGAAATTCGCATCCCATAATCGGTATACTGTTGGAAACATTTTATGTGTTGGAATTTATATAAAAATTAAAAATTATAATTACCATTGTTATATCATATATATAATATAATATATAAAACATATCTGTTGCAGGTATATCCGCGAATTGAAATATTAATCATTAAATTCTAATTGAATGTACTTGTAAGTACATACGAATTTTTAAATGTTTAAAAATTTGTTTTTAATTAGGGAAAATTGTAGTCAGGAATGGTTATTTTAAAAATTGGCTAATTAATATACAGAAAGTAATGGGTTTAACTAGCCCCTATTTTTTTAATGAGACTCGGCACAAAGTGCGTGTTGTCGGAAACGGTAAATGAACAGTACGGAATTTAAACGTCTGTATTAGCTAATAAATCAGTAAATAAATAATATTATATTAATATACACGTGAAAAAAAAATTACAAATTTTAAATTAATTGAACAATACGAAATAAAATTTAAATTATTTCATTAGTTAGATATATTTTTAATTTTTAAACAAGAAAAGTATTTTTATATTATTATAACGATATAAAATAAAATTTATCGGCTATATTTAAAAAAAAAAAATTAATGATTAAGGGATATTCACACTTTGTCAACGTACGTATATCGTACATCAAATTTTTGGTAAAAAAAATGTTTATTATTAACGATTTAAACTTATATTGTATGATTACATGTACAAATAATTTTAAAAGTATAACCTAAACGTGTATTTTGTGGAAACATAATAATATTGTGTTGAACAGGAAGTCTGATATATTTTAATGTTTAGGATAATGCACACAGAAAACAGAATACTCGTATATACTCGTAAAATCAATTCTCTGATAATAGATACGTTTGTATTCAAAGTTTTCACCTGTTTATATAGTATTATCAGTTTTTACTATAATATTTGATGTGAACCATTGTTTAGGTGGTAAAAGTAGTTTTTGTGAAACGGTAATATTATTATTATTGTGGTCATGTATGCAAATTTATGGTTACCTATGCTATTTGTGGTAAAGATACTAAACCGCCAATGATAAATATTAAAAATTTTTTTTTCTTAAATTAAAATTAAGTACATTTTTAAATTAACGTATTGTCCAAAAAAGATATAATATAGAAACGGCAAATTTATAAAAAAAAAAAAAAAAAAAAAAAAAAAAACATGAATCAAATTAGAACATTTGAAAATATTTAATTTTGTTAAAAAAATAATATTTTTTTTTACGCCTAGTCGCAAATGGGTAATTTAAAAGCACAATTTATTAAAACTATAGACTAATTGATTTGATCCAGATTCTAGATAGAAAGTTTTGCAATCTTAAATCTCAAATCTCAATTATAGATAAATATAGGCTAGTAATTTAATGTGAATAAAATAATAATATTCCTCGAAAGGTACCTTTACCTTAAATCTTTAACACTTTAATCAAAAGCATTGTTGGACCAGACCACAACACACTACTTGCCCGTAGAATCCTTTGAATATTATCATTTTGCTTGGTTGTATTTTGTGGAAGGAAATAAATTATAAATATACTCGTAGTACAATATAATATTATTATGCCGGTGTCTGGACTAACCGAGTAAATTTGCACATTTAGAATACTAGATAGAATTGTTATTTATATTAGCGTTGCTCGTTTTACAATAATTTATAAAAATGAATAAATAACTTTAATAATGCAATATTTACTACTTTGCTTTGTACAATATAATATGAAAATGTTACGATTTCATATAAAGTATTTTAATATTTTCAATTTTTATACCAGGCAAATTTTATTACGGATATAAATTTGACTACTTATTATATTATTTAATATTTACTATGCTCAACATACGTTATATTATTATAATAATAATAAATTACGTCTATGGCAATAATCCGTTCTAAATTAGCTAATTTACGATAATCTCGGTGAAATACAGACAGTTTTGAGTAATGCTAGGTGTAATATTTTCAAAGTATCGATACGTCTAGAAAAGAACAAAATATTATTTATACTGTAGGTACGTCGACACACGAGTGGGGGAATAAATGTTGTGGAAAACTACAACTGATATTTCATCGTGCGATATTTTAGTAGGTATTTTATTTTTGATTTTCGCCAAAATGATCGACTATAAAAGGAAGGGAAAACGAACCAAATATAATGTGATGGAGAGTATAATATATTTTTTATTTTAAAATATGTTATATTTTGTTTGAAGACATTTATTTTACAAATTTTCGCATCACTTCACACAAATCGAAACGAGACATATTTTAATGAGAAATACCGACACGAGTAATCCAAGATTATATACGAATATTCAACGAAAATGACTCGTCATGGCCACCATATCAGGTGTTTAATATAATAATATGTGTCGGTGCATTATATAATGAAGTAATGTAATGTAATACGATATGGATAATGCATTTGTACGAGATAATGTCACAATGAATTTTCCAATACCGTGACGAGCATACTGCATAATACCGCGTATATCGTTAAATTCAATGCGAATAAAAGGATAAAAATACTTTTCGCCATAATATGAAAAAATATTACGTAAAATATAAAAGTATTAACATGAACGACTTTTATTTTATATGGTAAGGACGTAAATAAGTAGGTCACGGGACGTAATTTAAAGTTTTGAACACATGGGGTTTAATATTCATATATATATACATTAATGTACTTAAGGTTTGTCCACAAACACGTTGTTTGATCATCGCTAAATGTTATTTGAGGTTATGAAATTATATATTTTAAAAATAATTCTTTTGATATTATAAAAGTTAAAAAAAAAAAAAACGTATAGCAAATCTATTATACGGAATATATTACGTATTTTTTTTTTTTTTTTAAATACATTTTATCGTGAAATAAAAATAATAATAAATTAACATAGTTTGTATTTTCAATTAAATTAGGAATTTCTTGAAATAAATCGTTATATTATATGAATGCAGAAACTGACCGAATATCAATATATACCTAAAGATATAAATAATTTCGTTCGCGAATATTTTATTCTTTCCAAAATGGTGAATATTGTAATATTACAGTATTTTTTGTATTAATTTATGATATTGTTATTGTTGTGTTCACAAACATAATATTAAGCGCTTATAAATATATTAAAGAAAATAAACCATATTCAACAATCATGAATAAAAACGGTAAAATATTATTATTACGACAAAATTTAATCCGATCAAGAAACTTTAATAACAAAGTATACCCGAGTAGAGTAGGTATGAGATATACTTATTTTAATATTGTATAATAACTATGAAAATCAACTTATTTTTGTAGTTGAAATTTCAAAATTCAATATAAAATTATTTTTTATATTATAATATTATATCAACGATAAAAATGATAAAACATAAAATATAAAAATAATACTTAATTCTATGTAGGTATATTGAATTTAAAATTCATTTTAGTAAAGTAAAATTTTGTATGATTATTTTTTTTTTTTTTTTTTTTGTTAGTCGATGTATAATATGTATCTTTTAGCAACAAAGTAATAATACGATATTTTATGTTTTTTTCATAAAAAAATACAAATTTATTTATATTTATCGAAGTATATTAATATTTCTTCATTGAAATATTATAATATTGTACGCCATTTTTTTTTTTTTTTTTTTTTTTATGTCTAAGTTTCTTCCGTGAATGTGATTTTTATCACATTAATAATTTGGATATGATAAAAAATAATCTGCAATTCGAAATCGCTATTAAACATAATATAGTTTCTATAGAACAACGGAGCTTTGTATCGTAATACGGTTTTCATCTTTTCCCAGTAAAAATGTAAAAATGTGTGGTTTTTAAATCAAGCATAATATCGTTATGACGTGTTATTTTATATGATTTACGCTTATTACATTCACAGATCATAACGCAATATCCGACATGGGGACATACCTGCGAGATACGGTGAAATTAAACGAAGTTTGTCTGGTCTTTAGAAAAAAAAAATAATAATATCTGAATAGCGACTATTTAAACGACGCTCATTAGGTCTGTTGCAGGACGACGCGTGTGGCACGTTGTACCGAGAAATTTTTACGACGACAAATTTGAATAAAAGTTTCGAACCGTAAACCGTTTGAACGTTAAAATGAATATGCGCATTAATAAAGATATGTTTTATGAATTATGTATGAAAACTGCGGTGGAACGTTCGTCGACGTGATAACGTATAAATTATTCTGATATAGGTGCGATAATCAGTTACCGTATAATTATGACCAATAATTTTAATAGTCTTGTAAAAAATGTGTTTTGACGACGTGAGCGATACGGAAAAATTTGGTATAATTATTTTTATTTTATTGTAAATTACAAAAATTAAAAAAAAAAAATATTAAATAAATCCGCTATAATTTTATTTTTACTCGATATTCGAATTTTGATAACATAAAATAATAATAATAACCGTTATATTATCATCCGCTAAAGACTTTTCTTTTGTCGTTCTCTATATACTCGTATTACACCGTAGTACACTGCAATTTTACATTCTTATAAATTTACAGCCTGAAAAATTTAACGTGGTCGAGACCGATTCCCGGATACGCTTTGTACCCGAGATGACGATAATATATTATCACTGAACGATATAATTTATGCGAAACGTATAATATATACGGTCGACTGTACCTAATAATGTCATGCGCGCGTCCATCCCTTGACCTTATTTTGTAATAAGCGAGCATTGAAATACGAAAGAGAGAAAACGGTGTAAAATATACACGAACGTCTCGTCGCGTTAAATCATTTATCATGAAATGTCTCTGAAATGTGTGTGTGATATACTCGAAGAAAAAAAAATGACACTGCGCATATATCCATATAGGATTGTACATAATTAAATACACATTATATAGTGTATAATAATATACGTATAAACAATTTAAAACATAAGAGTAAAATACAGTCAAATTATTCATTTTTTTTTTTTTTTTTTTTTTAATGTATATTATACAAACAAGTATTTGTCAAAAAAATAAACGACACGAATATAGGAAGGTGGAAACTGAAATAATAAATACGCTCTTATAACCGCACGATCGATATTTCTAGTTAACTATATACCTACATTAAATAAAAGCTTCTTTTTTTTTTTCACAAAACTCGCGTGTAAAACGCTTAACGTCTTATAAATATCGTATAAATCGCAAAAAAAAAAAACGCTTTTCTAACGCGTTGTAAAATCTCTTTTTGTGTGTGATTTTCAATTTTAAACGGATATATAAACCGCCATTACTAGCTCGAAGGTTCAACGTGCTGTATAATATGATAACACCTATACAAACACGGTAGTTGTATAGAATATAAGCGATAATAACGAAGAGTTTCTGTACGACGAGAGGATATACCTTATGTATTATATTATATTTTACACTTTACGGTAATGATAGCGTGAAATAAGCGACGTTTAATAATGGAAAACGAGTAATATTTATTACTGTATCGAGCGACGGCAAACCCGAAGAAATAATATTAGGTACCTCGAAAAATAATAAAGTGTCCTCGACTCAGACGCGATATTATCACCGTATTTCGTCAAAACGTATTATAATATATTGCGAATATGTGTGCCTATATAATACGCGTTAACTGAGCTTGAAAATCGTTATTTCGATAACGCACATTCCGGTATGTTTCGTATATAGAGACAATAATTATATATCGGAAACGAACGCGTGATGTATCCCTAGAAATTTGCATAATATTTTACATATTTTGACCTCGAACGCTGTGTATAATTTTGCGTTCAAACGACCTAAATCGTATAGTCGAACGTTTAAAATCGCAAATGACAATATTATTGAAAACTATTTAAAAAAAAAAAAACATAAGTATCGTATAGTATTATTATAATATCGCCATAAATAATAATTCTATTGTACGAATAAAAAAAAATTCGTACAATACGCGAATTATTCTTATCGTAATAATTATTATCATTCTTTGGGCGTATCAAACGTTCCAACGATTGTAATTTCACAGTATAAAGATACGCGTAACAATTTTAGTGTTAAATACGATGTTATAATTTAGTGCAAATTTTAAAACTAATAATATTCTGTGACATTATCGTGTATCAAAGAAGAAAAAACATAATCAAAGGATATAAAATTAATATCGCGATCGAAAAATGTTCGATAATAATGTACATGATTTCTAACGTCGTTTTAGTAGGTAACGATAATATACGATAGTATTACACGAAACGACATCGCATTACGATTATCATTATGTAATATAAAATTAACATATTTTCTTATTTTTCGATAAAAAAAAAAACATTTAATATAATATTGTGTTTTATATCGTATTTTATTTCTTATAAGACCAAATAAACATTGATTCATTATATAATAATGGATATAGGAATATTGTACATTCTTAGATATAATTGAAAAATTTCGCGCGATTTATTTCCTATTCACTGTAATTTAATAATAATATAATCACGATAGAACTGCGTGACACTATATATACTTAAATTGATTTACATTAATCTAAACAATTTCTAAACAGACACACTATAGACGTCACATTTTATTATACTTAAATACATTATTTGTACGCACAGACGATTGTCACAGTCCTCTTATATTATTGTGTATTATTTACAGAGTTCGCTGTCATTTTTATAATATTCGGTCGTGACCGGACAGTAAGCACCGAATGAGGACTTAGTGCAGTAGTTTAGTGTTTAGGTATAAATCTTCAATATTAGTTTAAGCAAATACTTAAACTTTTAATTTAAATTTTAAACATAATATAAACATTACCTACGAACATCATCGATCTTAAAGTAAAGTAAAAAAAGTATAAAAAAAAAATATATATTAACCCGATGCTTATTTTAAAAATATAATTTTTTCGTGCTACTGAAAATTGAGGAAATAGTAATATAATCATTATTCTTATGCAAGCGTTATTTTAGTTTCGTATAGTAATAGGATAATATTCCAAAGAATACAATAGAGAGTATTCGAATAAATACGAGTACGTCGTGATTTCTAAGATTTTCATTATATAAAAAAAAAAAAAAAAACGTTTTATCTATCTGTTCGTTATTTAAAATATCGGATATTGGATCTAACAATTTTTATTTTAGACAATCTCATTCGTTTATATATCATCTTGATTTTCCTCTAAACATTCAAAATGTGTGATATAATGAAATAGTCTGTGTCATCATGATAATCAACAATATGCAATTATTCACATGTTCCGATGTTTATCTGTGTTTTATTATGGTTTTCGTGAGCCTGTTAAAATAACTTTTTTATTTTATTATTTATAATAAATTCAATATTAATCAAAAAATATTATTAGTAAGTTAATAAAAAAATCAGCAGTTCGTTTAATTTAAATATAAATTTTCATGGTATATAATTTTGATACGATAATTTTAATAAATATTATCGCATATAATAATTATTATCTTATATGACCTATATTATTTTATGACATAATCCAAATATTTTTATAGTAAATAAACGTTGGTATAAATATTTTATCTACTGGTTGGTGATTGTTTAAATAATATTATTATCACTCTTATTACCTAAGTAATTAATAATTTGTTTTTTCCTTTTAAGTTATTATTATAACAATTACTAATAAAAATAAATATTAATTGTATCTTAATACTTTTAATAAGTTCTTGATTTTATACAATGATTAAATATATTTGAATTGTTAAGTAATAGATCCGATTAAGTTATCTGAAGAATGATTTCATAATAACATATTGATAAAATAGCAAAGTTCCAAGTTAAAGCTAACCAATCGTTAAATTAAAAATGGAATTAAAAAAGTTAGTTGGTAGGAGCTGATAACAATTATAATGTTGTTGAATTACGTACACAAAATAATAATCGTATATAGGTACATTTTGTGATTTGTGATTTATGTTTTAAAATAAATAATTATAAAATAGTCACAAGTACTCAAATTTATTTAAATTTAATTAAAAATGATCATATAGATTGATAACCCGAGTCTAAATAGATTAATAGGATTTATTAGGAAATATAACAAATTTGAAATACAACATTATACTTACTATTAATTATTAGTGTACTAATGTATAAGACAATTCTCATAGTGGATGATAACATTATTAACTATAATATTTTTAAATAATTGAGTAATTTATAAATAGTTTATAACAATTTAAAATTTGTAACGCGATTTTTTATAAGTGTACACATTTGCATAATTCATTAATTTAACAAAACTGTAACTAAATTTTATACGAGCTATTAATGCCGAATATATTTTTGTCAAGTGAAACTTATATAATATTATTTTGAGTGGCAGTTAACATATTTATTTTGATGATAACCCGCTTAAAATTATAGCTGTATAATAATTTAGCTTAATATTAAAATTCATTCAACGTAAGAATTGACTTATTTTTAAAAAAAATTAAAATAATAACTGTTCTGTTTAAAAAATATGTATACAAATATACAATATATACATTATTAGAACAATATCCTTTTTTTTTTTTTTTTACTAACAATTAGTTACTTTCACTAAATTGTAATTTAAACGTATTAAGAAATTACATATTATATTGTAACTAACAATAATTTAGAAAGTAAATTTTAAATGTCCATTATCATTACAATATAAGACATAGGTATAATATATTTTTAAACATTATTCGTGTTCGTTCATACAATTTTAAAACTATTATATTTTTTACTAAAAATACGTTATGTTTTATGTATTATAATATTCATTTAAATTATCTATATATATATATTATAAGTACTATAAATATTTTAACTTTCAATTAAAATTATTAACTTGATTTATATTATTTAATTAGACATAAGAATAAATATATAATATTATGATTTAAGAACAAACATTATAAAATATTAACTAATTATAGTAGTTGTTATAAAAAGGCAGTTAGAATAATAAATAAAGAAAATTTATAATCTCAAATTACATTTTTATAAAGTTTTAAATCTGTTCGAAATAGAAAATTAAATGATAATACACGTTAATTAAATATTCAGTGATTATTTAGATTATTTAGATACTTCATAAGTATCTGTAAAAATATTTAAATTTAAGTCATTTTTATTTATAATAATAATTATAAGGTATAGTGAAATTTTCATTAATGCATTTTTTTTTTTCATTAATTTTTTTTACTTAAATAATTATTATAATTTATAACAATATATATATAAAAAAAATATTGTTGGTTCAATTTAAATATAAAATTCACAGTAATAAAATGTAGAACAAAATAACATAAGATATACGTATAAATTTTATCTCGAAAATAATATATTTTTTATAAGAACTTACGCGTAATTAATGAAACAAAAATCAAAGTTTTATTTATTTTGTATTTTTTTTTTTTTTTTTTTTTTGTATTAAAGTTACCTAATGTTTTCAACCATTAACTATACGTCGAATTTTAATTAGTGAAAATAATAATTATTTAAATCTTTGGAATTTTATATACCTACTGAAATGTACACAACTATTTTTTAATCTCTGTCTTAAATTATATTAGGTATTCTGTATAAACATAAAGCTTTAAAATGGATTTTATGCAAGTGCGCAATTATATACTAAACGATAATAGCAAATTTTTTTATTAAAAAAAAAAAAAAAATAAAAATTCTTAAAAATAATATCTTATTTTATAATATTACACGAAAAGAATAATTTTATTTAATATTATTATTATTATTTTTTTTTTATTTCAAAATATTTTAGATGTTTATACAATAATAATATAATTATTGTAGAATAACTTAATACATTTCGGTAATTTTATTACAATAATGCATGTATAAAAATAAATAATAAATAATGTATTATTATATAATTTATTATTTTACAGAGTTTATATGAATAATTCATAACTATATACCAAACGAATTGTTAAATATTATAATTTAATGTACCGAGAGTGTTCGATTTATTATTGTTTCTATAATAAATAATCATATTATTATATTATAGTATTGTACAATGTATAATAAATTCATGTATACGATTAAATAATATTTTTATATTATGTAATATATTTTTTTAATTTATACGTTATTGTTATACAAATAAACTGTATTTTATGATATTTCGATTTTTGGTCCGGTCGAAATTCCCGTGGGAGGGTGTATTAAACTATAGGCGTGCGGTAAGTGAACAAACATTACCAGTGAGTTACTACAAAAACACATACGAACTCATTAAATTTTATTTTTTTTCATTTTCGATGTGCTTGCACTAATATAACGACATCGTTTGTTGTTTTCGTTATTTATTATTGGTTATGCGTTTTTTTTTATATATATTTCACTAGGTACGATGACTGCGTGTATGGTCGGCGTTGAATATTTCATATCATCGATACGTATAGAATTAAAAATATCGTTCGTTGAATTTTTTCGTTTTTATAATAATAATCATACTTTATCAATATTCCACACGTTGCTATACTTCATTCTGATAATTTTAGAAGTAAAAGTATACCGCTGACAGTGAATTATTGACGACCGAATGGTTTATGGATACGCACAACTGTTCGGAGATTGTGATGCGAAAACAATACAAGGTGGCGCTGTAAATTCCAACACAATAGGTTGATTTTTAATGGCGATGAGACGTTTTATCTTTTGCAGGAATTTCGCGAAGTATGTATACAATGTATACCTACATATTATATTATTATGTGACAACTCTCAGTTCGTTACTAACGGAAGATGTTTCATTCATACAACGTTCAGTGACTATACCATATAAATGTATATAAAGATATTATAAAATAATTTATTGTTGTACGAGTACATTATAATATCGATAATAATAATAATAATAATAATAATAATAATAATAATAATAATAAT
>JAIUCT010000023.1:2711018-2797438 GCA_021307375.1 Tetraneura akinire
TATTATTATTATTATTATTATTATTATTATTATTATTATTATTATTATTATTATTATTATTATTGAAATATTAATTAAAGCGTTTATAAATTTTTTATTAGTGACTGCGGGTGAATACGTTTTACGTATATATCCTGATTTATTTTCCAAAAAAGCCGCGTTTAACGAACGATTGTTCATCATTCTGTATTTGAGAAATTATGGAAACTAGAAAAGTGCTAAATATAACTTAAAAGCGGATATTCTTCATTAAAATAATATCCGTGGTAGCTATATCTATTGTGTTATAATTGTACATATTCTGTCATCCTTTGTGGTGTCAGAGATTTTGGTGTTGACGTTACTCCCAGATTTCTGTTTCTATGACCCAAATAAAATAGTACAAACAGGTATTAAGCTACGTCTCAATCCATTGTTTCATTGTATTGTTGTCGGGTCAATTATGACAATTTCAAATCGTTGATCTCCTTTTCGAATGTCATGGACGTCTTGAAGATGACTATATCAGCAGCGGGCCTCGAACTCGCTTTACTGAATAATTACATAAATGTCTACATGCCACAATATACCTACCTACTGAAAGTTTCTATAATTATGAAGAAAAAAAAATATTTCGGATCCGAAATGAAGTCAATAATATTTATAAATATTATTTGGTACCTACTGTAACCGTTGTCAATTTGAAAAAAAATTAAACCAATATATTTCGATAAAACACAAAAGTTATTTTCTATATATTATTATAGATACATTTGTATAATTGTAATTAGTAATTACACATACTTATATCGTAAACGAGTTGAACTTAACTGCAATTAAAACAGTGTGTGACCGTATATTCGGTATTTTTTCAAAAATTATTTGATATTGTACTCGGAAAATAATACTTCTATAAGTTTTAAACGTGTGTTTTTTTTTTTTTTTTAAATAACGTTATATACATTTTACAATAAACGTCACGCGTTGTTTGACATAAAAAAATGTTTATGATTCGAGTCGTTTGGGACGAGTAATATCACGTCTTGTGACATTTTGCGTATTATGTAAAGTAATTGATTTTTCTTGTCAGACAGTATGTTTTTTGTATTATAACGTGTAAAGGCTATAAAATATTTGTTGTGTGTATTAACGAGAAAAAAAAAGTATCACTTTTATAGAAATTCCTACAGATTTTCACTATCAATCGTCAAAAATAAACAACCATATAACGTAATAACAGTCGGTTTAAAACTACCCGGGTTCGTATTCCGTGCACGTTTCGCTTGCCCTGTGAGCGTGTAATATTCTTATCAAATCGAAAAACATTGTATACTACACAACTACGACTAATAAAAAAGACCCAAAAACGCAAAATCGAATGTATTTTGTTGCAATAATTCGGTTAACCGAAAACAATGTTATAGTTTTAAGTGTAAAGACTTATTTATATACACGTTCTCGCAATACGTACAATATTAAATTAAAACATAACCGAATAATTCATCCGGACAATAAACTATAATACGATCGGTACTGAATGAAAGGGTACTACTCTACCCACTGTCACTGTAAATAAATATTATAATATATTTTTATAACTCTATCTGAAAAACACTTTACGACGTTTACCTACCTGTTGGAATTATTAATATAATTTTCTCGGTCGCTGTCCTCAATTTACATTTATTGTATAGTTTGAAAATCTATAATGAAATTAGTAATCGAATAATTAGGTTAAACCTTTATCGACCATTTATTGTAGGTCAGAGAATAATAATAATTAGTCAATCGCTTTGTATATAATGAACGCTGAATTTTTCATTCGTCGTTCGGGATATATTCAACTATAACATGTATTCATGTATACCGTCATAATTTTTTTTACCGGAAACATTAAAAAAACTAAAAGTATAACCTACCTATTAAAAGTCACATGCTCGTACACGGTAACGATATAATTTATCACAAGTGTACATTTTTTTCATGTACCATACAAATATCCGATTTGTAGATAGTGCGTTAAATAATATTATTTTGTACAATGGTTAAATTAAATAAAGGCATTTCAAACTTTATTTTTTCAAAAATTCAATTAAATTTATTGTTAATATTTCACACACTTATTGATATAAAATTGTGCCAAATATTATTACAAATATTACTTTTTCTTTGTCGTGGCGAATTTAACTCATAACATGATAGAACCATAATGAAGAATTAAGTTAGACACTATGGTTATAATATTTTAAAATGCCTGTAATGTGAAGTATCCAGTAATAATCTAAATTGATTTATATAGTTTATCAACGATATTACAATCATAATTTAATACCTGAATCAATAAATGTTTTGATCTTTGAACACGGAATTTTAATGATTGTGAAATTCTGATTATTGACACTTGAGAAGGTTGATCCTTCTTGATGATTGATAATTCAATTTCTGAAATAATGAATTAATTAGAATTATTATTGTCTATTGAATTATGTATATAATTTTTTCAAACATGAAATTAGTAAGCATTATATAAAACTAATAATAAATGTATCTCTGGTGCATTACAATAGATAAATTTAAAAAAATATATACCTATAACTTATCATCATTAAGATAATTTACTCATATTGTAACTTATAACGTGTAATTTAAAATGGGGAGAAATTATTAAATCTGAGTTAATTAAATATATTTTTTACGAATACAAAAATATTATTCAACATAATATATATGAATATATTGATATGTTATCTAGTAAAAAATCCTAAATCATTGAATTATTACAATAAAATGAAATAAAATGCAGAAATCTATAAACTATACATAAACTATAGGTACTGTAAACTGTATATGAGTATAACTTTTTATAAACTGAATGTTTTTTTTTTTTTTTTTTTAGTAATTTTACATTAATATTATATAAAATTTTTTTTATATATATATATAAATTATATATAGGTATATAGTATTTTAGTGTTTTAATAAAATTCTCAGTAGATATAATTATGAGTAAAGTTAATAGTTTTCTTTTGTTTTAGGTTCAAAATAAAGAAACGCGCATATATTGGAGCAATTTATAATTAAAAAATATAGTCGTGAATTTAAAAAAGCACTAAAGGTTTTAATTTTATGCATAAAAAGTCAAAACTATTATAATTTTTTTAAAAACATAATAAAGAATTATTAAAAATTATTATGTGTTTAAGTTTAAACATTCTTCGATATAGATTAGATTATTTAAATTACTAAACATTCAAAGAGAGTTAGATTCTATATCACCTGTACCTAGATAAATATAAATTTAATAATCATTATTACAACTACTCGTATTTCAAATGTTTTGATAATATGATTTTTTGCTTGTTTAATTGTTTCCAAACAACAATCGTTTATCGCGATATTGGATATATTTTATTATCATCCATTATATATGTTTAATTTTTTGTTTGACTACATAATATAACTATATTTTTTTTATTGATTTTCAATATATTACATTTATTAATATTTTATTGTTTTATGGTACAAAACATTAAAATATATTATCTTCAATCATACTAATAATACGTATGGGTAATATTAAATAGTTAAAATATACTTATGTAAAATACAATTTTTTTAGTACATGTTTCATCGAAAATAATGTTAAAATTAATTTTAGTTACACATTGCATTGAACATTATCACTCAACCCTTTTAAATATATAATTTCATTTAATTAATTATTATAAAATATACACGTATTGTTCAATAAAAAAGTTAATTGTTCATAAGAATGACAATAATATTAGTCTTTCGTTTTAATACACAATATAATGTATATTATTTTCAACTGAAAAGCTAAAGTATGACGTGGAAAGTACTTAAATTTTTTGACGAAAATCATATTTGTCAGTTTGTCACAGTGGACGTCAAAAAAGAGAATACTTAGAAAATACTCACAAAGATCTATAGGTAAATACGAGTATAAGGTTATATTTTATGTAATTTTTATTTTATATTAAAATATATCTGTGTTATTACATAGTAATACCGCAATTATATTTAAATTTTATTAAAAGAAAACCGCGGTAACTTGTCAAATAATTATACAATATTATAATTTTTCATTAGGTTATTTCCATTGAAATGGTGCAATTGAAGCAACTTAAAATAATGAAAATTCTCTTATTTCATATAATAAATATAACACATTTGACGTATAAGAATGTTTAAATTTTAAAATAATTCATATAAACTTTGTGAAACATGATAATGCCGTATTACGTCGTGTTATTTTTTGTTCACCAAAATAGGACACGGTTTAAATAGTAAATTTATTTTTATTACATTGTATTAAAGAAATGTAAAAGTATGATATCTGTATATGTGTATCGTTTATATTCGGTTAATATTTTTAACGACAGACGGCACACATGCAAAATAATGAGAAAAACGCACGCGCCAAGTCATCACTGAACCGACAGTAATCGAGTGTCTCGTTCGGCAACGTTTTGGATGATCGGAATCGAACTCGTATAATGTAACAATATTATCATATTATTTGTTATTATTTCGGGTGTGGTATTTGTATTGTCATATCGTTACTATGCATCATTAATTTTTATCACATTATAATGTAATCATATAATATACGAAAGTAATGTGACGGTTTGTATAAATATTTTACATTTTTTAATATGAAACTAAATTATTGTATAAATGTTTTCAGATAAAAGAATTAATGCTTAAATCAATAAAAACATTAAAATACTTATACTTGAAACCATATGGAAAAAATATGCACGCGTCCGAGTTAAAACTTGAAAATATATAGCGAGTAAAAAAACTTTAATTGTACCTACTGCTATACTCCATGTCGCAACTTATACGATTTATAAGATTTCTATTTTCATATTTCCAAATGGTAACAAAATATATTACATAAGTGGTTTATACTTCGGATGAATAGCATTAAGCACTAAGTACCTACTTGTTTCCATCTTCAAAATTAATTCATGCTTGTTGAAAAAATATAAAATGGGACAATTTGGTAAAAATATCTAAAACTTCTACCGAGTATCTTCAAACGGAATATAATTTCCTATTGTTACAATTATTTAGCTGTACAAAGAAAGACTTAATGCATCAGAGATTTATGCAATAGTTAAATTTATTATGAATATTTGTATTTTTAATGAATGTAAAGTATTATTTATGAACGTTTGATTAATCAAAATTAATTAGAATTTCCTGTAAAATGATTATCGATTGGAATGTGCAATTTATTATTACATTTGTGAGGACTTGAGAGTAGACAATTCAAGAATATATTACAGTAATAAAATATTCTATAACATTCCAAAAACAATTCTAAATATCTTAACACATTCGTTTTAAGATGAAATTTCCATCTTACAAATATTTGAAGGAATAATACCATTCAAATTTATTAAATTATGGAAGTCATATAGAAATAATATAGGAATTTTTTAATTTACCTATTTATTATACTCATCCCTTTAGTTGTAAATATTATATTTCGAAAATTTGCACTATAAATTCAGTCGTATTAAATTCATATTATACATAAAAATGTTAACTTAAATTAATTACATTAAATAATTAATATTAATAATAAAAAGAAAAATTATTTTACTTATGATTTCAAAATTAGTATGGAAGAATTTCTTTATAAAAAACATTGAAACATTTCACCAAGTCGTGAATAAACTTTTATTTTTAAAATAAATATTAAAAATACATATTAATAAATAAATAGGATATACCTATGGATATTCATAATGTACGTAATATTATGTAGCTCGTAGGTATGTCGGTTTTGATATTATAATTTATAAGAAGATATTGATATAGGTTTTAAATTATAATCTTTAGCCATTTTAAATATTTGTATTACTTAATCTTTTAGTTTTTTTCATTTAATCATTATGTATTACAATTATTTTTATTATCAATATTTTATGTATCATAATGTATGTAATAATTTATATTAAATAATTAGAATTATTTTATTACATATTTTTACACTTGATAGTATTCACATGTTTATATAGTCATTAATTCATCATAGTAAAAAATTATCCAATCAAAAATTTAAGGATTGTTTGATATTTTTCGTGTTAATAAATAATTTAATTAAATAAATTAAATTATAATTGGCATTAAAAACTAGAATTTTTAAATTAAATAATATAATAATATGAAGATCTTCTTTAATATATTTTATTCTATATAATGTAGTATAAAATATAAATATAACTTAATAATTGTAGGAAAAACTTGTAATTATATAAAAATATTTAATAATTTTAATTAAGTATATTTACATTATGACTACCTATTGAAATGCAATTAAAATTTAATACATAAGTCAAAATTAATATTTTTATTAATTTTTCTTTCTTAAAAATAATTACTATAAAACTATATTATTATAAGTTACTAGTTATACGAATTAACACTTTATTTATCTTTAAAAATAATAGTTTATTTTTATTTTGAAAATATGATTTATTGTTTTTTAAGTTTTTGTAAGAATAACTAAACAAACAACTTAAAAAATATAATATAAAATATAATAATAATATGATTTAATAATAATAATTACAGCAACCACAATAATAATAATAATAATTACAACAACAACAATAATAATAATAAAAACTTCCATAACAATTTGTATTTTTCAATTTTAATTAAAAACAGGAATTGAAGATGTAAACTTCTAAAGTCTATCCATTTGATAAAAATAATTAATTCTTTTAACTAAAAGAAAAATACATATAATATTTTGTCAACAATATTTTATAATATAAAATAATAATAGGCGCAATGTGTGCAATATTATATAGGTATGCATTATATTGTATTCCAAATCGATAGGTTCTATCGTTCGCTTCCAAAGTGCGTCTTGTTAATTTGTTTTTCTAATTCTAAATAATATTCAATTACATAAATTATATTTTAAAAAAAAATTGATAACTAACTACCTATCTTTTTAAACATTTAAAGATATATTTTTCAACTTTTCAATTTTCTAATTTATTGCATTTTTCTACTAATAATATAAAATTGATTGAACAGCTATGTTATCAAACTCTAAAATTATTATTAAACTGTTAAATATAAAGATATTTTTTGATAAAATATTGTCAATGTTGATCGTATAAATTCATAAAAAATAGAAAGATTTATTTCAAACGATTATTGATTATTTTAAATTTAAATAAAGTTTAATTCGTTTTTGATAAAAATTTAAAAAATTAAGAATGAAAATTATTATTATTACCTTACTTAAAGAAGTAAATGATCATTTTTAGTTGTCTTTATCTAAAAGTTTAAAAACGTTTAAAAGTAAAACTAATATTACAGTGTGATTTTATATTTATTAATATTAACTTTAGAAAATAATAAACAAAAAAATTTTTTCGATTTTTTTATAATTATTATGCTTATAGTTAATATTTAATAATGTCTAATTACATACATTTGAAATATGTTTGTTTACATATAAGAATATAAGTAATATTTTGATATTTATGTATTTAATTATATACACAAAATTAGGAGTAAATTTTAAATAATTATTTTTTAAAATATTTAATTACACATATACACTAAGTGTCTAATAATAATTAATAGTAGGTATGTATTGTGACTTATATAGATTTTTTATTTTTTTCATGTTGTTTTTCTAGTTTTTGTGAATATTTCACACTCGCACATAATTTCTCTTTTCTTTTTATCACCATAAAATATTATAATATTTCTCCTTTGTTTCGTCGAAGTCATCAAAAAAAAACATTATTATATTATTAACTTTAAGTTCCTTTGGATATAATAATTTATGTCTTAGTCTTTATTTTATATCCGCTGACATTCGTTATCGCAAATTCTATTTTCACACTTCATGTGTAATGATGGGCATTACTTTTTATATTACTTTTCCATTTTTATTCTCTTTTTTTCTTATATTATTGAGCATATTACGTGTTATTCTGTCTGTTACAATGTTTAAAATAAACATTGTTATGTATTTATTTTTTATTAAGTTATTATTTCAGATTTTCTACATAATTTTAAATTTATATGATTGATTAGGTCTAAATAGAATCACACTAAGAGTAGATTATAATAACTATTCTAGTAGGTACTACAAAGCTATCTAATGGTATAATTTACTTGGATCTACATTTTGAGTATTAATCAATAAAAATTGGAATTTCTTTATACAAATAATGTAGGTAATAAAATAATACACTTTTCATCCTGTAATGTTATATTTAATAGAGTCAAATAGTCAATGTTTCTTTATTTTCAGTAATAATTCATAGCTAATTTTATCGAAACATATTTTATATTCTTTAGTTTTATTATGAATCAAAGTTTTTGCGTAATGATAAAAATAAACATTTTGCTATTTAATCTCTACAGTTTAAAATTAACAATTTATAATATAACAAATTATTTGTAATAAAATTATAATATTTACCTAGGTACCTTATAATTTATATATTAATAAATTATACATAAACGTCTGTCATGTATCTTTTTAACGAAGAATGTAATATAATATGAGATGGCAATAATATAATTAATGTAATTATACCAATTATATTTCACTTTAAATTACCAAACAGTTAAAGCTTTATAACTAAACTTAATAGTGTTTATTGTCGAAACATATAGCATATATAAAAAGTAAAATTTAATTAATAAGTAGAGTTTTATTAATGGTATTTTGAAGATGTAGCAATATGTATAATTCACAATTACAATAAATTTAACTATAATTATTATTTGGTTTTCGAATTTAAGCTTTTCTATACAAATTATATCTGTAATAAATTCAAAATATCTTATTGTACTACCTATTAATCACGATTCATAAAGATTTACTTTATTGTTTATAGCATTAACTTATCCATACGACATATCTATGGAATGATAAAATATGTAATTTTTCTAATCGCTGATTAATTTAAAATTTCTATCTTTATTATACAATTTTTTTTTTTTTTAAATTAAATTAAAACAAAATTATTTACATATAAAAAATTATTAAATATTAAAATTAATTAGTTACGTATCACAAGCATAGCCTTTTTATAATATCTGATATGATTATGTAGTCCACAAAATAAATATACATTTAACCAATGTCATTTAAGGACTTGGGTTAAATAAATTACGATGAATGGCTTTAGAATATGCGAGTTTGCATAGTTAATCTAATTTGTATTTTACAATAAAGTGGTCATTTATCATTCACAAATGTGACCTTTAGTATACAACCGACTTTGGTTAAAATTATAGTAACATCGATAAATCCATCGATATAATATGAAGCAAACTAATATTTATAGTTTACTTCATAATATATTTTCCATTTATTTAAATAATATTTCCAAATATTGACAAAGTATAAATTATTGTTATTAATATTAAAACTGTACCTAGGTACATATACCTACTATATAATATACCTTAAATGTACCTATCTATATTAGAAAACTAATATTATTATTTTATTTTAACAATTTGACGATATTGAAGTAAAAAACTAAAAATTATATATTTTAATCGTTAATATAAAATAATTAATGCTAATACAATAAATAAATTAATCTATATACTATATATTATAATATGTTACATATTTTATAAATTAACATACTGTTTTAGTTAAAGTGTAGTATATATATTAAAATTAAATAAATAAACTATCTAGAAAATGAATAAAATACCTATAGTTATTTTATATAATTTTAGAATGGAAACCATTAAAGTATATTACACATAATTAACTATCAATTAAATAAAATAGGTAATACAATATTATTTTTTTATTTCCAACAAAATTCATTTGATTATCCATTTATCAGTATAAAAAAAAAATAGTTATTATAATTATTATTATTTAGATTTAGAACATCATGTTATCATGTATGTAACATTTGACATAATACACTTTATTCTTACGACAAATACATCGATCTGTGATACATTAATTGACTATACATATACATTTTTTTTTTTTTAAAAAAAAAACCCCAATTTCCAATCTATTTTACTTAGCAGCCACTCCTAGGGTAAACTATGTTTTACTTGCGATACATATTTTGCAAATATGATATGTTTAGAGACAATAATAAACTGAGAAAATTATTGAAAATAACACTTGACAAAGTGTAGTTTTAATAAAATAATACTACAATTGAAAACGGTAATAATGGTAATATCCATAACATCCTACATCTAATTAATATTATATAATTACATACCTATTGGCATATTAGTCTTTTGCGAAAAATGAATATTTTAAAATATAAGTTTTTCTTAATCAGGCGATAGATTATAACTATTTTCAATCTAGACGAAAGT
The DNA here is from genome assembly GCA_021307375.1 of Tetraneura akinire. Taxonomy (NCBI): domain Eukaryota; kingdom Metazoa; phylum Arthropoda; class Insecta; order Hemiptera; family Aphididae; genus Tetraneura; species Tetraneura akinire. The sequence goes on from JAIUCT010000023.1 coordinate 2,721,381, forward strand.
TAAGAAATTACTATTACAATTAAAAAATACATTATAATATTATTACAAACGATAGACAAATAATATTTCATTTTACAGTTATAAAGACGGGTATAATATTTTTCATATCTGCTTCTTATATTAAATTATATCCTTAAGTTAATAAACATAGTTAGATGACATAATTATATAAGTATTAATATATTTTAGAAATTTATGATTTATACAAATATAGTTTGAAATTTTAATTACATAGTAACCAGCAAATTGCGGTTAACAAAATATGTTTGTTAGCTTGAACTGTAATTTTGCAGGTATGTGTTTAGTTAATTTATATTTTTGTTCAAAGGTAATAAAGTATCACAGCAGTATGTCTAATGTAAAAGTAATTTTAAACTACTGCGAATGAAATAAAACAAAAGACACCTAGATCACAATTTTTTGTTAAATGTCAAAATGGATTGTATGCATAATTATACTGAAATGTTTTAAATACATTTTACAAAATATAAAACTAGAAAATAATGAATTCATTCTCTAGATTTCTAGATTATGTTACAAATTATAATATTAGAATATTATAATATATTTTATATTTCTAGGCATTAAACGTATTTTATAATTTTCGCTATATTATCTGAAGTAAATAAAATAAATACTCATTTTTCATTTAAAAACTATATTACATACCTATTAGATATAGTTATCGTAATATTTTATCATAGTAAAACAATTTAAAAATAAAAATGTACAACTAATATTATTAGCATACCAAATTTTCGGACGTTTTTGAAATTTTTTATACACAAACAAATATGTAAATAATTTATACAATGATAATCTCAAAATTCAAAAGAATACTTTCATGATATTTCATGTATCTAAATACAATATATTTTATTGTTATCTTTTGAGAGTTTGCCAAAAGTGTCAAAATAAGATCAATATAAATTGATATTAAATAATATGTTGTTTGCGATATCAGCTATAATGATGTCAAACAAATGATAAAAATATTTAAATTTCCAAAAATACTATTTCCGCGTGGTAAGAATAAAAATAAACATATCTATCTACTCGTATACGTATTATACGAGTATTGTATGGTATAAATAAATTCATAAAAGTTAAAAATAATGATAAAGTGCTGAACATTGATTTAGGTAGGTAATTTATATTGAAAAAAATATCAAAATATGAAATTATAATTTTATGTTTAATTTAAATTTATATTATGTATCTTAATTTATAAAGATATCAATATTTAATAATTGTTTAGAATTATCCATATTTCATATACGTTCTGTATAAAGTATAACCTGTGGGACTACTAAGTGTCTAAGTGTAATATATAGGTACCTAGTTTATTATGGTATGTATCAATAACTTTTGAAGTACGACCTAACCTCGTAAATCGTAATACATGTAATATGTGTATAAATATTGATTTTTAAAACTTGTTAATGTATTAATATGTCACAATTTTCATTATTATAAGTTTTTTTTATAACCTACGTAAAACTAAAACAGAAATAGAAAACTTTTGTTTTGATATTAATTACAATTTATAGTCTTAATATCTCTAAATATCGTAAAATTCAATTGAAAATAAATACTAATGTAGTGCAATTACAGCAATACAATAATACTGACTTATAGCTAAATGATAAAATTAATTTTCGTTTTAGTTTGTAGAAAAATTTTATCACATGTATATAGTAGGGACTTATATAAACACCCAATAAAATTTTCAAGTCCTAAAGTTCAAAATTGTCTGAGTTATCGTGAAAAATTGAAATTTATTTCGTTAAAATTTCAATTTCTGTGAAAAATGTCATCTTTTTGTTATTTTTTTGGTCGTTCTTCCTGTCGCATTCGGTCAATTTTGAAAAATTTGAAAAATGACCTAACTAATGTAGCACTACATCCACTTTCCAAGTGTTTGCAAACGGAAACATATGCTATTCGTGAAAATTTAAACAATATTTTCGGTCAAAACATTGTCTTCGTACATAAAAAAAAAGAAGACACACATATCATTGTAAAACCAATAATAAATCATTTTTCGCTTCGCTCAAAATCTACAAATCGATTTCAAACAAAAATTTATTATTATTTATATTATCTAATTTTTAGTAAAAATCGATTTGGAATAGATAGGTAGTTCACAATAAATACAATATACTTAAACAATATATTTTATATTATCATAATCTTTGTATAATATTGTACCCAATCACAAGCTCGATGCTACAGGTACTTTAAATGCTTTAATTAATTTTTAGCATTAATACGTACGTTAAAATCATACATTTTTTCCAAACAGTTTTAATCATAATATCACATAGCGTTTGTAAAAGTCCTTTATCATTATTCAACAAAATTAAAACGCATTTAAATAACGACACTGAAAAATCTTGCGTTATCGTAAACGTCGTTTCGTACACGAACGTGCATACTAAAAACGTATCGTCGAAAACGCCTAAGTTTGAAACTAAATTTAATCTGTGTTGTATAAAATATTAGAATTAATTATAACGATCGAATAACGTAACATAATAAATAATACGTTTCAACGATATTTATATGAAAACACAAACAAAACTAGAAATAATTTATAATAATTATTATTTATTATATTATTTATTCTGTTAAAATAAAGGAAATCTTAGTAATCATACTCATAAATAAAACGCATATTTTTATTACATTCAATTTGATTTATACAATTAATTTAAAACTCAAATAGAATTATTATAATGTTATTAATTTCTATTATTATTTTCATATAATTTTTTACTTTATGTTAATGTGTATAAGTTATAATACAATTTCATTATATTTTTATAAAAAAAAAAGTAATATTTTACATTAAGTAGGTAGTTTATTTTATATTTCGTTTAAACTAATAGAAATGTTGAACAATTTTAGTATATGAATTTTAAAAATAAAGATAATTTTGTTAAATTATATGTATAATATTAATATGGATTTATAATAGTTGAACAATAATTTAATTTTAAGTTGTTAACGTCTAATTGAAACAAAAAATTCAATCCGTAATTAATTTTGAAATATTCAGTATGAATTGTAAAATTATATATTTTGAAGCACTAATAAAGATATTTTTAAATCTTAAATAATGATGCATTTCAAAATTCATAATTTAATAATTATATTTAGCATTTTGTTTACATAATTTAGTTACTCTTTAATTTAATTTATATAAAATACATTATTAAAACTTTATATTAATTAAAAAATGTTAAATGAAGCCTCTAAATATTAAAGTTTGTTTTTAAATAATAAATTTATTATTATTAAAATGTTTTTTTATATATTATAATATGATTGCTATTTTTATCTATATTTAATAGGAAAACGTTAAACAATAATATTACACGTACATAGAAAATGAAAATTTATAACTAGGTACCTAAAACATATATTTTACGAGAATGGAGAATGTATAATATTATTATTATTATTACCTGAAATGAACACTCGAGATAAAACAATAATTTCGTCTCTTTTATATAATTAACAATATATCTTTTTGTTATATTCTTTTTGTTAGATATTTCTGAAAAATTCTTCGTAAAATAATTTTAATTTTACGTTCTATTATAATAAACAACGACAATAGGAATAAAATAAATAAATATAAGCATAAAAACGCACAGCAGAAAACAAACAACATTACGTTAAGTGGTTCAATATACTTTTAACTATGTAAACAGCATATTAAAATAATAATAATATAAAGAATAATATAATAAATATTAATTTTAACATTAACCTTATTAAATATAATTACCGTAATACCGTCTAACTATAACAGTGGTTATATAAACGATTTTTATATTAATAATGACAAAGTAAATCTTATAAATAATTGTGGAATAAATAGTTGTGATTTTAAAATTTTTTTTTATACATTCATTATTTTTATCAATTGTAATTGTAATTTGTAAATTATATATTATCTAGAATGAATAAGATTGACCTGTACTCGTATAACATTATACGAGTAGGTACCTACTTACATTATAATAATCTAAATAAATAAATTAATCAACGTAATTGATTATTTTTTTAAACATTCAACAATACTATGAATAAATAAAATAGTTCGTCAGAAAGTATAAAAAAAGAAAAAAAACCAAATGTTAATAATACGAGTACGTAGGTAAATAATAATAGAAATATACGATATTATTTTATATTTTTCAACTCAGTGATCAGTTGAAAAGTTCAAAAATATAGACGACCTTGTATGGACGTAACAATAATAATAATAATAATAATAATAATAATAATAATAATAATAATAATAATAATAATAATAATAATAATAATAATAATAATAATTATAATTATAATAATAATAATTAAAATGACTATTTCATACATCGAAGGAGACGCGAATCGTATTATCATATGAATACGATGATTATGTCAAAATAATGATGGAAAATCGATAGAATTAACATAACTACACAAATTTAATTTACGAAATCATTAATAATAATATAATTATACCTACCTATGATATTGCCGTAAAATACTTACAATTAATTAATATTCGACAGAGTTCGTTTCTCGATGTAGAGCGTATTATAGACGCGGAACCGTAGTGCATTCGGGGGATGCTGTGAATCGACTGCTTTGCCGCCCACGAGTTTCATCCCGTCAAAGGTCTTCACGCGATGCCAAGTGAAACCACGCATGACACGAAACGTGGTACAACTTATAAACAAAAATATTATGATAATAATAAGATGTAATAAATTATTATTTGTGAAAATAATGCGTTTCGAATATTATATTATAGTTATAACTTAATATAAGACGTATTATAATATAGTATTTCATAACCGTTATCACTGATAAATATAAACAAATTTTAAATCAATATTTTCAACATTTAATAACGAAATCGGTTCATCAATGTAGTTTTCGTTTAGTAGTTTTAAAACAGAATAAATTTAAAATTAAATAAAATCGAATTATAAAAATTAACAAATTTACTTATAGGGATTTCATATACGTATTTACCATTATACGTTTGGACGAGCGATGCAATTCCGATTTCCGACATTAATGCCGGTACGCCACAAATACGTCCGTTATCGCAGTTGTTATACTCATTTGTCTAGCTTTTCGCGCATTTGTGTTCCATAAACATTGCACGTATAAGTATAGCGTTCTGACATTAAAGGATTACCAAAATGTAAAAAAAAAAAAAAATAATAATAATATAACGTCGGTGCACCGGTTACACCATACCTAAACGTAATATTCAGTTAAGCATATATTTCACTTATCGCCCTCGTTTTATCATCATCTCGTTTGGAATTCGGAAATGAACGATACGCAAATGGTCACTCCACGCTTAAAAGTTAAAACATCGCATCCGACCAAAATAGTATAAAACTCGAATAGAATATATATAGTAATATTACGATTGCGTTCTACAAAACCGGAACAAACCACTCTTGCGCGCAATTTATTGTACCGGTCGTCGACTTTTATCATCTGGTCAATAATATTACAACGTCTTATTTCAAACAATAATAAAAAAAATATACAATTCGTACAGTGGAGTTAATGTAAAAATACTGAATAAACTCGTATACAGTACAGAATATTTCTGCAGGATGACGTGACTGGGGCTCAGGGGACCAAGGGTAGTTTGGAGGTTTTTTTATTCCATGGACATCGCTATATCATTCATTACTATATTTATTTAATGTCAAAATTTAACCCCCAGGAATAGGTCGTGCACGTGCATGTTTCAAGTGAACACTAGTCAAATTTTCTGAATGGCAAAGTGATATGAGTATTATATTATGTAATGTTATAGATATAAAATAAATAAATTCGTTTATTCTTACATATCAAAATGAGATTTATTTATTTAAATAAAAGGGTAAAGTTAATAATATGAATTGCATTCGAAAAAATGTATTATGTGTTTAAATATTAAAACGACTACCTATAAATATAATGTTAATAACATTATACTAACACGAAATTTTGTGTATTTTGGGTAGGTACAATATAAAACCACAGTTTGTAATTTTTTTAATAATTATATATTTATACTAAAATAATTGATATAATATTTAAATTTATATATAGTTAATTAAAAATATCAATTTATAAATCTAATTCTCAATACAATATTATAATAAAATATATTACTAATATTTTAGTATACGTATAGTTACAATAATTTTTCATAACATCTTGTATCTAATAAAAATATTGTACTTCATACTAATTATTCAAAATAAATTTGGTTTTCAGTGAAGTAGGTATACGTATATATTTAGTGTTTAACTTGATATCCTCTTGGTTTTTGACGTATCTTTCGCCTGCTCGTTCGATTAGTAAAACCTTTTACATTGGACACATTTGGAAGGGGTGTCTCGACTTTGTATGCGTGTGATTTAATGTAGTAATAACGAACCTCAATATAATATAATAGTCGAAAAAGATAAAAACGATTTTCTTCTAACGCGTTCAGTCAAATATTGTTATAATATTATTTTATAAAGCGAAAAACGTAGGTACGTACCTATATAAAATAAATAAAAATTATTCTTAAAAACTCGGATCCGGGGACGTTATTTCGACGACCAGACGAAAGAGAACAAGGCGGGGTTGAAAACTGGCGACCACGCGTCAAATGTAGGTTCAAATCTGAATATTATGTATATGACATTATGCTCGGTTAAGATTTTTTACTCGCTGCTGTCGTCAATGGAAAAATAATAATAAAATACACGCGCGTACGTGTAAAAAACAAGAACATAATGAGTACAAATTAACAAAATCACTGACTCGCACGTGTGTGTGTGTGTGTGTGTGTGTGTCTATTGATTGTTTTCATTCCCGTCGTAAACATTAGACGTCCCCACTCGGTAGAAAGTTTCGTTTTATTATAATTATTATTATAATTATTATTATGACGCGTGTAACGGGGCAAGGCGTGAGGAATTTTAACGAGACGCGGTGGAGGTGACTGAGTTAATTTTGTTTTTTTTTTTTTTTTTTTTGTTAATTTTGTGTTTTTGTTTTCAAAAACCGCGGGGCGAGCCGGTTTATAAAAAACACCGCGGTCACGTTGCACGAACGTTAGTGTGTAACCACGAGCTTTACCGTCCGGTCCGAAGGAATCAGCCGATACTGTAAATGGCTACTTAAATTTAAAGATAATCTGTCAACTGAGATTTACACTGCAAAATAGTGAACGCGACCGATCGTAATTTCGTCGGTTTTAACTAATATTATTATCCATTTTTTATTTTTTTATTTTATTCTGTCCGTTTCGTTTTTGTCTTCGTCTTCGTTTTCGTTTTTCGTATATATTTTGAATAATAATTCACGAGCGATTTCGATCCGTCCGAACAAGAAAAGTATAACCGACGGTGTGCCGACAGATTTCAAGGAAATAAACAAATAACAGTGTTGGTAAGTTAAAAAAAAAAAAACAATTTATTTTAATAATAATGATCGCTGTTTATTTTGTCATTATATAGTTTTTAATAATAATAACAATAAATTATAATAACCATCTCGTAATCCGTACGATTTTAATATCGTTTGTGTACACGCGGAATACTTTATACATGAGCTTATGGCGTTAAACTTTAACCGCGGTTAGTGTACGACAAAGTAAGAATTAATTGTTTTCCGTAGAAATGCGGTTCAATCGTGAATCTTTAATGAATTCCATGAATTTTTACGTTTTTCGCATTTCCTCTTATATTATTATAATATCATTTTTATTTCCAGTTTCCTGAAAACTTTAACCGCTCATTTGAATAATGGGTTTTCGCATATATTATCGAGTTGAAGTGCCCAACTCAACGATAATAGCCAATAGGCATTCTAGGGTTTGTCTAAACTTCTAAATGGTATATGTATAATGTTAAATGAAAATCATGAGCGATATTAATGATAATATACGAGAAATTCATAAATATGCGCATAAATACGTATAATGGATATACGAGAATTTATAAAAAATTTCGAAAATAAATAAATTATGTAGATTAATAATTATTATGTAGGTATAATTATTAAAGTTAGAAGGCAATAAAAAAAAAAAAAAAAATATGGAATACTGTTCTAATATAGTGTTTTTATGTTAAAAAATATAAATAATTATGATCAGTTTTGATTCAATAATTGAATATTAATATTATCGCTATTTTAGTATATAATTATTTTTGAAGAATTACAAATGTTTTTAAAATCCAAATTTAAAAAGGAATAAAATAAAAATTACCATTTGTAAATAATTTTTTGTTATTATACATTATACAAAAAAAAAAAAAAAAAAAAATGCAATTAGGCAGGGTTCACCCTTTATCTATTTTCTATTATTTATCTTATAACGTAATTTTAAATGATAATATTACAACATTTAATAAAAAAATATTGTGCTTAGCAACAATAATTATTACTCTTTGAATTTTCCAGTTATTGTTATATTATATAACGTAACAATAGGAAACTAATACTTATATTAACTTCTTATTGATAATATAATATTTGATTTTTAAGATTTTCATTTTATTTTTTTCTTATGGTTTCAATTAACATTTTTACATTATATAATTAACGTTAAAAATCGAATTCATATCATTTAATCATTATATTTTAATTAAAAATATGTATTATCTTTATACATAGAATATATCTCATTTTACACTATGTATGATAATAATTTATGTATGTACGTACCTTAAACAATTATATTAAATAACCAATTAATCAAAATATATTATAATAGTTACGAGTATTTTTTGTTTTTTTTATTCTAAAAATTGTAATTTCCATTTAAATTATTTGTCTTAAAAAATTTTAGTCACTTATTCTTTCTTTTTATGCTTCCCGTTATTTATCAAATATATATTTTTTACAAAATTTGCTATCGTATATTTTTGATTTTATGAAAAACAAGCACACAACTTTTAAACCACTACCATCATATTCTATTCTAACGAAATAATAATATACAAAGAATACAAAATATATTTTATACCAAAACTCATCTATACTTTTACTTAATGATTAATTATTAATATAATATTTTTTAAATTATTAATAATATGTTTTACATTTTATCTAACATAATATTTCTATAATTTATTTAGAGAAATAAGAATAAGTTTAGTGTATATAAGAAATTTTAATTTGTAATACTTGGGACTATAAAAAATTGTTAACTGTATCTTTAAAATCGAATTATAATTATGAAAACTATTTTTAATTTTTAAATATGTGTTTCACGCCGATGATTCTATAAAACAATGGAATAAATATTACTATAATAATAATATACTAAGATTAGATTTTAAATTAAAATATAATTTTACTTATTTATGTATTATAATATTATGTTGCAATCTTTTTTCGACGGTAAGGACAATAAAATAAATACGTATATTTATAAAAGGACAAAAGTTTATAGTTACAATATTTTAATAAAAATAATAATATGTATCTACGTAAAAATAAATCAACATAAAATTATTTGAAATTTAAAACTTCAAAATGAAAATATGATAACATTATATACTACATCAAACGGTAAATCTTTTTCCAACATGATAAACTTGTAATTCTTTATTATTATATACCAAATATTTTACTTAGGATTAATGTTTACGGACTTTTCAAAATGTATACTTTATAAGAACTGTACAAACTGTATAAAATGAAAATGAAGATAAAAAAAAAAAAAAAAAAAGAGTAGGAGTAAAGTACCGCTAACGAAATTGTTCGTAACAATAATAAACTTAAATGAACACGTTACCCGTTATTAGCCATAAAATAAAATATTGAAAATGAAGTCGTGATAAGTCGTGAAAATATTAAAAGGATAATTCAAAGAGGAAATCGACTACTTACGTTCGGGGGGAAAAATGGTACTCTTTCGAACTGGATGACTGTTGTCAATTTAATCGTTTTCGACTGGGTAAACAAACGTTTTCGGCCATAACATACTGTATTAAGATATATAATAGTTAAGTAGGTTCGTGCGGTATTCATCCCCAGTTATCTGAAAAACTCGCGTGATCTACATAATATTATTAAAGAGCCGTTCAAGACAAAAATTTAATATTCAATGATAAATATAATATAATAAAATAAAATAATTATTATTATTATCTCCTAACGAATTTGTCAACCGCGTGACATCCGGGTCGACGTACGGTTGTCGTCCTCGAAACGAAAATCACCTGTTCTCCCTGCTGCAGCATCACACAATAGGAGCGGTCCACGACAGTAGTTGTAATTACGTACCTACGAAAAAACAATATTACGACGCGATATTACAATAATTATTATGATTATAATATTATTTTGTTTAGACGCGTTATCGTTGTCACTGGCACGTGGGTGGAATTCAAATTTGAATATTGTTCACAGTAATATAATATTATGCATATATTATAATATTAAAATATGCGCTTCCAAAGTGTAATCGCCCGAATAAGAGGCGTACACATTAAAATTATCGCGTCACGGCGTATATTTTCATTTTAAGATAATAACATATTATTTATAATTTATACGACAACGATATTATAATATTCAAACACGGTGTCGAGCACTGCGGTTACCCAAGTACGGTTACATGTGGTTATTGTTTATAATATTATGATACAACAACACCGACACTCGTTTAAGACAAATTTAATGGCAGACGAGTTGAGGAGGACTTCGCAATTGACCACGTATGTATACGGCGTTCTACAACAAATAATATCAGGTACGGGCTAACGCACATTTTATGTTGTTTCCTCGAACGGCAGAATGAGTTTTAGATATTCGATGTGACGGATTTGCAATAATATTCGTATTTGTTACGATTGAAAATCTGAACGATCGTTTAGCGCTGACACGTCGGCGAACGATATAATATTTCGTTCGGATGACGACGATGCCACAAGGTCGAAACGCGCGTGTTTTCCGAGACTCCCGTCGTCTTTTTATTCATTTAAATGTCGTCGTCAATAATGGAGATGCAGCGCTCTTGACGGTCGTCCTCGGTTTTCCTAGATGACATCGTATCAATGTGAAATAAGAAAAAAAATACCACGTAAAAATAACATCATATTGTTATCATTTATCAATAATTTAGATAGATATAGATATTAGATATATATACATATAGATCATATAGATCATATTTGTTGTAAGGCTTTTAAAACCTTCGGGTCTATAATGCGATTGTCCAAAGATTTTCGTCAAAGCACATCGTTGAAAATGCTTTATTGTGCTCTTATACGTCCGATACTCGAGTATGGCTCGGTTGCCTGGAATCCTCATACAGCTGGTAATTCAATGCAGCTTGAAAGGGTCCAGCGTAAATTTTTTCGTTTCGCAAGTTTTTAATTAGGAATTCCTTGCGAGCCTCATGATTTTAGCCGACTTTCTAAAATACTTAATTTACCATCCCTGGCTGATCGTAAGCGTTCTGCAGGAATTCAATTTTTAAATGATATTTTAAATAATAAAGTCGATTCATCAGATCTAGTATCATTGATATCATTTAGTGTTCCTCAGCGTCCTACTAGAACTAATGCACCTTTTTTTATACCGTATATTCTGCCACCAACTTCATGCGTAATGAACCCATTAAGCGATTATTTTCTTGTGCCAATGTTCCTAATTTCTTCTTTTGATTGTTAACTTTTTATATTAACTATAATATTTATGTCCTATGTATTAATATTCCTTTTTTTTCTCTTTTTATTTTCATATTTTTTTATTGTTGTTTTATTTTTGTAATCTTCTTGCAAAATTAATGTATTCTGTACTTTGTATTATTTTATAATCAAGGGCTTACGCTCGTATATTCATCATAAATAAACAATTTCGTTAAAATATAATATTATATTTCCACGGAACTATTGGACAAACATTTTATACATTTTTATTTAAAAAAATAAAACAAATAAAATCGATGATCATTTTTAAACCCTGTCAGATTATGGAGAGTCCAGTTTTTTACAATAATTCGCGTAAAACAGTGATTTGTTTATTTTTTTTTTTTTTACCGTCGAAATCGAACTCGTTGATTTGCTGTTGAATTATTTAAAAACAATTCGTTTTCGTTATCTTACTGTGAAACATAAATGCTTAGGTATTCACATAATTCATTGAGTCGTCCTTATGACTACACGCACACTTGCCAATTTCCTCACAGCTATATTTATTATAATACGTTGAACATGGTAAAGTGAGTTTTTACGGGTCGATTCACCGATGTAAACACATTTAAAAAGTTTACTCGGTAACAAGTTTGGTAGCGAATAGAATAACGAATAACCCGTGTCGCAACTATATCGTAAAATTGTGTATTTGGCCAAAAAGAGCCAACAAAAACTCAACAAACAAACATCTCTTATTATAGTACTTATATAGATTTTTATGTAATTGTGCCATTATCGAAATTCGAACAAACTAACTAATTTTAATTTATTTAATAGTATGGAAACATATTAGGTATAAGTGTACTATGGAATTCGTAAGTATACCGACACATTCGATAGTTCAAAATCAATTTCATTCGATAAAAGTATAAAAATAATTTACTAATTGGTTAAAACTTTAAAAGCATATTTCATTTTTAAATATTTAAAATAAAATATTATGTATACTTTATGAAAAAATATTTTACTCATTTTTTTTTCGTCCTGTACAACATAAAGTTTTGCCATTAAAGAACGACATTATGTGATAATAATTTTCTCAGGTTCTTCATTATCTGCTTTTGAAAATTAAATTTAAAGTGGACCATTCCATTATTGCTTTTCATCCAGTGCTAAAAACCATAATTTTCTACATTATCCCCGGCAGAAGAATTAAAGTTTGTGACTTCAGTCACGTTTATATTATTGTTTTTCATTGTTTTACCCTCTTCTATTAGATAACAAATCTGGTTAACTTTCCCTACTCCGTTTTTGAAATATTAAAACGTAAAACGTTAAAATTGAATATGTACGGTGGCCCTAATATTACATAATTAAAATTTAGCCATCTTATTTAATATTTATGTTATTTAATAATAATAAATTTATGATTGGTTTATTAATGTCGTATGATGTAGAGAAAATCAAATATTTCTACACATAATATTATAATATTATAAAGTAATCGTATCATTCGGTTAACGTAGTGTAACATATTATTATGTTATTAACATAATATTAATAATTTAACACGTTATATTTCTTCTTTAACGAATAAAGAGAAAACAATCAAATACAATATTCAAAATTACATTATTATTTTAACCGCGATATTTATTTAGTTAAAAAATATGTCGTCCGCATGAAAACCAATATTTACTATTGGCGTTTATTCAACATTTACGAATTTCTCGTGTTTTCGTTTCTTCTGCGTCTCGTACGATTTTATTGTTATTGTGCGATAAAAGATTTAAAATGTAATGATGTAACGTAATAATAATGTATTGTATTGTCGTAACGTTTATTGTTTTCAGAATTCCGTCAATGATGAATCGGTTTACGATAGGGTTTTTGGTCTTATTAGCGGTCGCCAGTGGCCAACAACCACAGCAATCAAATGGCGATACGAACCGAGTTCAAACGGTCGGAGCAACAGGGTTCATGCCGATAAATACCGATCACCGTACATCGGATGCAATCCCTGAAACGTCGTCCGTGCAAAGTAGAGATTATTCGGGTGGCTCGTCTGATTTCTATGGTTACAATTACCCGTCCAGCTACGGGCCACCGAGTACGAGTTATGGATCGTCGGGTAAATAAATTTCGTATACAAACAAACGATAAAAACGACGAATTTTCTCGTATATGTGAGCAATTTATATATTTACTACCGCGTGGTCAATATAATATTATTATAGAACGGTCTAAAGCCGAACGGTATATATTCTTTTGAAAATAAATCCATTTAATGGAAAGTTTTTGTCAAAAATAACTTCAACACTCGTATAGGGTATAGGCTAAGTCACTTATTATATAAAAGTACGCCAGCAGCGTGTTGATCCATTATCTGAAATTCTAAAGCGTACGCCAGACAAATTTTAACAAAACTTTATCCAATGTATTATGTATATATTTTTAACAAATTAAAAATAAATATATATTTATATACGAGTATTTCTTACGAAGGAATTATTTCGAATTTAACTATAAAATTCCTATTATAGCTAAAAAAATAACTCTATATGTCTCCTCTTGATACGTAAAAAACTTCAAAAGGAGTAATATCGATAATTAATAAAAATGAAAATAAGGTAAAATAAAATAATATCAAACGGATTTAATTATTTTTATAAAAACGAATTAATGGCAGATGAGATAATATAAATATTTAATTATTGAAATATTCGCAGTATAGTTAAATATGCGATTAGTGAAAAGTACACGTTTTTGAAATACGAGTATGTATTTAAACATACTTTTTATGGCTTAAATAGGACGTAGAAATTGGCACAAATAATATATGTGTGTTGACGATTCAAACGGTTTTTTACACATTACAAAGAAAACTAGGCAAATGAAAATTTACATTCTATGACGTTTGAAAAGAGAAAAATCAGCGAAAACAATAAAATAGTATAAATAAATGAATATATTAACACAATTTTGTTTGTCCCATAAATATTGACTCGTCTACTGACGATTTTTAGTGGTAAAATCACTACTAGGTATTATTTTATGTTCAACAGGTACTTATATAATAATAATAAATATTCTGTATATAGAAAAAACTGTGGACTATCTAATTATAATTGTATTGTTAAATAGAATAGGATGTATTATAGAAAACATAAACAAAAACCGACCTAGAATAAACAAGATAAAAACAATTAATGATATTGTATGCGTATATTGTTTACATTTACGTAAATATTCATTTTTATTTATTTATTTATTTTTTTAGACGTATTTCATAGACTTTCACTGAGATTCATTTAAATCAATAAGCATTTTTTTAATTAATTAGTGTAACAATTCACAGGAGGGAAAGTTTTAATTATAATATTTCTTTACACCGATTTTTTTTTGTTTTTTTGCTAATCTCTTATTTTGGATAAACAATAACTATTACAAATCAGTACAATCAACTGTTCTAAATGAGCTTTATTGAATATATTCCATTCATTAATGTAGCTCACACAAGCAACACATTGCATATATCATGTAATTATGTATAGAATGTAGTATTTATCTAACAATTTGTCCTCAAAGAAATTTTCACAACGTAAATTATAAAATCATTTAAATTGTTATAAAATTATTTGAATATCATAAATATTATGTTAACTATTTTACAATTACAGTATTCAACAATTGTTTGTGTTTTTTCTGTTTGTATCATCGATTTCTCAATAAAATCGTATCTTAAAAATATGTTAATAAAATTGTGATCTTAAAAATAAATATTCCCAACAAAATATTACTGTTATTCCATAAAATATAAATATAAATTATATAATACAATATACAAGTATGTTCTATTTTATATCTATGAAAATATTGAAGTAAACAATTGTGTAATTCCATTAAAATGAAATCCAATAGTTATGTATGAAATAGGTAATTAAAATAAAATAAGGTTAATACTAAATAAACAAATACTAGTATTATTATTTTTTATTTAGTGATCAACTTAATTGAAAGAAAACTTTGAAACGCATGTCTGTCAGAATTTTCATATTATTTATATTACATATTAAAATATAAACCATATTTACTAATATTTCATAAATAATATCTAACCTAACATTCAATATGTTTTTTTTTTTTTTTAATAATACATTAATTATTATATTAATACTATTAAAAATTAATTTTCATTCACTTAATATTTAGATATATCTTTTGGAGAACCTTCTGGACCTGCTGACACTTATTCTAGTCCTGGTTACAGCTCTTCATACTACCATGGATATGGCGACGACACGAAAAAACGAAAACCCAGTTACGCAACACCATACTATCCACGTATGTCAATTATTAATTATTTAACATATTAAGATTTTAACTGTTTGTAAATATAATTAAATTATAAATTATTATATATAATATTCGAACAAATTTATAATATAATTTAAAGATATGCTTGTGAAAATTTCATACTAGAAGAATATAATTCAAAGATTTGAAAAGTATAAATATTATAAATTATAGAATTAATAATTAATATATAGGTACTTGTATATCGAAATATAATAAATGATAAAACTAGGTATTAAAAAAATTATAAATACTTATATATATTTTTTTCTCTTAAATTATTAACATTCTATAATAATTATTATTATTAAAAAAAATAAAATATTTACATAGTATTATTAGGAAGTCATAATAGAAAAATATAATTTTACATTAAATGTAATCGAGAATAATTTAAGGCAAAAATTAAATTTAGGTATGTAATATGTTTAACGTTTAAAAGGATCACAAATTAAACTTTATATTTTTTTAATGTAATTTATCAGTCTTGTTATATTAATATTTTTATAAAAAAAAAACGTAGTTTTAAATTATATTAACATCAATTAGTTTATTTATTGAAAATATTTTTAATTGAAATTATTGCAATTAAAATATTTGGATCTTTTCCATATGTGATTATTAAAATTAAAATATTCCGGTATAATTAAATTTATATTCACTATTAAAATACTACAAATTACGTTAAATAATTTTAATTATTTTGTATATGAAATGTAAACGTATTAATTAGGTACTGGTTTATATAAATAAAATAAAGTTTAATGTAAAAGTCCAAAACTAAATTACATTTAAATAATAAACATATATTATTAAATTAAAGAACTTCTTTGGGATGCATTGCTTAAAATGTACACAAAATATTTTATTTTATACGTACTTACGTATGTTACTTTACTATTGCAAAAGTTTGTAACTGATAAATTATTTATCGTTAATTTATTATTATTAAATTGTCTGCCTTCCTTATTTATTATACTGCGTAATCGCAGTATAATAAATAAGACGCAATTATATTGCCGATCAATTATTGAGTTTAAAACAACTTCGTTAATTTTCAAATTGAAAATGTCATGCTGTCGTTCTTTAACGCGTTTTAACCAATTCCAATGAAAAGCTACCACGACAACAGTAAATACATCGAAAGACCTTTTCGCGCATTGTTGATTGATGTTTTTTGAAATGTCACAATATTTTTCTATTGAAATAGGTCAATAAATGGTGCGAATCCCATTTTAACCTACAATTTTATATACTATAAATTATTATTAATATAATAATAATAATAATAATAATAATAATAATAATAAAAATAATAATAATAATAATAATAATAATAATAATAATAATAATAATTCGTCCGTCGACGGACGGACGGCCGATAGAATTAAATATAAATTCCAACACGTAGATACAATATATTATTAAGTCGATTAATAACATTATTGTCTAAATGAATAACTCGAACGACGACGCAGCAGCAGCTGTCTATCGGTACATCGTAGGTATATTATGTTTTTATCAATCGTTTGAGACAATACACAATATGTATAATATATGTACGTTGAAAGTACTTGTATATTGGTTTATTGTTAGAAAATCAACGTATACGAATATCGTTCTAAATATTCGTCAAGAAATTTAAATCCTTCACGTTCGTATTATATTCTATTCAAAAGTCATACTCGTTAAATGTGTATCTAAAAATTAATTGTCCAAAGATTTGTAAAATTTAAAGTACTACACAATGATTTATAAATCTTAAAATGATTGTAGCAAAAAAATATAATCGTAACGATATTAATAATGTAAATTTTCATTTTACATTTAGAAAATTACAATACGAATATAATATAATATGACTGTATATAGTGTATAATGGTAGAGATATTTTTTTTAAAAATAAACAAAGACAGCGATGAGAAAAAAGAACACCGACACAATACCACTTTCATGGCAAACGAAGAATAATAATTGGTTATTTGTAAAATTATCGATGCTCGTATCGGCGTGATAAAATCGTTAGAGAAAGTTTTGATAATTTTAGTGACATTTTCAAGTTCCAATGACGTATATAAAATATTATGTTAATCAAGAATATTATAATTACTGAGCATTGTATATATAAACCATCAGATGTTTTTAAGATGTAAATATTTCCCTAACTAAATTATTTTAACAGTTTCAAAATCAGCTATAATTTCCGAAAATTTCGTTGCGTCAATAACGACATTCTCTTTAATTTATTCATGTCTGAAATCATGAATTTGAATATTTAATGGAATAAATTTGTGATCTTTTGAACATTTTCGAAAAAATCAGGTCGGAAATATCTCACTGATGCCATTCGTCAAAAAGTTTTACGAAATTTAAAGTTTTGTCTGATATTAGAATTTTTATTTTTTAATCAGTTTATTTTTATTTTTATCTTTATCGGAATGTCTGAACTAACGAATTGTTCTCTGTGTCATTCAATGGTATATTATATTAATATATACACATTTTACAGACTTGATTCGGCACCGAATAATATGATTTTTTTTTTTTTTTTCGTATTTTTGCAGCTACTGCGGTGACGTGTCCGTCCCCGTTCACCAGCAATATACTCACTGACTTGCTGAAGACTGGCAGTACGGCAAAGTTCGGACTGGTAAAGTCCGTAGTGGCTGCAATCGCAACGCTGTTTCTGGCCAAAATCCCCATACTTTTAGCCGTCAAAGCGTTAATGCTTAAACTGTTCGTCGTCCCGTTAGCCGTGGTCGTACTGTCCCTACCGGTCCTCGTGCCCGCTGCATTGCTGTTACAGCCTCTCTGGAAGAAATGGAAGGAATTTGTCGGCTTCGACTCGTCTAAACCGCAAATGGTGATGATGATGCCCGCCTCGTCCGCAACCGAGTCTCCGAAACCAGCTAACGCGACGACTCCAACCCCAGCCTCGACGAGAGCACTGGAAAACAACTTGGAGAATGTGCTCAGCAATTTGCTGGAATCAGAAAGATGTATGGAAAGACTGGCCTGTCAGCTAGGTGTTAGAGATGCGAAATCCGAATACAAACAGCAAGTGACTTGGTAAGATTTGATTTGATTGATAAACGTATTTTTATTCATAGTATATAAAAAATTGAACGAGATTTATATGTCTGAAATTTTTGACGTAATCATAATATATTTACGTTGATTTTACGCATTAGTAATGCCATTCATTTTATAATAATAAAGTTCTATTTTTAAAAACCAACTTAATTATATATTTTAAAGTACAGTAGTTTGCGAATCACAATTATTATCTTATTTGAATAGAAAATTATTTGGCGTAGAAAATACGCCAAAAGTACTACTGACATTAAAATGAATCATAAAAACTCGTCAATCAATAATAATAAAAATAATATTATCATTTAAAATGTATATTATTATATTCTATTAATTTTAGTAAAATAGGTATATAAAACTTTTTATCGCGGTAAAAGTCATAATAATTGTATATTAATATATTTTTTTTAGTATAAATAATTTTAAATATATTTATTATAAGTGTTTGTTATTAATTGAAGTACAAATTTTCCTTAAGCGACGTAATTATAAGTAGGTATTTTAATTGTTATGACTTTTAAAACTTTATAATTACATAAAAACCCGTAAAATATAATATTTTATTATTTGGAGATTTAAACATCTGGATATAGGATATGCACGCGAAGTTTTTAATTATTTTAAATAGCCCAAGAGTAAAACTAATGGACTATGGTTTTAGGGTTTTGTATTATTGTTATACAAGCACATTTCACATAATATTATGTTTTGACCGTAATTTCATTTTAATTGCGGTATTCGCGGTAAAACAGATGCAATTGTTAAACAATAATAATATACTCCTTAGGAATACAAACTAGGCAACATAATTTACAATATTATTTCCCCAGAGAAATAATGTTAAATAATAATTTTAAACACGAAATATAATAAACTATAAACAATATTGTTTTTATTATTATTAGAATCGTTACACAAGAAAACTGTAACTTTAGGCGTTCGTATATTTTTATTTGAAAAATCCATATGCGTATACATTATATTATTCATAAATATTATTATAATAATATTATGGAAATTCGTTTTATGAAATCGATTTTTTTTCTTTTCGTAAAATATAATATATATATATATATTATACAAATACACGTATATCGGAATACCCAGGTATAAAATTATAACATTGTATAAATATTCAAACGCAATTCTTCCATTATATATTATGATTTAAAAAAAATTAATTCTTTACATCCACTTATTTATATTTGTCACGCTGCAATACTCTCTATCTGACAAAGTGACAATTATTTGTAATAGTGACTATCCAATATCAATTTTCATCAAAACTATCATAACTATATGAATAATGTTATTAAAACTTCTTGGCAATAGTTATGTAAAATATTTATAATTACCTATTTATTACAATTTAGAATAACTTTATATAGAATAATGATAATTAAACATAATATTTAATTCGATCAAATAAATGGACATGCAAATTCACATTTACTACTTGTCGAAAAATTTCAATAACTAAGTAATTATATTCTCTAGACAAGTGGATGGTGGATCTCATCAGATATAATAGTATTACTTTCTTTACACAACTTCACAGTTTTGGCTATATGCAATTCTTCAATATCCTTACATAGTATTTGCAGCAATGAATTATACTATACTTTCTTAATACAAATATAAACAATACAATAATAAGATTTCATAATATTACGATTAATAATTAAAATATAATATTTTTTATAATATATTATAATAAATTATATTATATTATTTTGTAATATAAACTATCGAAAAATCTTATATCAAATGTATCTACTTACTCAATGACTATAATTATTAAATGTTAAATAAAAATAAAAAAAACTGTATAATACATATTTTACATAAATATATTAAAAATATTTTGCCGTCTTTTCATCATTTTTTGGTCGTCTTACTTATCGCATGGGGTCAATTTTGAGAAATTCGAAAAATGACCTAAATAAAGTACCAATTACTTTCTACTTTCCAACCGTAAACATATGCTATTCGTGAAAATCAATGCAATATTTCGAGTCGAAAAATTGTCTGCATATACATAAAAAAAGACATAGGTACCTACATCATTGTAAAACCAATACCTACATTTTTCGCTTCGCTAAAAATCAAAAAAATAAAATATAATCATTATTCATTATATTTTATCAATTCAAAAGTGAATCCTAATAATTATGTAAAATTTTAAAAGAGAAGCCATTATTATATGCATGCTGTGTTAATAATTTACAATTGAATTAATTTCGAAACGATTCAAACAAAAGAGTTTATTATTGTTAAAATTGATAATCTATCTATAAATCTGCATGACAAAAAATGACTAATTTAGATATATTTCTATTATCAATGATTCAGTTTCAGTGAAAGTTTATAAAAGAGATTATACATTTCTATTTTTAACAAATTTCAACTAATCGAAGCTATAATTTGTATTTAATGTACCTTTTTCTAATAATAAAATTAATATGTGTTATTGATATTTTATAAAATAAATTAATAAATATGTGCTCATGGAAACTTATTATTGAATTTTGGTCAATTTCTAATAAAGACTATAAAATTATTATAACTATTGCACTATTATTAATAAATATATAGGTACCTCCTATTCACTTGTATTGAATAATTTATATTTACAGTTTGTATAATAATATAATATTAATTAAAACAAACGTTTAAAATTTAAAATTATTTTATTATTATGTACCTATATAATATTATACATCAGCAGTATTATAGCAGTATATGAAAAACGCTTTAACTATATATAACTGAAACACATCAATACGGTGTTTTGAACACGTCATGGTCTCATAAGGACAATACTGATGACCATTTAAAATATTATATTGATGTAAACATCTGGGTAACACAGTTTGACCTTCAAATAATAATAATGTGTTTATAATTAAAATTAATACTACGTAGTCAAAATTAATATTATTATATTATACTTAACTTTTTTTATAATGAAATAAATTATGAGTACGAATTATATCAATTAGATATAATATATAAAAATGCCAAATGTCAAGGAAAACATAAATCAAGCTATTGTTATTATTATTTATTCGACAAATTGAACAACTTTGGGTGAAAATCAATCTATATAAGACATTATATTATGGAATTCGCAATAACATATAGACAATAAACAACGTGTTACACGTATACTTTTATACGCACGCACGCACAAACATAATATTAATACTAGATAAAAAAAAAAAGTTCAATTATAGAAAATAAATCTCAAACATAGATCGATTTTTTCCAATAATATTATTATTCGAACAATTGTCACATGCTATATATTATATATTTTTTTAGCCTCACTTTTATGTCAATCATTATATTTTAATTTATATAACTGTTACATTTATATTATATTATGTAGAAAATTATTTTTATCCTATAACCTCTAACTAGAAATTCTATATAAAAACAATATAATTAAAACTGTTGGTAATTTTTTTCGTATAAGATTTTATTTTTTTTTAAAAAAAAGTACGATTAAGAATTTAAAAATAAGAATAGCTTTGATAGAACGAATATTTTCCAGAAAATGTTAGAAGTTACAATGAATGCATAAAGAATATCAAAATATTTTATTGCGTCTTCTGTTTTACAATAAGAATGTAAGATAATTAAAGAAAACAGCAGAATAATTAATTCCTATAATATAATATAGTATATAAAATAGCATTAAAAACAGAGAACATAAAGAAAAGAATATAATATTATAATTGGTACATATCCAATTTAAAAATTACTTCTATATTTTAAGTTGATATTAAAGTAGGTAATAAAAATAATAATAATAATAAATTATTTTAATTACATTTTATAACAAAAAAATAGTATATCTTGAGTAATATCTCGTAAGTTGTGATTTCTAATATCTATACTAGCTAGTCGATTACTTTTTTCTTTTATTATTCAGACCTTGTTCAAAACGAAAAATATGGAAATTCGTTTTATAATGGTTTGTAATTTTCTTTCTTTATTTTTTTGTAGGTGAGTAAACACATAAACCGATTATTACAAATATGAAATAGGTAAACTATAATATAGAGAATTACATCTACCTAGTAAATATTTATTTTTTTATTTTTCCAATAGTTTTCTTATATATTGTAAAACTACCACAAAATTTAATACAACTATAATTTTAATAAAATAAATTTAATTTTTTATTATAACTAAGTATATATTATAAGTCATAGTGTCTTGAAAGTTGAATTAACGATAGTATTTACATTAAATAAATATAATATAATTTACATGATTGATAGAGTTTACTTTGAGTTTTAAATTTAAATAAGACATACCGATTTTATTAAATGTACCTAATTTTATTGTATATTAAATCATTTATATCACTTGACAATTATACTTATGAGATCATATCATTAAAGTAATGCATAGGTATATCTCTTATGGAATATTAATAAATATAAATAATAATATATAATATAAGTAATATAAGTATAACTGTATATCTTTATTATTATCAAGCAGTAATGATTTTTAAATAAATTCTGTAATATTATGTATTTATATAAATTAGTTAGATTCATGATAAAGACATATAATTACACAGATTATTTTTATTTAAAATCATATACAAATAACACATTATAGGAATGATATGTTAATATAACTAAGAAGTATTAAACTTTTAAATTTATTGACATTATAACATAATGATTTACTTAAATAATTCTATCTTAATTTAGTTTATTTAAAATTTCATACTGAATGTATTATATACATAAAATACTCTATATTCAATATTGATATATCGTTTAATTTAATTTTAAATATAGTTTGTTTGTAAATACATGCATATATACATACATATACATATTAATATATTATATATATATGTGTGTGTGTGGTAAAAGTATACTTACATTATATTATTCTTATTCTTATTAAATGATTAATATTAATTCAATAAATACATTTTAAAAAACACAATAAATCGTATATTAAATGTTTACAATTTAAAAGTAATTAGTTTCCATTAATAAAATTTAAATAATAAGTTTAATTTTAATTTTTTCAAGTACAAATCATGTGACTGAGTAAACAGTTTTGTTTTCATAAAATATTATTATGGTTTATCGTTAAAAAAAAAAAATAGGTTATTAAAATATTTATTATAGTTGACGGTAATCTCTATGAAATATTAATTATGGATTGCGTGTATACTTACTTAAAATATAAGCTTTATAAAGGATAAAAGGTTTACGAGTAATAAAACTGTTCCAAGTAATGTAATATTTTCTTTTATATTATAACTATAATAATATTTTTCAAATCGGTTTATATTATTATTGAAAATTTTATTTAAAAAGTAGTACCTACGTAAATACGATTTAATATGTTGAATTAAATAATTAATATATTCTAAAGAGATACAAAAGTGTATACCAAATGGCAAATATAGCTAATTTAACAAAAATCAAGGGATGGGATATAGGTATAAAAAGGATATTGTTGAATTCTGATTAAAATTTATGATACATCATTACACTCGAAAAACGATTTTGAACGAAATTTATCAGAAAATATAATATAATATTGATTAACATTTTTATATTTATCAGTCTATACCTATCCCATAAAACCCCTAAATTATTCATATAAATAATCAAATCTGACTTCGCTCAGAATCGTTTTCCAAATATAATTACTTATCATTGAATTCAAATTTTAATCGAAATTCAACACTATCCTCTTTACACCTGTATCCCATCCCTTGCTTTCTATATTTTAAACTGATACAAAAGAGAAATCATAAATGTAATATTCACAGTTAATTGGAACTGAATTAAGGAAAATGTATTTAAGCTTCAATAAAATTTTCTAAAATTCTTATTTGTCAATTTTATTTAACATTATTATTATAAAATATTAAAATATTATAAGAAGAATCCATATAAATACTTTAAATATGGATTTTACTCACATTTCTACTTTAAATAACAAAAAAAATTGATACTTGAGATTTTTTTAAATTTTGGAAATACGTTAACCAATATGTATTTATGCTACAACAATATTTTCAGAATTTTTCAAAAAATGTTGTCTTTTTATTTATCATTATTGTAAAAGTATTGAGAAATAATAATAAGAATACTTATAAGTATTCTTAGATTTTTTATTACACTAAAAATTAAAAATTCAAAGCTATAAAAACAGTATTTTTTAGCTTCAGCAGATATAAAAAAAATTAGGACATGAAATTTTTCTAATTATTTAGTATCATGTATATGTGAGTATACTACAATAAAATTTTCAGACTTAAAAATACAAAATTGCCATTTTTATCCAACATTATACATAAAAACGAGAATTTTAGGTAATATACAAAGTTCTATATTTTTTATAAAATGTAACATAACCGTTTCAAAATGTTATCTCATATATTATATAGTATCTCTACAAATACCCCAAAAAAATGTCAAGACTCTCAGTTCAACATAGCTGAGTTATCATGAAATATTGACATCGAATACGTCAAAATTTCTGTTTTTCGTGTAAATTGCAGTTTTTGGTAATTTTTCCTATCACATATGATTAATTTTTAGAAATTCGATAAATTAATTAAATAAAGTACCAACTTCATCCTCTTTCCAATAGGAAAAATATTCCAATTTCCAACAAAATAAATTGTCTTCGGATGTAAAAAGAAATAAAGTCACATCATTGAAAAACCCAATAAAATACTTTTTCGATTCGTTCAAAATCTAAAATTAATGCAAAGTGAATATATTTATTTTCCAAGTCAAAGTGTAATTTGAATAATTAATTGTAAAATGAAATGAAAAATTGAAAATGTACAATTATATAATAGTAGGTAAACAATGGATCTGTAATAATATAATAATATTAATTAAATAACATGTTTGTATTAGGTTAAATTGCAACTATAATTTAATTATTTTAAGTATAAAGCTTGAAAATACGTTTCATTTTAAAACAAAGATAACAAATTAATGTTCTTTTATGACAATACCATATGATATATTTTTTTTAATTAACTAAAATTTTTAATTTAACCAGAGACGTATAAAATTTACATTTAGTAAAATGTATCAATAATAAAGCAAACTTTAATTATCCAATAATATATTAAGAAATATACAGAATTAATAGTTAATTTCGTAAAATTATTTTCGATATAAATTTAATTTTACGTTTTTAACCAATTAAATTATTTTATATTTATAATATTCCATCATATTGCATAATTTTTTTTATAAATTTTGATTTCGTCCAAAACAGGGTGCTGAAGTTTTTACAGACACTACGCTTGGTCCAGAACAACGAACCCGTCAGAGACAAACTTAAGCAATACAGAGAAGCATACAACTATGGCACAGAGATGGGATTGGACGTAGGCAATGAGGAGAACTTGGTGAATTCAGTTTGTTCGGAGGTCCGTTTCCCTTGTCGAAGTACACAAAAATCGTTGCAGAGAAATACCAGAGCATTAGTCGACTATGCTGGCTTGTGATGGTCTTCGTGACTTACACATGCGTGTACTTGTATATATTTGGACATTAATTTAATATGATTATATACGACAACCGTGCGTGAAAATAATTTATTTATATAAAAAATAATATAATTATCATTATTATTAGTATTTATTTTATTTTTAAAATTGTTTAATTTATAAAAAAAAAATTATTTAAAAATAAAGAGTGTTTAATTTTTTGTAGGTAAGATGACTATTTTAGAATACTTTTATATATGTATACGTTAGATTGTTAGATAATAATAATTTATAAAAAAATATTACATTCTTATATTTTTTTTTTTTTTTTTTTTTTTAATGACATTCAGTTTTCTTACGCAATGTTACATATTGTATTTCTTATCGTCCTGTTATCCACACCACCATAAATGTGAAAAAAATATCACGCGTCAAAGTGAAGAGTCAGTTTTTTTTATATATTTTATATTTACGACGGCAAGAAAATTCTCGTGACCTATAAAATATATATATATTTTCTTGGCAAGCATAGAAAGTGTTATGTGACTGATGTGATCGAGATGACAAATGTAGAGAAAACCCCTAAAGCGATAATTTTTCACCCGCAGTTTCCGAAGAGAATTTATCTTCAAGATTGCATTTCCTACGTTTCAATGATATAAACTCTTAGATAGTGTGCACAATAAAGCGCCTATTACTTTCCCGCAAGTAATTACTTAGATAAATCGTCGCGGTTTTTTTTTTTTTTTGTTGAAATGCGTTCATGACCTGAAATTTTGCGACTTGTAATTCCCATGGTAGACACCGTTAAAAATTTAAACGTTTTATACCGCACAATGATACACTGTCATAAATTTACCGTGTAAAGAAATATAATTTTCAAAATTGCAAGTATTTAGAAATAAGTATTAAGATAACTTACTAATAATATGAGTGCAGTTCACGCGATATTAAACCTTAATCGACTTAATCCGTTATCACAATTAAAATAATGCAAGTTGATAATTAACGATAAGTGTAAAAAAAAAAAAAAAAAAAAAAAATGAAATATAACAAAATTGGTCTAATCAAATTTTAAATTCTACTATTATGGAAAAGTTATATTAATGGACCCATTTTTTATACTTAAAAACATATTTACAAGCATAAAAAAAATTATTTACCGGAAAATGTACAATATTGTGTTAATGATTTATCATTGATTTCAAATTTTAATCAAAATTCAACACTACCCTATTTACACCTGTATCCATCCACAGCAGTATCAGGTTTTCTTTTTATACTTTACATCACTACAAAAATAATTTTATAAAATCTCAACTTGAAACATCTATAAAAAAATAAAAAAAAAAAAAAATTAGAATTGAGATTTTTCTAATATTTTGGTAACGCATAAATTTATATTATATATCAATAAAATTTTCAGAAATTGAAACCAAAAATTGACAATTTTATTAAAATTTATATATTTAAAAACAAAATTTTTAGAAATATTAATAATTCTATACTTTGTAAAAAAATAAATCTCTAAGTTCAATATTCCTTGAGTTATCGTAAAGTATTGAAAGTGATTTCATCAAAATTTCAGTTTTCGTGAAAAATGCCGTATTTTTGTCATATTTTTATTTGTCATTTTTTCTATTGCATATAATCAATTTTAAGAAATTCTAAAAATTATCTAAATAAAGTACAAATTACATTCACTTTCCTGCTGGAAATATATGCTATTCGTGAAAATCGGAGCACTATTTCGAGTAAAAAAAATGTTTACATACATAAAAAACACACATCATTGTAAAACCCAATACATTTTTCAGTCGCCCAAAATCTAATATCTAATTTTTTAAATACTAGTATAAGAATTTTTTTTAATATTATCTAGAAGAATTGATTAGATATAATAAATTGAAATTTATATTTTTATTAAATTTTAAAATTTGAAGTAATTTTAGTTTAAAAAATTCAAAATTCTACTAATAAATATGTCGTCTTTATTCTGAACCTTAATTAAATTATTATAATATATTTAAAACTATATAATATGTATAATTGCTAAAACTAAAATGGTTTGATATATTATTACGTTAATTATTAGTTATCTAGAAATAATATTATTTAGGGAAGTTTGCTAGACATTTAAAATTTTTACACTTTAGTATAGAAATAATTAAATTAATTATTACAATATTAAATATATTTTAAAATCTTAACCATACGGCGTGCATAAGGCCAAAGTAATTATATATTTTTATTTTATATTAAATTATCCTATTTATCTGTTATAACAACATATTAAAGTTTACTTCGTTAAAATAAATAATTATTTTACTATTCTCTCAAGAAATCTTTATGTTAATTATAGTGACATTTGTTTCGTTAAATTATATAAATAATAATTAATTCAAGAATAAAATAAAAAAATGACGCACTTATTTCATAAAAGATATACGACATACATACTTAATATCTATTTATATTTAATGAATATGGATGAATTTAATAATTTAATATAAATTATAATTTATTAGAAAATTAGAATTTGTTAGGTGACTATACATCTTTTTCGTCAAGTACTATTATGATCAAAATATAATTCTATAAAAAATGATTATATTTTTAAAGTTTAGTAGTAACATTACATATTAATAATAATATTATTTAGGAGTTTAATAATATACTTATTACATTTTAAAAATATATTTTTGTATTTTGTATAAATGTTTAACATATCAATTTTAGATTCTGAGCGAAGCGAAGAATGTATTGGTTTTACAATGATGCGTGTCTTTTTTTTTTAGGTATGAAGACACTTTTACTACCCGAAATAATACTCCGATTATCACGAATAGCATATATGTTTCCGGTTGAAAAGTGGATGTAGTTGGTACTTTATTTAGGTTATTTTTCAAATTTCTCAAAATTGACCCTAAGCGATAGAAAAACGACAAAAAAACGACATTTTTTACAAAAACTGAAATTTCGAGGAATTCGATATCAATATTTCACGAAAAATTTTTGGGGTATTTACATAGATATTATATATATGTGGTAAAATTTTGGAACCGTTGCGTTAATTTTTCTACAAAATATAGGACTTTGAATATTTCAAAAAATTCTCGTTTTATGTATATAATGGTTGAAAAAATTGGTAATTTTTGGCATTAAGGTCCGAAAATTTTACTAAAGTATATTTACATATTACTTCACATCATATCAAAATATTAGAAAAATTCCTTGTATCAATCTTTTTTTTTATAACTGTTTAAAGTTGATATTTTTAATTTAAACGAAATACTTAGAATCCATACGATTATTCTTCTTATTATTTCTCATTACTTTTACAATAAAAATTAATAGAAACGCCAAGAAATTCGGAAAATTTTTGAAAATTTTATTGAAATATACTGCCATATATGATAATATATCTTAATGAATTTCCAAAATTTTAGGAAAATCTCAATTTTTTATAGGTGTTTAAAGTTTAGATTTCAGTTAAATTAATGAGTACCTATTTAAAGTATGGATTCTTCCTATTATATTTCAATATTTTACAATAATGTTAAATAAAATTGACAAAATTTTTTATGATATGGTCATTTAGGGGACAAGGGATTTTATGAGCATTTATATTGAACTTAGAGAATTGTAAATTTTATAGGATGTTCATTTCATTCATGTATTATATGTGTAAATGTAATTATGTGATAAAATTTTGCGTTTTAAATATTTAATAAAAAATGTCAAAATTAGAATCAATACCTTCATTATCTGACTGAACTTCACTCAGAATCTTTTTTTTCGAATACAATGGTTTATCATTGCATTCAAATTCTAATTAAAATTAAACACTATATGATTTGCACACTTATATCCCTGCGGCAGGAGTATCTCTTCCCTTGTTTTTTTTTTTAATTTGATTGAGTATTCAATAGATTTGTAAGATTTAACTCTTATTTAAATAAATATTAATGTACCTACCTGTGAAAATTAAGATTTCCTAAAATCAACATTAATGAAAATTAATATTATTTCCACTAATGTGAAACTTAATGCGACCTATTAACCTAACTTATTGGATTGTGTTTACATGATATTAAATTAACCAATTTAAAAATGAATTCAAATAATATTATAACAAATAAATAATAATTCACTTTGTGTTATAATAAAACATAATATTTTTACTTGGATTAACCTGTTCAATTATTATAGGTAGGTACAACAACATCAAGCATGTTTATTTACTTTCTTATTATTTTATATAATACAATTATTGCATATCATCGTATTGTATATTATTATTTCATCCATTAATTTAATTTGTATTTTCGTTTATAATTCTAACGGTTTCAAAAATTTTCACATGTGAATGTGTCATAATTTATTATTATTATTATTATTATTATTATTCTGACGTTTATTAATTTCTTTTCAATATTATGTACTGTTAATGAGCACTGGTCCGCTTCAACAACTTTCAATTCATATTTATCTGCGAGGAAGGACCGTTTACAAAACCATCTTCCTTTTACATATGGCTAACCGATTTAATTCAGTTACAATGAAAGAAAAATCATTGAAATCGTTGAAAATATTTATAGCATTGTTCTAGATTTTGACCAATTAACTCGTTGCTCCTCCCTCGCGGATGCTATTGTTTTTGATTTTTGTTATTAAAGAAAATCGACATGGTCAAACCACCGAACTTGTCACCGATCAGTCGTAGTCCATCGTCAACGAATGAAGTGCATGTACTTAAAAAACATTTTCAGCTAATACTTCAATGTAATAAAATTATTTTCGTTTACTTACATTCATTCATAAATCATTCTGTATTTAACAAATTATAATAATTTTAACATTGATATTATTTCGATTGTACAATGATATTTTTCATTTAAATACGAATAGATGTAAGCTCTTTTGAATTTATAATAGATATATCACGTATTTTTTTAACGTTAAAATAATACGTATATTATTAGCTCTTAAAATAGTCTGTTTTCTTTATTTAATAATAATAATAATTATTATTTATTATTTTGATCTTTGTAGACGTGAAAACATAAAGAACACCACGCTGATTTACTAGTTTTCAGTCCATATATAGATATAAATCGAAAAATGGGCGTCACTGTCCTGTCAGCCACGGCATTGTTAATGTCGTTAGTCGTAAATTTTTTATTTATTTCAGCCACTAACTTCGATATTATATCAACCAACGCTCCTCAAACAAACCGAACTTCGAAAGAGCTGCAAGAGAAATCCAGATTGATAGACGAACCAGCAATTGAACTTATAACTACCGGCCGAAAATCAAGTACTGACGATTATAATACATTCTCATCTTTGACGTCTGACGTAATTATTGAGACTTCGTCGAACACTGCGAATCCTAAATTGTACCCTTCACTAACGACTACTTTACCAACGTTCGTTACTCGTGGAAGATACATAAGAAACCCGGCTTACTTCAATAAGAACGATCAAGAAATGGATTTTGTTGAGGATCCTCACGCAGAGTTTTTATTAAATGGTGGAATGCCGAAATGGAACAGGTGACGTGATAAAATAAAATATACTTACATTAGAAAAATATTGACAAACAACAGAATTGTATTATTAATTTAAATTTTTTAAATATTTCAAATTATATAAGTACCTATATATAATATATAATAATCACATTTCAAAAAAGTTTCTGAAGAAAACATATAAGTTATAGTTATAACCAATAAAAACGTTTTAATTTAAAATTATTTTATTAATTTTATCATAAATTTACATTATATTAGTCTGATTAACTTTTTATGCTTAAAATAAAATATATTTAATTTTTATATGAATTATAATATATATAATATTTATAATTCATAAAAATAATTTATTTTTTCCTAACAATTATAAATAATATAAATTTAAAATGAAAGTTATAATAAAAAAAATAATAAAAACATGTTCTTTAGACAACGTTAAAATTATATTAAGTAGTTGAACAAGATTATTTTTTTTTTTAAATAAATTATATTGTCTCATTTGTATAATTGAATAATGAATTATTAATTAAATTTATAAAACAACGGAGTATTGTTTTTTAATTTTTTAATTTATATTAAATTATATCTCCTATAAATTACTAATTACTAGTACCAATCAATACGAGTTCATAAATGTATAGTCGTACCTCGTACAATTGAATTATACGAATACATTACATAAATCTAATAAACATATAATGTAGAACGAAAATACTTAATGTTTTAAAATTTATGACTAAAAAAACAGTAATATTATTAATAATAAATAAAGATATAATATGTAAATTTATTATAGTGCTCCAATAATATATTTTTTGAATCTTGAGGAAAGAAGAATGCAAATTAATATTATTAGCGTGATAAATTCAATAAAATCTATTTATTTATTTATTTAAATCATTTGTCTATGAATATAAGATTGACATGGTTGCTCCACAATACATAATATATTTCTAACATTTGATTAAAAATTTTTATCATTTTAACAGATTTCACAATAATCATAGGCAACTCAACAAATACGGGCCCACACCCATAGAGGGGGACATAACAGTCGACGAAGATGGATCGACCGGTTATGGTAGCACATTCGATTTTGCCGGTGGCGGTGGAGGAACTGGATACGATTCCGGAAATTTCCGTAACCCTGGTTGGGCCAACGGGGATATGATGGGTTGGTATAACGATCCAATACCACAGTCATCGCGTCCCGTGCCAATAATCGCCGAAATCCGTCATCCCAGCAATCAAAAGATGTCCATAGACGTATCCAAAATCGGGATGATCGCCCTGGTTAAGATCGGGATTGCCAAGCTGAAAGCACTGGGTTTCATTAAAGCCATGCTGCTCGTGCTTTTCAAACTGAAACTTCTCATACTCGTATTGGTTCTTAAGTTCCTGATGCTATTGAAGTTCGTTAAACTCTCCATGTTGCTGCCGGCGTTGTTTTCAGTACTCACGTTGCCAATGTTCTTGTCGCGAATTATGCGATTAAACAATTTGCTTAATCAGCCGGTTTTAGTACCAAACAATAACGTTCAATCAGATCCTGTTGATAATAACATTAATGGTGGAAAAAGAAGAAGCAATTTGGACGCTATGGAAGAAATGGATCCAGGAATAAATTTGATCAGAAAAATCATAAAAACTGAAAAATGCGTGGAAAAGATCTCTTGTCGTATGGCCGGCGCAAAACAACCGAATTCGGCACTCATATGGTTAAATTGGTAAGAATGATCGTATAAATAACAATTAATATTAGCTAATCCTATTGAGTGTAATATGTATATGTATGTGTTTTTTGCACACATTATCACAAGGCGTGTTAGGTTAGGTTAAGTTAATAATAATTCAACACAAGGAAATTATGATTAAAAATAAATATCATAAAATTAAATTACTTATAATTATTTATTGAAACGTTACAGGGCAGCATCACCTATAACAAAATATATTCCTAGCAGGAAAATAAGAACTTTCATTTCGACATTTACAACTGTAATAAATTATCGTTTGGATAATTTATATAATAGTTTGTTACCGAATGACTGGCCAAAATGGTGTGATGAACATTATGCCTGCAGTGATGCTCAACATAAAAGTGCATAAAAAAGAAGATACATATTTTTTAACATAATTTATTATATTTTTATTTATAACTATTAATACTTCGTTATATGGACAACTATATGTTATGTTAAATAAATAAATAGGCAAATTATTAATAATTAAATAATAAGGTTTAATTAAAATTATTAATTTATTAATGTATTTTTTTTTTTTGTAATTATTATTACACATATTATCTCACAATTTTACGATTTCATTAAACATATTTAAACTAAAACAAAACATAAAAATTAGTTTATTAACTTTTATTTATTGGATTATATGTTTTTATTATTATTATTTAATTATATATTATTATAAAATATTATTTATTACAATCTATTTTTACATGATAATAAAATATTATGTATAAATACTTTATATATTCAGGAATTTCATTCTGATAACTAACAAATTTATTAGGTAATCATTTATTAATATCAAAATTGATATTGAATATGGCTCAACAAATAAAAACTTTAATTAATTAATAATCAATATATTTACGATATTCAAACATAAAATTAATTATTAAAATATATTTTAACAATCTTTGAAACAGTAATACATACGTAGTATTCCTTAATTTTTCAATAATATTATATAAGACTTGGATATTTTATTTTATTTTATTTATCTTAAATTACTTATGGAAATGTATTTTTTTTTTTTTTTATATAGAGTTTATGTTATTCAATATTATACTTAAGCAAACTATAAAAACACAATAACAATATTGTATTCATGTTGTTACGCCTTATGCGTCTTAATATTTATGACTAAATAATGCTACTTATTTAAATGTTAATTTCCTAAAAGGTAAAAGAGAATATTAAACTCAATATTTATTTAATTTGTTTTAAATTAATTTAAGTAATTACCTATATTAAAACTAATTTATTCGTTAACTCTGGTGATTTTTATAATTATAAAATATCAATATAAAATTATATTATATAAATAAAATTATATTCATTATTGTATCAGAAAATGAAATAAAACTCCTTGATTATACTCGTAATATTTGTTTAAATCTGAAATCACAATAAATATTACATTTAATAATACTAATCAAGTTTACTGTATACGATAGAAATGATCAATTCTAGGTAAATTTTGGATCCACATCTGTATACTAGTGGTATACAACATAATTTTAATATGACTATAAAAATTTATAAATGTGATTACATTATAATGATTAAGTTAATATTTCTATTAAATAAAAAAATAAAACAATTATTCCATAATAATTATGTTATTGTCGTCGATATTTTTTGTTTCTCTAAATATAATAAAACTCATTTCTTATGTACAATGTACCTAATAATTTGAACTATTACTTCTATGGAAATGAGATTAATAAAATTTGGTTATAAATTATATTTGATTGTTGTTTCTATATACTTATATACAAAGAAAAAAAAAAAAACAGTGAATTATTAATGAAAGTATAATATAATTATTTTAGTTTATCTTTTACAAAAGTTATCTAGTTGAGATATTCTTTTCATTGATTACTAAACATATCCTAATTCTATTAATGCTAACATAATGTAACAATGCGATTAAAATTTTGTATTTAGTATAATAATAATTAATTTTATAGACCATTGAGATTGAGGACATTATACAAATACAATTATTCCTACGGTACAAGACCAAGTGATTATTTATCAAATTGTACCAATACGATAATAAATATATTTTTAATTAGAGATGTATTTACTAGATATATATATCTATACCTTTTTTTTATCCATATTTAAATTATATTTTTAAAAAATTATAACAAAATAATTTAAATATCGAAATTATGGAAAATGACGGACAAAAATAATATAATTATTTTACATTTAAAATTAAAATACGATTTTTAAAATTTAATTTTAAATTTAAAATTAAATTACGATTTAACATTTAAATATTAACTAAGTCTTAGGCTTAGAATTTTACTCTTATCTAATGCAATAAAATTTATACATCTCGTTAAACAATTTTAAAATAATATATTAAACATAATTATTTTATTTGTAATTAATATGTTATACTAGTGTGATGACAGATCATCTTCAGCAACTGCAATATAATATTATCGTGTAATCCCTATTTACCAAATACTGATATATTATAATATAATGATTTAAATAAGTATTTTATTATGTAAACGTATGTGTAGTTTTTAGCCTTATAGTTATAATGTTATATGTAAATTTAAACATTACCTATTTCGATAAAAAAAAAAAAAAAAATACATTCTTCGCTTCGCTCAGAATCTAAAATATATATATATTCTTTTCGGATACGTAATTATTACATTAGCTATTACGTATTACATTTTTATCATTTCGGATTTCAAATGAACCGATAAACCACTATTTTATGTCAGCCTTGTCTTCTATAACTTATTACATTTGATACATCGTAATTGGGTAAAATTACACCTCGTTAACCTGAACTCATCGGAATTCTCAAACCCATAACCAACGACCGGATATCGACATTTATAGGAAGCTATATGACAATTTGGTTTCCTGTATATGTCAGTAACTATAAGACTCTTAACCTAATATTAATCATCTATAAATTCTATTTTTTTCCTATTTCATGATATTTATACGTGAATTAATGAACTAAATAATTTCATTTCAATTAACTTCATAATTAAGTTTATTGAGTATTTCATATTTTTGTGACATTTTTACAACTATTTAACATAATTAACATTATTATGACATGTTAATTATTTTTATAAACATATATTATTAAACAGTTATTTAAATTAGGTATATATATACTCGTATATTAATATTCTAAAAATAATATACTCCAATTATATAACTTTTTATTAAAAATAAATGTAAAAATAATGTATTATATTATATAATATTCATTAATTCTATAAAAAAAAAAAAAAACGAAAATGATTCCATAATCATATATGATGTTAATAAAAAATATTTTTTAATTTGTTTTTGATTGTATTGTCTTGAACAAATAATACACTTGGGATTTATTACAATATTTGAACGTTCTTTTAATTTTCGTACAATCGTTTTGTATAAGAATAAGCCGAAACAATTTTTTTTTTTTTTTTTTTTGTCTTTATAACAAAAAAATATTCGTTTATCTGTCTCGTCTCTCGTCCATTCTTAGGTGTACGCAATACGAGTATTTATCATTTTCCTTTCCATCAATTAACCTCACGCGTCTTATTTCCTCTTCCAGTTGGGTAGTAGGAATTGTACTATGGCGACAAGAATAGTGGTAAATCACTTTAAGCGCCGTGTTCGTCACCGACAAAATTAACCGCAGTATCTAGTTCACTTTTATTAAACACTCAACTATCACGTTGGACTTGTGATAAACGATCATACAAATTAAAATATTCATCGAAATTATTTAAAACCAAAACTTACGTTTTTTCGTGTTTCTATATTTTTATATTATTAAGATATATTGTAATTTTTAAAGTTTATCTATTAAAATTTTAAAATAATATAATGGTAAGTAAACATTTCCCAAACATTTATTACCTATTTTTTACATTTTGAAAATATTTAACAACAATTTGAATTATTGTAAGGTAAATGTTTATTAATTCTATGTTCAAAACAAATGATGATTTTAATCATTTAAATATAATGTTAATACCTATGTACTCTGTGATAACTCTGTATTTGTATCGTATAGGTATTTTTAGCCATGAAACTTATACATATATACTATATACGTTTATTATTATTTTGAATATTGTCTATTTTTTATTTTAAACGAATATTGTACATTTTTAATAATTATTTACGGTTTTAATTAAAATATTATACAATAACAACTGAAGAATTTGTATAAAATAAAATATATTTCGTGAATAACGACAAAATAATTAAATTTACTAAATATAAAATTATACCTAATACACTCGTAGATTGATTATAAATTCAACATGTTCTTTTTTTCGTTCAAATTTAAAAGTTAGCTGTAATCTATAAATATTTAACAATAAAAAATAATAGGTAGCTTAGAAAATAATCATGATAAATATCATTGAAATCTCGATAAGAGAAAATAATTTTTTAATGGCGTCATGAAAAATATCATTCAAAAATAAAAAAAAAGTATAGATACAAACATAAAGTTAAAAAGATTGTATTGGTCTAATTAAGATACCTACAATATGTTTTAAAATACAGAATAATCGAAATTTCCTTAAAAAAATATACGATTAACATCATAAAATGTTCCGAAATGATAAGGATCCATAAATATTAAATATTATAGTAAATAAACCACAACTTTCGTAATCATCATAAAATTTACTTATACTTATACTTATATATATTTTTATTTATAATATCATTTTTTTATAAGATACCTAAATTATAACTTTACAAGTATATAGATCGTAGGTTAAAAGTTTCAAAAAACTAATAATAAAATGCTAGATATACGAGTATATGCTAATATACATGCTATATTAAATAAAGAAAAAAATTTCTAGGTACTAAATAGAGAAAAACAAACATAAAATATAATTAATTTTTGAGATTTACTATACCGTATATAAATTAATTAAATAAGAGATCATTCATCATCCGTTTGATACAATTGAACTACACATAACCAATATATTAAACCTCTCAAATTTTTTAAGATATTTGTAAGAGAGGAAATCTATATACATTTTATGTTATTCATAATTCAAATCATAATAATGACCATAATTTTTAAAATATTTGATATTAAATAAATACATTATTTATCATAAAATGTATAATTCTTAAACAGTTGATACTATTAACAAGTATATAGCAATAATCAGTTAATAAACCACTCTCACAAATTGATGATAAAACAAAGTTGTTCACCAATCACTAAACAATTAATAAATATTTCCTTTGTTTGAATTATCATCTAATGAAATTGTTTTACTTGTTATACTTGAAAGAATTATTTTTGTAATAAAAAGTTTTCACCTTGTCCATAAACAATATAGAGTATTCTTGTAAACTATTAATATAATTAGTTGTTTTCTATGTGATATGTGCCATGTGGATACGCAAAACAAAATAATTCCTATTTACATTAAACCTCGTTAGTTCTGATAAATAATATAATAATCATTAATTAGCTTAATGAAAAAAACTTGTTTAAATCACTTTAATTTGACTTTATAATTATTAAATAGCAATTATTAATAAATATAAAAGTTCCTGTAGGATGGTGTTTAAAAAAAAAACATAATTCTACAATGGTATATTATTAACATTATCATCATTCATCATATTATTATTATTTTATTAATATGCATAAATAATATTATATAAAACGTGCTTAACCTTTGAAAATTAAAATCATATTATGCGTTTGTAAGTTTAGGTACTTGATCGATTTTTTCAAAACTATAATAATACATCGCATAGTCAATAACTGCAAAATAGATTCCGACCACCATAAATGACCGAGTTATTTTTACATCAAATGAATATCACCATTATAGATACTCATACAACCAAACATTGTTATTTTGATTTGCCTTATATAATGCGAACGTGCTCCTATTGTCCTGTCGGATAGTTTGTGTTTGTGAAAATGTAATTTTTTTTTCTTGCTCGCACAATACATCATGCTATAACCAAAACAATAATATTCATTTTTTATATAAATAAATATTATCAAATTTTATACAAATACACATACACCGACGAAATAAGTCTATTTTTATATAATTTTCCTCTTATTAAATGTTATATATTTTCATTAGAAACGTATTTTCGGTTTTCATAGTAAATCAGTGCTGTCGATTATTATTATTTAATTATAATTTACCGAGCAATAATATTGATTGGTAAAACATTGTTTTATTCCATATAACTATATAACTACAACTTGTGTTGTTCATAAAAAAAAATTATATTAGATTCACTGATATTTATTATATATATTATTATTAAGATTAATAGTTTTATTGTATGTATGTTCTATAAATGTGATTTTTTTTTTTATTTTCACTAACATTATTGATAGGTATACGTATCCACGTATTAAATATTTTTCTTCTTTTCCTTATATTCGTTTCTATTTCTGTTTTTGATTTTTTATATATTTATTTCAATTATTTTAATTTAATTTTTAACAAATAACACTATGTATTTTGTTATAATGTTTATTTTAATTAATGATATTTTAACAAAAAAATATCTTTTATATCACTTTATACATAAATGGTCCTGATATTAGCTAATATCGGTATCACAATAGTTGTTTACTTTTATATATTATATCCAAGTTCTAAGGTAAAAAATAGACAGAGTGATATAAAAAAGAATATCTAGTGAATACAAAGTTTGAGAAATTATAGGAATTTTTTATCACTTAAAAATTATGGAACTAAAACAAATGTGTGACGTGGTGTTCTAGCTGTTATTAGATTTGCTACATTTTAACAAAATGCGTAAATTATATTACGTGCGGACAGAATAACAGTTAACTCAATGTAGTTTTAATAATGTTATATACGAGTAGTTATATGTAAGGATATTAAATTATGCGTAGTATTAATTTTAATTATTCAAATATTTTATCCAGCAGTCCAACACAT
Organism: Tetraneura akinire; assembly: GCA_021307375.1. Classification (NCBI taxonomy): domain Eukaryota; kingdom Metazoa; phylum Arthropoda; class Insecta; order Hemiptera; family Aphididae; genus Tetraneura; species Tetraneura akinire. Next base: position 2,762,238 of record JAIUCT010000023.1, read on the forward strand.
ATAAATCGATAAAAATAAATTCGTTTTTATTCAGTGAAATTATACGTGTAGGTAGATTTCAAATATAAAAAAGCTATGGAAAAGATACAGGTGTAAAGAGGATAACGTTGAATTTTGATTAACATTTGAATGCAATGATAAATCATTACATTCGTAAAAACAATTTTGAGTAAAATTCATCATAATATAGGTAATATAATTATGTATTGATTAAAATTTTTACGTTAATACACTCTCTACGTTCAATATTAATTAATTGATTTATTTATTTAACGGGCAATGCCCATAGAACTCCATAATAAGTCACCTAAATACTAAAATGAGATAGTACTTCGCTCAAAATCGTTTTTCGAATCGTAATGATTTATCATTGCATTCATATGTTAATTAAAATTCAATATTATCCTTTTACAGCTGTAACCCTTCCATACCAGTATCTCTTTTCTTGCTTTTTATACTTTAAACAGCTCTAAACTAAAAACGAAAAAAGAAACAAAAATGTAATATTTATACAATTAATTGAACTTATTTAAGTAAAATGTATTTAAGCTTCAGTAAAATTTTCAAAATTGTTTTTTTGTTAATTTTATTTAACATTATTGTAAAATATTGAATATAATAAGAAGAATCCATATAAAATTACTTTAAATATCGATTTTAATTATATTTCTACTTTAAATACCTAAAAAAAAAGTTTATACATGAGATTATTCTAATATTTTAGAACTACGTTAAACAATATGATAATATGCCTCAATAAAATCAGAATTTTTCTAAAAGTTTTGTCTTTTTATTTATTATTATTGTAAAACAATTGGGAAATAGTAATAAAAAACTTAAATTCTTAGATTTTCGATTTCAATAATAAATTCAAATTTCAACAGTTAAAAAAAAAATTAAGACTTGGAATTTTTCTAATAGTATTTTGATAAGTAATGTGTGAGTATATTTCAGTAAAATTTTCAGACTTTAATGCACAAAATTGACAATTTTATCAAACATTATTTACATAAAACGAGAATTTTACGAAACATTCAAAGTCCTATATTTTGTATAAAAATTAAAGTAACGGTTCCAAAATTTTACCACTTATGAACTCCCAATACAATTTTCACGTCTCTAACTTCAAAATTGCATGGGTTATCGTTAAATATTGAAATAGATTTCGTCGAATTTTTTTTTCCTATATCCATTTGGGCTATTGTATATAATTGATAATAAAAGTATGTTAATTAGTAATGTATATCCATATTATATTTTTTACTATCAAAACTTAGAAATCTAATGTATAGGAAATAAAATTGTAAAAATGATGTGTACACTATCCGTGAAAACAAAATTCATATTTTTGTATTACGCATGATTACAATTTATTTTATCTTTTTTGCTAGTACAACTATGTATACAAATATATAAATAATATTATTATTAATAAGTATTTTGTTTATCATATTTCTAATTTCTAAATGTAAATTTGTTCAAAAAATTTCCCTAATAGTAAATATCTATAATCTATGACTATATTTTATTTTTCAAACATATTTTAAATAAATAATATATAATAATATTATATACTTATAAACAATAATTATTCAAAATAAAAAAACCGATAGTAAATTTTATATAGATAAGAAATGATTTAAGAACCGGCGTCCAAAATATAATCGAAATGAAAATGTTGTTATTTTTTTTTTTTTTTTTTTAAACGTTTCAAGCCCTGTTAAAAATTCATTAATATCGTTGGGTAATTAATTAAACGATTGCATTGTGCCGCTAACAATAGACAGAGGTATATTTTGTACGTCACAGACTGTGTCGGCAGTGACGGATCGTAGCGAAAACCCTTGGTTGCCGTTCTGATGACGTGACATTCAACTGAGAAAATAATAATTATTATTATTAATAATGACGATGACGATGATGATGATGATGATTCCTCTAGTATTTTTCTATCCTCGTGTAATTACCCACTACCGTTAAAAAGAACATTAGTTTTCAGTTTTCACTTATTTCCACGCGAACGCATATTAATATATTATCATTATTTTGTTATATTCCACAAAATATGTTTTCGTTTATTAACAATTTATCTAACCGATGCGAGCGGCACGCCGTTTTTGATGTGCGATAATAAAAATTAAAAGCACCGTTTCGACTTTCGAATGAATTAATCGTATTAGTTTTGGTTTTTATTTCATAATCTTATTAATAATAAATTATTATTATTTAGCTGCCGAGGCCAAAAATAATAATATGCAATATTCAAAATATAATAGACGTACCGAAAATATAGTGAAATGAGAGAAATAGCCTTGTATTTGGTTTTAAAGTTAACAGTCTATACAAATTTGTAAGACTAAAAAAAATAGTTTTTTAAACCTTCGTATAATATAATAGTTTTACAATAGTCTCGTATTGTGATGTGACAAACCAAAATTTGAAAATAATTATTAGCGCCAGCTCAACGGCATGAAATATTATTCTGATATTCCGTTGCATTTGCAGGAGTGAAAAAACTCGACGTTCCAGATACCGATACGGTGTTATCATGAACATCGTGAAGTTATTGGCGATTCTTGTAGGTACTACGGCTGTAACGCTCCTGTGCATCCGGTCGGGACAAGCGATGACCAAGACATCGTTCGACCGTACTACCGCCGTCTACACCACACCCGAGGTAATCGCTGGGCACGACCTAGGTAAGCTGTTCTCGGTGACCGCGCCAACGGCTGTTTTCAACACAGGCAACTTCACCAACAACGAAACAACAATAGTGAACGAGACACGTGAATTTCCCGCGAAAGTGATCCCGAGCCCAAAGGTAGCCAAAGAATTGGTCATGAAAAACAACACGTCCGACGAATTATCTCAGGTCACCGGTAGATCTATGAATACGGGAATGATACGTGAAAACAGTTTTGCAGCCAGTCCAGCGATATCCAAGAACAGAAACCCGCCGTTCGTTACTGTCCGCGGCAAACTGTTAAATCCAAAACCTGCAGGCCTTTCCAACCATCGATACTACGATGATGATGACGACGGCAACGACGACGATCATGACGTAATTATCGATGCCGGTGTATATCATTCGAACAATAGGTATAAAACACCTGTCTGATGTCTTTACAAAAATATGTGTAAATTATAATTTAAGTTGTTTAGAGAGTATTAGGGAGATCAAAACGTAATATAAAAATATTATCTTTTAATACGCAGATGTATTATTATTATTATTAGCGAACATTATTTAATACAAAAACTTATAAAACGTCGAGTTTTCAAACATTATTATACGTGTCAATAATTCATACTATACTGCCATTGATACAATAATAATAACTTCAAGCAGATATACTTATAATCGCTTAAAAATTATTTATTTATCGACAGACAAAAGTCAAAAGATTTTTCGTAGAAGTAACAGATTGTAGCGAAAAATAAATTTATTTTTTATTACATTTGTCATTTAATATTATAATTTTTCATCAATTTTAAGCATTTAACGTCGTAAACACAATTTCTGACATAAATTATACGTCAAACATATTTAGATTTATCCATTGAAATTTAAGATTATAATGTATAGCTGACATAATCATAAAAATAAATATAACTGATTATAACATGATAAAGACGAATAAATTGATTCTACTAAATATATTTTCCATACAATTTTTAATACGACAAAATCGATTATTAAATAATACAAGTATAAATTATATAAAGGTAGACTTACAATAATATTCACATAATATGTTATTTATGTAATACCAAATTTACGGTTCAATAAAAAAAATCATTACCTCGGATCGTATTTATATTATAATATCGTATTATAGGAAATATTATAGCATGCACAGAGATTATTATATATACCTACTTCACGTTTTTTTAAAATTAATTCGAATGCCCTCTGCCATACATAAATCATTCACTAGTTAATGGAAATCAATTTAAATATGCCATTTGAATTTTGAAGTTAATTGAATAAAACCAAGTAATGTATTGTCATTAAATATATATACATAAAAAAACGAAATGTATTTATGATATACATATTGGTTAAAGTAAAATATATTTTTACATAATTCCAATCGCCAACGAATAGAAAAATCGTTTATTCACATAATAAAATATTACATGATAATTTGATCATTACTCATATTATTTCTAACATTGATAAATAATTCGACTTCATTTTAAAAATTCTAAAAATGTATAATATTATCGATTTACAAATTTAAAATTACAAGTTAAAACTCACATAAATATGAGCTTACACTGCAGTAGACAGAATACAGCTGTAAATATGTACAGTAGTTGCAGTATTTTAATTAAAGCGAAGTTCAATCTTTTTTCAATTTTAAACTTTAAACAGCTATAAAAAATAAAATGGTAATTAAAATTTATACAATAATATTATGAAACTATGGTTAAAAAATATGTATATATGTTTCATTTAAATATTTTCAATAAAATTTTCAAACCTTAAAATCTAACAATGTTAATTTTTAAACATTATTGAAAATAATGATAAAAATTCATATATTTTAGATTTCACTAACAATTTTAACTTTAAAAGTTTAAACAGATATAAAAAAATTGAGATTTAAGAGTTTTAAAATATTTTGGTACTGAGTTAAACAATATGTATTTATTCTCTTATTAGATTTATAATAATATATTTAGACTGTAAAACTCAAAATTGCAAATTCTATCTAACATTATAGACAGAAATGAGAACTTTAGAAAATTTTATATGTTCTTTATTTTTACGAAAAATTTACATGTATAAAATACCTATTTGAACACCCAATAAAATTTTCAAGTTTCTAAGTTCAATATTTTCTGAGTCGACGAAGAATATTAAAATATATTTCATAAAAATTTTAGTTACCGTAAATATTCCCAAATTTTAGTCATTTTTTGGTAGTTTTTCTTATAAGCTACGTATGTATACATATGTATACCTACATAAGCTCAATTTTGAAAGATTACCTAAATTTTGAAAAAGTATCAAATAGACGTAATTCTTTATTATTATCATTATTTTTTTTTCAGACATCGTTATAAACAAATTAACGATTACTCAACTATAGACACTGATATAGCAGTTGCCGCAGAAGATGGATCAACAGGTTATCATAATTCTTACAACACAGGCCATTACAGGCCTGCTGGAAATCCAAACGATGGTTCAGGATGGAATACGATAAACCAACAAGGAAATGGGTATTCTATGGGATCGAGATATCCGGTAGAAAGTAGTAGTATAGGTCATCCTCCCTACGGGGCAGCGGCACCAAATCCAGTAGTTCTAATGGGCTATAGGCAAATACTGAGACCATCCAATGTGCATTATGTGACACCACATATAAATTATCAATCAACAGGAGCTGAACAGTACAACGTTCATAGTAATCTGCAACAGATACAGATGATATATGATAAAATTGATTGGCATAAAATCGGTATATTAGCACTATTTAAGATAGGGTTGGCTAAATTGAAAGCTTTTGGTTTTCTAAAGATTTTATTCCTCCTCGTGTTTAAGCTAAAACTATTTCTGATAGCATTATTTTTCAAATTCTTATTAATATCGAAGCTTATGAAACTCTTCAAGCTTTTATTGATACCTCTAATTCTTCTAACTATTTTGCCGATAATCGGATCACTATTTTCGCCTATGCTAGTGGGTGGGTTAATCCAAATTCCGATGCGAATACTTAACTTTTTGACAGAACCTGTACTTGCACCAGCATCAGCAGCCACTAAAAACTCCGCATTAGATTCCGCTGTATCAACAAGTACGTCGGTTTCCAAAAATGAAGTTTCATCAACACCTAATACTAAACGTCATTTTAAAAGATTAAACTTATTTGATCCCACTTTAAACATTTTCCGAAATGTATTAGAATCAGAGAAATGTGTAGAAAGAATAGCTTGTCGAATGGCTGTTGTAGAAAAGACTGGTGTTTTTCCAGTCTGGATTAATTGGTAAGAATAATATTTTTGTACGATATAAGTAAGATTTAAATATAAAAAAAAAATTATTGAATAATTTAAAAATGTTTGTGCTATTCTAATATTCACCAAAATTGTAATAAAATGCTCAGAAAAATATTTATATTAAATAATTAATTATTTTAATTAAAATTATTAATTAAAAATATTTATTAATAATAATATTTGTAATAAAAATGTAATTAGGGTATTTTTAGATTTTGAGCGAAGCAAAAAATGTACCTATTTGTTTTACAATAATGTGTCTTTTTTATGTATTACCAAAATATTAGAAAAGTCTCAAGTCTCAATTTTTTTTATAAGTGTTTAAAGTTGAAATTTTAGTAAAATCGATATTTAAAGTATTTATATGATTCTTCTTATTATTTTTCAATATTTTACAACAATGTTAAATAGACAAAAAAATTTGAAAATTTGATTTAAGTTCAAATATACGATATGTTCAAAAAGTACCGGGACAAATATTATTACAACTAATCCAGGCACGACAACGTTTTAAATTATAAATAGATATATTACCCAAGTATTAGTGAATATTTCAAACAAAACTGCAAGTCGCTTTCTTATCTCAGTTTAAATCACAATGGTTAACACGCGTCATGGTTAAATCGAGTCAGTTTGTTTTGTTTGGCGTTTCGATCTGTCCGAAGTTAACGAACAACGTTTGTGCATAAAGTTTGGTAGTAACACTTCTTATTTGTAAATTTTCTGTTAAAATTTCCTGATATGACCCAATAGACATTCCCGCTTCATCTGCTAACCTATCATCTAACCTTCATCCGCGGTTAATCTGTGGTCATTTCTTACTTTTTCGTAAATATTAAATTTTCGACACGACATCATAATTTCTGGATGTCGATGGTCTTCCAGAACGTGGATCATTTTCAGTTGACTTCCGACCATTTTTGAAACGTGTAAACTATTCGAAAGTTTTTGAACGACTTAATGAATCATCCCCAAAATCTGTTTTAATCATTTCATACGTTTACGTGTCATTTTTTCCGAGTTTCAAACAAAACTTGATGAACACAAGTTTTCAGAAGATATTACTTAATTCAGTTACAAATTCAAATTTCTGTTAGATTTGTATGATACATTTAGGGATATTATAGGCATTTTTATTGAACGTAAAAACTGTATGAATGTAAAAATTTTAATCAATACATAATATATATATTATTTGAAGAACTTCGCTCAAAATCGTTTTTCGAATGTAATTTTAATCAATATTCAACAATTTCCTCTTTATACCTATATCTTTTCCACAGCAGTATTAGCTCTTCTTTTTCAAAATTTATCTTATTATTATTTTTTATTGAAACAACATTTATGAGCATGTGGTTAGGAATTATTTTCAGTTAAATAATATATGTAATTTTAATGAATTAAATATTTTTTACAAAATAGATTTTACATACAATTTAAATTTATTTACAACAATAATATGAATTTAGGATGCTACACCGAGTATCGAATTTCATACCTAACGAAAAGCTGAAGACATATCTCAAAAGCTATGATGATACAAATAACGAAATTTTATCTAAATCATTTACTCCAGATAATTGGTCAAAATGGTGCTCAGAACGTTATGACTGCAATATTACTAACCTCGCGAACAGAACAAAATAATTATTAATATTATTTCCATTTATTATTAAATAATATTATGCTATTTTAAGTAATTATTAAGAATTAAGAGTAACATTTTATTTATTTATTATCAATTATAGTCATGAAATATTTATTAGATATATTATATTTTTATTCCTATTAGATTTAAATTTTAGTATAAGGTATTATGTATAAACAACTAATATAATAAATGTGCTCATAAAATTAAATCGTTTCATTTAATCTTTATGTATATTATAAAATAATTTTAAAACTTTTAAGAGTTTTAATGTAAATTTTAATTTCAAAATAAAGGTATAAAATTAAATTATAATTTAACTAATATAACGTTATGATTCCTTTAAACCTCTTTAATTATAACTATATTTAACTATAACTAAAATCATTAAAAAATAAATTTTGTACACAAAAATTGTGAATTATCCTAGTCCAATAATAAATTTATAAATATATGTATAACTAAATGTTTATTTTAAGATCTTATGGAATACTTTTTAATTATTTATAATTAAAAGTTATTACTGAGTATTATATATAAATACATAATATTATGCGCTAAATAATATTACATTCAACACATAATATAATAATTAAATTTGATTGTTGATGGATATCGTGAATGAGATTATAGTCACATTTTTTTTTTTTTAATATACACGTTTTAAAATTATATAAAAATTCAACTATAAAAATATATACCTACATAATATGTTTCATGTGAAATGAAATGGATTTGATTTGATCATACTTTATCGAAAAATAATATTGTTATTATTATTACAGAGTTTTTATAAATTATTCAAAAGTTTTATTATAATATTATAATCGTAATTCAATCCTTCATTTATTTTATGCGATCATAATATATTTAATTGAAAGTTAATTTTATAATTAAAATATAAGAATACGTAACTATATGAATTCTTATATTTTTGGTAATTATGCCAAATTCGTCAATAGGTACATATTTTAATATATTGTTATAATTAATGAATACTATGTTGTAAGGTATCAAACAATAAATCATATTATTTTGACTTTAACAAATATGTATAAAGAAAATATAATGAAATAGGCTTATAATAAAATATATAAATACAACATTAATAAAAAAACAATAATGAATAAGGTAAAACGAAAAATAACTGTAAATAAAATTAGGTAACACATATTATATTATTATCAATAAACTGTAAGTAAATACATAAATATGAAAAAAATGTATAAACGTTTAAAATAAATTATCTAATATTGTAATATAATATACTCGTATGTAAACAATACAATTTGCAACGGACCAAAATATTATTCATTATTTATGCTATGGTATAAAAATAACGATTACTTTTAGTGGGCATTACAAAATTTAAAAAAGATTTGTATTCATTTGTCAAACAGTAATGTAAACGATATTGAATTAATCCAGAAAAGATGTATGAAATGCGAGAGAATACTGGCAATTTATCTATAGTTATGTAAGTAAATTCAACATATCATTATTAAAAACAATTTTAACAATTTGTAAATGAATAAAATTGCGAATATTAACCATAAGCGCAACTAGAAATCAAATCTTGGGGGTGCTTAAGCTCCAGGTAGTTTTGCGAATCGTGAATACCCCCCCCCTTTACATAAAACAAAAATATTTGCTTATTATTACACAATAATTGAAAATAGGAACAAAAACCTTATACATGCTTAGTCATATAATATAAAAGTCATTTTTAAACATAGCTTTATTATAAAATATGTTAAATAAATTATAATTATGAATTAATACTACATTTAGGCTACGGTGACTATGGAAGCGAATTCGGATGAAAATCTGTTCTAACGATATCGTCAGAATTCGTCAGAACAGATTTTCGTCCGAATTCGCATCCATAGTCACCGAAGCCTTAAATAGTTAAATAAATTGAATTATTATAATACTAAATCTATACGGTGATCCGTATATTGCTTTTATCAACCATATTTTTTTTTCAACTTATTCAGATTTTATAGGGCATAGGGGTGCTAATGACCCAAAGCACCCCCCCTAGTTGCGCCAATGATATTAACATTTTTTTATTTTAATAAATAACAAACTGTAATATAAAAATGAATATAATATATACAAATTTAGCATTAATAATACACGTAAACATTAAATAAAATATTTTATTTTGAAATTTAATAGTATATATTTACTATTATAGTATTATTATAGTATAATATATAGGTACAGCACAATAATACGAATATTTAATAATGTTTAAATATCAGTTAAGATGAAATATTGGAAAAATTGTTTAATTCTTTTGTAAAATGTATATGATATGCACGCTATAATTTTACCCGTACCAATTTAAATCAGCGTATGGGTCATGAATTTCAATATATTTTAAAATTTATCTTGCGTGCCTACTTCATTTTAAATTCAGATGAATGAAATTATAACTTTTAATAAAAGTATTATATAATATATAAGTATATTAAAATATGATATGTTATAGTTTCATTTAATTTATTTTACTCGTATTGTATAATTCCATTTCATAAGCCATTAAATGATTTTTTGTGTAAAATATTATTTAAATTATGAATATTATTATTATAGTCTACTAATGATTATTTTAGTAGGTATAATTGAATAAACCATTTTTATTTATATAACAATATATTTTACTTTTACAGGTCAGAAAGTGATTATTCACGACAACCTGTTGGTTCAAAAAATCCTGTGAATATTTTGATCATCATTATAGTGACTATAGCTGTAACGGTCTTAGGTATCAAATTTGGGCAATCGATGACTTTTACTTCCGATAGCGCAATTATTATTAGTCACATAGATGAAGCTAAACATACATCAGGTGATAGAAGATTAATCCACGTAGAGACCACCACAGAAACAAATAACGTGATTTATGACAACAACAATCTAGAGAATAACATATCGACTGACTATGATGATGTAATAATTGATAAAAAACGACCATCGAAAAATCACTCGTACATCGATAATTCTAATGTAAATAATAAGTCATTGAGTGCTGGTACACTACAAAATTACAATTTCAATGTGCCATCTACTCATATAGATTTTCATGAAAATCCCATGAAGAGAAATTCGCTCATGAACAATAATTATATTAATCATAATAATATGGCCTTTAACGATGATGTTTCCAAAAACTCTTCTGTTGATATTAATAGCGAAATTTATCAAAAAATCAATAAGTACGTGATCAATTTTGAATTTATGTAAATTGGAACTTTAAACATTATTTGTAAAAAGAATATAGGGATAATTTGTTTCTTCTATATTCTAAATGTAATAATATGAACAAAATGGAATGGCCATTATTCAAAATAAAATAAAAAGATACCTACTACTTGTAATTGATATTAGGTATATACATTTGTGGAAAATATAATGATCATAAAATTTATAGTGTTATATTATATTTAAGTTTTGAATTTAATGATAAATTATCGCATTAAAAAAACGATTCCAATTGAAATTATCTTAAATTGATTTATTTCATTGATAAAGTTTATCAAATACTATATTTTATTTTTCAGTAGTTTCTAGTTTATACCTATCATATGAGAAAATTATTAAGAAATTAAAAAATAAACTCAAATAAAGTACGTATTTGGTAGACAATTCTCTTCACAATTCGTACCCAAATAATTAATCACTAATCGAACCATTTTTACTGTATACTACAAATAGTGTGTTCATATTATACCACATTATTATAAAACCTAATTAGTTTTGTAGACTTGTAAAAAAAAATTGTAGCAATCGATATCAAAATATTTTTCATCTACATGGAAGTAAAATAGATAGTAAAATAGGAATAAATTTCAATAATAATTTTTTATATAATATAATAATTTTTAATTAATTGAATGATAAAAAAAATATTTATTTTACAATGTACCTATATCATATAATATTGTTTTCAGGAAAATAAACAACTACGATTATTGGAATGTGAAAAAAAATGACAAATCAATGATCAAATTCAAATATAATGCGTTGACTAATAATGATGATACGTATGATTCAAATAATAACAATAATATAATATATGGCAATAGAAGATATACACATGGTGATGATAATATATTAATTAAAAATGAATTAAAGAAGAGAGACGAAGCAAGAATAAAGCCCTACTCTTCATCCGTTTATGGTCCTGACCATAGTTCTAACATTAAATATCATCAGTACCCACACATTAGGCCACAAAAAAATATATTATTAAAAAGAAATGAAATTGATATGAAGATACTCAGCATGTTGATACTTACAAAATTTGGACTGTTCAAATTAAAAATTTTTAATTTGCTTATGTTTTTATTTTTGATCTTGACTAAATTAAAATTATTTTTAATAGCATTATATTTCAAGTTCCAATTAATTTTGAAGTTAAAAAGTCTTTTAAAAATCTTAACATTTTTGCTATTACTTTTACCATTGCTACCAATATTAACAGTATTAATTTCTCCTATAATTGCAATCAGTGCAATATTTTCATCCCTAAATCGACTTCAAAATAATTTTCTAAGACCGCAAAACACTATACCTCCGATGGTATCAAATATCACTACAATCTCACCAAGTATATGACATCAATTACCCAAGCAAATACTGATAGGGTAATATAATGAAGCAGAAAAAAAAGTAAAAATGTAAAAATTTGTCTTTTTTTTTACCTAGACGCCTTGATTTTATATTAAATATATTTTCAAAAATTTGAAATATTATATAATATATTAAAATTACACATGCAGAAAAAAGTAATTGTCTCTTGACAATCTGGACGATCTGGATGGATTAAAGAATAGAAAACCATCCGTGTAATATTATGAATTCATTGACGAGAAAAAATTAAATTTCACGTTATTTTATGTAAATAGTGTTAATATTGAAATATTATTGCTTATATTTTTTTTGTTAAAAATTTAGCATAAAAATGTAGTATATTATAAATAATTTAATTTTAATTAAAAAAATGTGAAATATAATATCAATTTATGAGAAAATTATTAATTTCTATTTTTGTTTTATACGATGTACCTATTTTATGTACCTATATACGTTTTTAACGTAATTAATTCATTATTGTTAATGAATCATTAAAAATCTATATGAAAAGAATAATAATAATGTAAATAATTTTATTAAATGAAAAACAAAACAACACGATCAATTAATGCTGTTGGACCGAAAATTATGGTCATACACTATTCATAACAATATAATTTGCTTTTGACGGCATACTGTTATAATAATAATAATAATAATAATAATATATAATATGTATATATAGACTCAATTCATTTCATAATAATAATACAAGTATATCCTACGTGAGTTACGCGCACGACCGCACATTATTTCAATTTTTAAAACTCGCCGACCAGCACAATACTGTCATTAGTCATCACGTACTTTTCAGTCTTCGGTAATGGTGTAGAGCAGGGTTACTCGATCTTTTTGACGTGACAATCCGGAAAAAAATAATTTACACTTTTTAAGAGCTCGTAAACGATAAACATTAATTTTAATAATATCATAGATACTTTAAATAATATTATAGTTTGAGGACAAAATAGAATACGATTTGGGGACCGATGGTCTGATAAATATACATAATATATTAACTACTCTTGGATTATTTATGCCAATAAATTTAAACTCCTTTTTAATACAAACACTTAAATCGATTTTCCTATATTTCAATAATTTAGATTCTGAGCAAAGCGAATAAACAACAACAAAAAAAAAAACATTAACAAAAATAATCAAAAATTTTTGAAAATTTTTTTAAAGCTCAAATACATTTTACTTAACTCAGTTCCAATTAAATGAGAATTATTACAGTTACGAATTTTTTTTTTTTTTTTATAGCTGTTTAAAGTATAAAATTCAAGAGAAGGGTTACTGGTGTGGAAGGGATATAGGTATACAGACGATAGTGTTGGATTTTGATTAAAATTTGAATGCAATAATAAATTATTTCATTCGAAAAATAATACTTAACGAAATACTGTTATATTTGGGTATTTAGGTGACTCGTTTAGGAGTAATATAATCATTTATATTGAAAATAGAAACTGTATGAATGTAAAAATTATATTCAATATTCAATACTTATATTATCTGATGAACTTCGCACGAAATCGTTTTCCATCGATTTATCATTGCCAACAAATTTTAATAAAAATTTAACATTATATTATCCTCCTTAGACTATCCTTATCCCTTCCACATCAGTATCAGCTCTTTTTAAGAACTACGTTGACCAACGTGTAAATATACTTCAATAAAATTAAAACATTATTTTACATTCAAAGACAATAACAACTTTACATCTTTATTCGGTATGATTTTCATCATCAATTTGTTTGTACTATTCATTTTCATCGACAATAGCAAACATTTTAAAATTTGAGCAAAGCGAAGAATACATTGGTTTTACAATGTATGTCTTTTCTTTTTTTATGTCTGTAGCTCTGTAGACACTTTTTCGACCAGAAATTATAATTATATTTTCACAATATTAGCATATGATTCCTGTAGAAAATTGGATGTACCTAGTTGGTATTTTATTTAGGTTATTTTCGAATTTTTCAAAATTTAAATTATCTCGTAGGTTAGGTTTAAAAAAATAGGATTTCACGATAACTCAGGCAATATTAAAAATAGAGACTATATAGTTGTTTAAAGTTGACGTTTTTAGAAAATAATATAATATTTATCAATATTTATTTTTATATAGGTATTAATTATATTATGATTTATGATGTATATTTAAGTTTTAAGAAATTCGATTATTGCATATGTCTCCATGTAGATTGGCATAGATGAAAGAAGCATCCTTAAACGTTAACAGAATTAAAAACTTCTGGTTTATACCATTCTTTACACCAACTTCAAAATCAATTTTAATAGTTTTTGGTTTTACTGGAGATTTATATTTTCTAATGGATACTAAAACCTAAAAGTATATTAGTAATTAGTTAATATTTCCTTGTAGGTTATTTGTAATTTATAAATATCGAATTATCGTTGACTAAAATATAATAATATCGATTATTATATATATAATTGGTAGTTACATAAATATTGATATTTAGGATTATATTATATTGATCGTACAAAGGGTCTATGATCAGAAATTACCGTTTTGTTTTAACCATACAAAGTGTCTAACCATGGAAAATTATTATCATTTTATTTAAACCGTACAAATTGTTCGCGGTATGCAAATATAACTTGTAGAGTGTAGACAGTACAAAGTGTCCGTTTACGGTTTACCATTATTACATATTATAATAATATATATTATAATCAATTATATAACAATGACTTCCAATAAATTTTTATTTTGAAATTTGTTTTATTAATTTATTTTAATCGAACACATCGACTATTGATAACAATATTATTCCACCAGACCACTTAAACCTCAAGCAAATCTTTCCTGGTTCGGGTACTGCGTCACGGTCACTGCAGCTAATCAGTCTTTCCAACGCCAGTATCCATTTCCCTCATCCATATATTGTATAAACTGTAAGTTGTAATGTAATGTTACCGACTGGTCGCTTAAACTGAAGTACATAATACAGTTATTATAAGCGCAGCGTAATTAGTAATTACTGTAAACCCCCCAGGAATGTTATTTTAAGTAACGTTTAAAGTAAAGTTATTTTAAAGTAACAGCCCCGTTTCACCTTACAAATTTTGAAATAAAATAATTTTTTTTAAAGTTAATTTTAATAAATTTTTGTTAATAAATAAAGGGTAGGTATACAAATTTGGGTGAAATAACATAGATACCTACATTATTATTACATAAAAATAATATTAATTTTTATTCAATTATAAATATTATTTATGTTATAATATACAATATCCTAATATGCCAATGTAAAATATGTAAACATATTTTTATTATTTTTAGTCTATCATATAATTTCCTAAAGGCGCACTATAATTATATTTATTTAATATTAATTAATTATGGAATAAATAAAATAATATTTTTATTAAGTATACTGAGTATTTATATAAGTATTAACATATTTTTATTTCAAATTGAGCAATTATTTATAAATCAAGATGACCATATAATGTCTATATAATCTTATATTATTGTTTTCATATATCACACGAACAATTGAACTATATTCAAACTATGCGTTCAGATTTCAGATATTATTATACGTTTAAATTATTGATGATTATTATAACAGTAAATTATACCGATATCTATTTATTGTGTAGAAACCTCGTTTTTAATAAAAGTAAGTTCACACATTACAAAATGTATAACGGTATATAATTATTTTTTATTGGACATGACTAATGCATTTTAACATTTATATTAATATTATCATATAATATGTGCCGAGTGAGAATTATTAAATATATATAGGTAAATTAATATCCGTTTAATGTAATAAGAATCAATGCCAATAATATAAATTTTTATTGTTAAAAATAAATCATTTAGTATTTCAATACGATTCATGGTGAAGACATATTACCTATGTCTTTTTCCTTTTCCGAAAATAAAATACGATTTCTTAAGATTTACAGTATTCTAAACTTATGTTCTGCGTGTTGAAACTTGGATAATATTTTTTTTATAAAAATGATGTAAGTATAATTTTTTGATATTAATTCATTACCTACAACAAATATATAAATTAAATTCGTATATTAGTTCAATGTAGAAATTAATTTTTATTTTTTTAAAAATGTAAGAATTTAAATTATTTTCTGTTTCAGTTCCTACGTATATACTGTACATATTCATTTTTCAATTTTTATTTCATTTGAAAGAACGTTTTTTTTAAAAAAAAAACTTAATGAAATTATTTTATTTGAATAATTATTTATAAATTTTACACTTTATTTTAATTTATTTAAATTACTCCTATTGATAAATAAATAGAATAATAGTAATTCATAATATAAACTATATAACACTATACTATACTACTATACTGTACTATAAATTACATGTTTATCAATATAAACTCAATTTTCAAATTTAATTTAATTAATTATATTTTATATTTTTAAATTATATTAGAAATGTTATAGATATAAATTAAACAAGAATCTAGTTCGTTAATTTGTGTTGATAGGATGGTCAAATGTTAAGAATTAATATTAAGTACCTATTTGTAAATAACATATAAGTATCTATTGAACTGTATCTGTATATAATAATAAAACACGGGTTCTCAACCTGGGGGGCGCGCCCCCCTAGGGAGGCGTGACAAAATTTCAGGGGGAGGCGTGAAAATTAATTTTAAATTATAAAACTATTTTTTTTTTTTTGTGCAAATAAATTCATTTATTATTAAAACGTTTTTTTTCATTGAAGTTGTATTCATATTAATCCAATAACCAACAATAAAGTATAGTTTATAAATATTATGCATACATCAATCTTATAGTAGTGAGGGGGGGAGGCATGAACTCATAAAATAGTTTGAAAGGGGGCGTGGACCTCAAAAGGTTGAGAACCCATGTAATAAAATATCAAAAACCCAATTATTTTAAAATATAATCACTAATCAGTGTTCTCAAAATATATTAAACGAGTATACATTTTTTAGCCTTGACAACAATTATAGAAAACGGTCTACTATTGACATCAGCATATTTATGATCTCGGCGATCGTGATTATGACACCAGTAATAATATTCTTGTATATTCGACCCAGCCATGGCATAATCAAATCCTCAATATCTGTTGCTGCTATTCTCGAAACAATCAATAATAGATCAACAACTCACAAATTTACCAATCATATAAAATCCACAGATCCCACCATGACTATTCATAATGATACCCAGATTGTAACAGATGATTTTGGTGACCAAATGATAAATAAAACGCAATTTGTTAAAGTTAATTCAACCAAAGATCAAACACATAATAATGATTCAACCACCGAAGAAATATATACTAAAACATTGCAAAACGGTCGTCATAAAGTTGGACCAACCATACTTTCCAGGAACAAAAAACGACCAATTATTACAGTTGAAGAAAATCGATACCCTAACCATAAATCCGATAATCTAGTGAGTAGCGATAATGACGCAAATGACAAAGTATGGCCTATCAATAACAATGGGATATTTCAAAATATAAACAGGTAATTAATATATATAGCTATCAACTAAATAAAATAAATAAATACTTAATTATTTACAGTCAAAGTACTCGTATATAATATATTTGGAATAAAATTAAATATTATTTAAATTTTAGGTAATATTAAAAAAAAAGAAAAAAGAAGAGCTGATACTCCTGCCGCAGGGATACAGGTGTGCAAATCATAGTGTTATATTTTAATTAAAATTTGAATTCAATGATAAACCATTGCATTCCAGAAAACGATTCTGAGCGAAGTTCAGTCAGATTATGTAATTATTGATTAAAATTTAGACATTTTTCTATTAAATATTTAAAACGCAAAATTTTATCACACATATAGTATATAAATGAACACCCTATACAATTTTCAAGTTTCTAAGTTCAACATAAATTCTCATTAAATCCCTTGCCACCTAAATGACCATATCTTTCAGAACTTCGCTTAAAATCGTTTTTTCGAATGCAATGGTTTATCATTGCATTCAAATTCGAATTAAAATATAACAATATGATTTGCACACCTGTATCCCTGCGGCAGAGGAGTATCAGCTCTTCTTTTTTTTTTTTTACTTTAAGCAGCTATAAAAAAAAAATGGTAAATGTAATAATTCACAATTACTTGGAACTGAGTTAAGTAAAGTGTATTTAAGCTATAATTTTTTGAAACACGTTAAGATATATGTCAGTATTTTTCAATAAAATATTCCAAATTATTTAATTTTTATTTTAAAAGTATTGAGAATTAATAAGAAGAATATTTCATATGGATTCTAAGATTTTCGTTTAAACTAGAAATATAAAATTTAAACAACTATAAAAAAAAAATTAAGACTTGGGATTTTTCTAAACTTTTGATATCATGTTAAGTAATATACTAATATGTAAGTATACTTCAGTAAAATTTTCATACAGTAATGCCAAAAATTGCCAATTTTATCAAACATTATATACATAAAAACGAGAATTATACGAAATATTCAAAGTCCTATATTTTGTAAAAAAAATTAAAGTAACAATCCCAAAATTTGACCACATAGTACCTATGTGAAAACAAAATTTTCAAGTCTCTAACTTTAAAATTGCCTGAGTTATCGTGAAATTTTGAAATCGAATTCATCGAAATTTCCGTTTTCGCCAAAATGCCGTTTTTCGTCTCTTTTCGTTGTTTTTTCTATTGCATAAGGTTAATTTTAAGAAATTCGAAAAATGACCTAAATAAAGTACCAACTAAAACCACTTTTCAGCCGGAAACATACCTATGCTGTTTGTGAAATTCAGAGCATTATTTCAGGTAGTAAATGTGTCTTCAGAATAAAACAAAAAAGACAAACATCATTGTAAAACCAATACATTCTTCCCTTCGCTCAGAATCTAAAATAATATTTTAATTCGTTTCTAGTTAATCTTTGGGAAAATTGTGTTATTGATCTAATATTAACTAATATTAACAAACTGTTCTCAGATCCAATCATGCATATCACAACTATAGATACTCAACAATAAATACAGATATACCAATTTCAAAAAGAGATTCCTCAGACAATTTCTATAACTATAATAATAAATACGATTTATCTTACAATTTGAATGGTTACGGTTATAAAGACGGCGAAATTCCAACAGAAGATATCAAATGGACTGCAAATGATAACACAGGACAAACACATTTATATGATCCATCAACGTCGGAAGTTGTAGAAGAAAATGGTTTTGGGAAGATTCCCTATGATAATAAGTTACATTATCCAGTTGGTCACACCTTTTATAATACACCATCAATTAAACTGCCAAGTAAAAATTATTGGCCATCTAATAATTTAGATGATGTGTATGATGAGCCTAATTTCAAAAAATCAATCAAAAATAAATTAAATTTTGATAATATTGGCATATTAGCGTTTGTTATACTTGGTTTGATCAAATTGAAAACTATAGGCTTTTTACAGTTTATGCTTCTTCTTGTGTTTAAGTTCAAATTATTTATGTTAGCGATATTCTTTAAATTATCATTATTTTTAAAATTCATAAAATTTTTCAAAACTCTAATACTACCACTTTTTCTTACATTGTTATTGCCAACATTAACATCGTTGTTTCAACGTATGGGTAATATGCAATCCTCTACACAATTTATGTCACCTGGCAACTTATTTTCAAGCATATTAGGTAATGACGGTAATTCCTTAATGAATGGAATTCCTTCAGGAACTAATGGATCAGGCGGCAGTATTACACGTCCTATTCAAATTCCAGGAATTCTAGGAAGCCGTGTGTCCTCGTCCTCAAGTGATACATCCTTATTTAATAGTAATAATATTGACGAGGTAGAAACGAAAACTACTAATTATTCTCCTTATGAAATTCAATCTTTTCATGATATCTCTGATAAAATCGAAGAACCGATATTTTTAAATCGACCTTATTCAGAATTATTAACGTCATTCGATCCTTCTTTAAACATCATCCGAATGATATTCGATTCGGAAAATTGTATGGAGAGAATAGCATGTCGAATGGCTGCAGCAGAGAAAATTAGTAGAATACCCTTATGGATAAATTGGTAAGAGTTTATATTATAATTTATTCATTTAAATATATAATAGATACTTAATTCTATTTAAATTAATTTATAAATTATTTTAATATACATCATGATTCAAAAAAAAGATTTTATAGGTTTTACATTAAATCTTATAATATTTATAAGTATATATATTATAATATTTAATTGTTAAATTTGGTTTATCTATAATTTTAAAAAGATAATTAATTTTAATAATTTGGCTCATTTTGTATTTTTGTCAATTTTAACTAAATTTATTATAAAAAAAATTATTATTAAAATAATTTAATAATTTATTCTTTTAGGTTATTTCGTGATGTTTTAAAATTTGTTCCTGACGAAAAACTTAAAGCATATTCAAAAGCACATGATGAATCCAATGAAATATTTACCAAATCATTGATTACAGATAATAATTGGTCAACGTGGTGTATCGAACATTATAAATGCAATATTACTAACGACACATCTATGACGAATATAAATAAATAAATTTAAATTATATTAATTATAATAATTGTATGAACCTATTAAAATATATTATTATAATAGTCTTAATCTTAAAACAATATACTTTTATAATTTATATTTTTTTTAAAAAAGTATTAAAAATAAATTGAAACATTAGGTTTTAATTATTAAAATTGTAATGTTAGTTTTTATTTTATTTCATTAATTAAAAGTTTTGTCAATTGAAAATTCAATAAATAATATAATAATAATAATTAATATCATTTCAATAAATACTTCTAATTACATTATATAAAATAAGTAATATTAATATAAATAAATAAATAAATAAACGAACGAATAGCATACTACGAGTATAATCGCAATATTATTATCTTTATTTTACCTTTAACCTTCCCTCATAACCTAATTAATTGTAACAAGCAGTGGCGTATATAGAAAATATTTTTGGGGGGGGCCACATTAAACAATAATCTACAGTTCTTGTGGATATTAAATATACAACTAATCCAATTGGATTTATCAAATAATAGATATTAATATGTAATATATTAGAGTGTAGTAGGTACCCACTATATTATAATGTACTATTCTAATACTATAAAGTTTAATAATTAGGTAGGTATTTACTTTATAGCTTTGTTGTTCAGGTTATGTATCATGTGTGCAAATGTGTAATTTTATAATCTTTATTATTACAATTTACAACCTATAAATTATAATACCTATATGAAATATTATGGAATAAATGAAATAAAATGCGAATAAGATAAAATCATTTTTCTATTTTTTTGTATAAAATTATGTACAATAATTTCTGTGTTTATATGTATATTTCGATGAATTGTCATTAAGGCTAATCCAGTTAAACGTACATTTCCACATTGGTTTCGTAAATATGTTTTCAATCTTCCCAAAGTTGAAAAACTTCTCTCTACTGACGAAGTAGTAATTGGTAATATACATTAATATTTTTATAATTTAATTACATAATTATTTTTTAAGTTTATTAATAATTAATCCAGCGAAAAAAAATTAATATAATATTTATTCAATATTATATTAAGCAGTAAGCATTGTTTAATAATAAGTAATCACATTATCTACCTTTTTGAATACTGGTGTGGATGGCTCAAGTTCTGCTTCAGCATAATTATAACGTTTTGTACATTTTTCTAAACTCTACAAATGAATAATTAAATATATTATACATGGTATAATTTGTGATTATAATTATGTAATTATAAATATATTAATTTAATAAAATCTGAAGCCGTTTCTAATGCTAATTGGTTAATATTTGATACAATTATATAAATATTAAATTATGATTTACTTACTTTTTCAGGAACAAAAACATATTTTTTTAATTTTTCTTTATAATTCATTTTTTTTTAAACAAGATACAAATAATAAATTGCAAAAATAAAATATTGTTTAATAAAAAAATACTGAATACTCTACGTCTCTACAATAGTACAGTCTGTATACACAGTACATATTATATTATTATAACACATGTCACATGAGTAAAAATGAAACGCTAACACGTTATCAAGAATCAGCCATCAGAGTATCTATGTAATAATAATAATATGATTAATGATTATGTTTATTTCAGACATCGACAACAAAACGAATGAACTGATTTAAAAATAGCATTCAAAAACCCAGTTTTGTTGAAATTGTCTTATAATTGCATGACCCATAACGGCCATAACGATTTGTTTGTTTGGATTAAAAATATTATTATTAAATTTATATTTTTAATAATTCTTACATAATAATATAATATATATATTTATATTATAATAATATTATTAATATAGGATTATATTAATAATAAATAAATAATTGAACTTGAGCATGACCAATATTTATTTCGGGGGGTGCTGTGGCATACTAGGCACCCCCCCCCTATATACGCCACTGGTAACAAGTAATGTTTACTCTCGATAAATTTTAATGGAAGAGTAATAATCGATGAGAGTATATAATTATAATACAATTTTAATACAGGTATAAGGTATAACCATAGTTAATATGCAATAGTTACTTCAAGATTAATTTTATTATGACTTGGGTAGCAGGCAATATTTTATTCCTCGCTAAACTTTAGTCTCCTCTCTCCTGTGTTGAGTGAAATGTCATCTTAAGCAAAGAAAAGGTAAAATCTTATACAACTAGATACAGAATCTATATTAAAACATCTTTGCAAGGCAAAATTTAAATGTTTTCAAAGACGTTATTAAAAATTTAATGATTTATTTTTACTTTTTATGAGTAAGCATACAAAATTACATTTACAAAAAATTTCATAAAATTATCAATAATATGATGTATGAACATTCCGAATAACATATTTATTATTATAGTAGAAATATAATTTATTACATCAGGAGACACTTAAAAATTATCTCCATATCAACTATCGTTTGAAATACTAGTCTATAATCAATATTTTGCGAGAAACAATTAATGTTCAAAGGTGTTTATAATATTTGGTCTTGGTATTTTGGTAATTCTAAGATTTTTGTCTAAACTAAAAATATCAAATTTAAATAACATTATGGTAAAATATTGTAATATAATAAGATAAATACCTACCTACTTAAAATATTGATTTTACTGAAATTTCAACTTTAAACTTTTATAAAAAAAATTGAAACTTGGGATTTTTCTAATATTCTGATATCATGTAAAGTAATATGTAAGTATACTTCAGTAAAATTATCAGACTTTAATGCACAAAATTGCCAATTTTATCAAACATTATTTACATTAAAACGAGAATTTTACGAAATATTCAAAGTTCTATATTTTGTAGAAAAATTAACGTAACGGTCCCAAAATTTAACGACATATATAAATATAGTACTTATGTGAACACCAAATTAAATTTTCAAGTCTCTAACTTTAAAATTGCTTGAGTTATCGTGAAACATTGAAATCGAATTCGTCGAAATTTCAGTATTCGTGAAAATGCCGTTCTTCGTCTCTTTTTCATCGTTTTTTCTATCGCATAGGGTCAATTTTGAGAAATTTTAAAAATGACTTAAATAAAGTACACAAATGGGAAGATGATCTTAATTTTGTCTTTGTAATTATATAAAAACTATAAATACAATTTGCAAGAAGACCCTTAAGTAAATATTTTTTTAAATTTTATGATATGTATTTATATTATTATAAATCAATATTTTATTTTATCATAATATTATATTATCTAATTAAATATTTTTTTTATATACAATTTATATAATTTTATATAATACGTATACTGTGGTAATTATTTTTACTTGTATTTTTTTAAAACAATTCATGTGCATTATTGTTTTTATTATTAATTTTTAATTTTAATTTCTGCTGTAGCTAAATTTGTTCTGGTACAAATTTATATATATCCCATAATAAAAAAATACTAAATTAAAAAAAAATTAAAATTATATTAAATTAAAATACTAAATAAATGTATCTCTAGATATCTTAAATTTATAAAAATAATGTTTAATTTAAAATTAAAATTATTTTTTCTTAAAATTGTAATAAACTTATGAGGATTACCGTACTTAAATTGAAAATATTATTAATTTATAATGAAAATAAGATATTAAATTATAATCAATAATCATCTACTCGTAATATATTATTATATTAATATGTATCACTTATATAAAAACTATTTAAAAAAAAAAAATTATTTGGACATTTAAAATAACATTTTTAACGGTAAAAATAAATTATTATCATTGGTCATGGTTAAAAAAAATAGATACCGATTTAAGTGGGGGATTAATAAAAATACACAAATACGCATTAGTAACACAATGGACCGAGTAAATAAAACTTATACCATTGAAAATTATTGATGAAAAGTTAATAAATTCATATTTTAATCACTTTAAATTATAATATTTTATTTAATTTTTTTTAATAGGTATAATATTTTAATACAAATGATTCACCGAAGCAGTTTGATTGTGACTATAACGAAGAAGTAAGAACTTAAAATGTGAGTTACATATATAACTTCAAATATAATTTTCAATGTAATTAAATATAAGTGACTACCTAGGTAATTAATATTGTAGTTATTATCTAATTCAATAATCTCACAACTTATAGGTACCATATACGAGTCTAATAATAGAATAGCTGATTTTTTTTTAAATTATATATTCACAAATGTTTGATTTTTTAAATAAACTTATTATATACTTGCTCTCATAATATTAATTGAAATAGGTACAGACTTATTTTAATAAAATATTAGCAAATACAAATTATAAATTTATTTAATCTTTATAACAATATAAGTGGTATTTAATATTCATTAAAATATTATCACTGCAGTGGAAATAATATTTTTATTACCTACATGAAAATATTAAATTTAAAAATTACCTACTGATAATGTTGTGATAGGCATACAGGTGTAAAGACTAAAGAGGATAGTGTTGAATGCAATTTGAATATTGAATGCAATCATAATTCATTACGTTTGAGAAAACGGTTCTGAGCGAAGTACTGTCACATTTGAGTATTTAGATAACTAATAATTTAGGAGTTTATAGCCTTATGAGTATATATATATATATATATATATATATATATATAGAACGTAGAGATTGATAAATGTAAAAATATTAATCAATATGTCATAGTATTATATATGACAATTCAAATTTTAATCAAAATTCATTTACACCTGTATCACTCTGTATCACCTGTATCAGCTCTTATTTTTTTATTTTTTCTAACTTATAATTAAATCTAATTAATGAAACACCAAACACCTATAATAAATAATATTATTAATAATTCAAATAAATAAATAATAATAATAAATTTATTAAATTTACATATAATAATTACGTGAACATTAGAAATAGCACTTGAATGGAATAAGGCATTATGACGACAATATTGCTTTATGTAAAACCAAAAAATATTAATAAATTAAATACTCTAATATCTAATACTTATTACTTTTAATTCTTAATTTCTATAGAAATTGTAATAAATATTTCCAAAATTGTCAAAATTTTCGGTAACATATTATAATATACAATGAAATAATATTATATTGAATATTTAAAATTTTATCTTTTACGCCAATAAATGGTATTCGTGAATTCGTATTCGATTGGGTTTTTAATTTAAAAAAAAATCTTACAACATTATTAAAAAAATAAAATAAAAAATAT
The DNA here is from genome assembly GCA_021307375.1 of Tetraneura akinire. Classification (NCBI taxonomy): domain Eukaryota; kingdom Metazoa; phylum Arthropoda; class Insecta; order Hemiptera; family Aphididae; genus Tetraneura; species Tetraneura akinire. The sequence goes on from JAIUCT010000023.1 coordinate 2,788,319, forward strand.
ATAGTTAAAAAATCAAAAAATTAATTCGAATTTCTCTATATTGGAAAAAGAACATACCTCAACACACTCTGCTATTTAATTTCTTCCTTGATTATTTTATAATCATATATTTAAATTTTTAAAAATGACAATTCAGACATATTTAAAAATATGTATTTACAGGATTGGAAATGACCAAATACGACAATCGCTAGGTATTATGAATATTATGAAGACGTTGATTATCATCCTAATAACAGTCATCCTTACGTTGTCATGTATTCGACTGGGTGAATCTATTATCATGTCTTCTATTCCAGTCGGTAAGACTTATTATATGGTTGGAGAACCAACAACCAAAATCCGTGGAAAACTTCTAACAACAACTGAAGACATTTCGGAGAAACAACCGAAAGTTATGACTACTTATTCGGAAACGTCTAATGAATACGAATTAGCATTGAACCTACGTTCAAACGTCCAACACCCAAATACCACCAACCGACCTCTAAAACTCAGATATGTTAGAGATAACCGATTGAAAACTATACCAACGACAATAGAAAGAAAAATTTTCCCCTTCGTTATCTTAGGAAAAATGATAAAAAAAAATCAATACATGACTAAACGAGATGACAATTGTAAAAACACGGCTGTTAAAAACGATTCAAATATTAAATCTACAGGAACTGCTATGGTCAACCGAAAATCATTTAATGGAAAAAATAACAAGTAAAAATCACATTTATAGTTTCTAAATATTATGATACTTATTTTAATATTATATTAGTATAATACTGTTCGTAACAATTTATAAAATTTTGTTTTAAGCATTTAATTATACGAGTATTTAACTAAGAAAAACTTCTTTTTTTTTTTATTTCAATTTAATACCTATTAATTAAATTTATTGCAATTTTTCCATTAAACTATTATCACCATAACCTTTAATATTTTCTACTGGAATATTATTTAGGAGTTACATAATTATAATATTAGAATAATAATTATATTTTAAATTTTTATATATTCTTTATTTCATATAATAACAAATATTATCAAGACTTGCATACTCGTGCCACCTTTACAATAACCACAATTATTGTTATGGTAAAATTTATAATAAATAACTATTATTAGATTTTATTATAATATATTCTTTTTCTTTTCATGACATTCTAAAAATATTATAATTGTATTCGTATATCGGGTATTTTGTATGTATATTTAATTTTAATTATAACATTTGTTTTACTTAGATCCAATCGAATGAAAATAACTTACAAAGATTACTCCAATATAGATTTGCAAAAAACTGAACAAAAATTCTCGATCAATAATTATTTGAGTGATTATGAAACTAAAAAATATAGAAACGTTGACAAACGTAATTGGACCACAGTTTATGGATCAAGACCGTCACTTCTAAATGGATCGTCGATTTTGGAAAATGAAAATATCCGCAAACGACGTCCATTTAGATTAGATTATTCAGTTAACCACAGCAGCGATAGTAGAGACGACACTCAGCCCGTTCTTCTCGGGCAAGTCATTTTCAATGGGCAAGTACTAAATAGATATTCTTCGCCAACTTATGGGATTTATTTGGGAACTCAACCGATACCCGAACCCACAAATTCACGGCCATCCTCCACTCAATCTCCATCAAGTACGATGACACCCATTACAACTTTACCATCTCCAGTAATTCCACAACAAATGACAATTTCTAGTATGCCAACGACGAAAGTATTCGATTATTCAGTAATTCCTATATTATTAGCTGTTATTAAATATGGTTTGATAAACTTGAAAGCTATAAGTTTATTAAAACAAACATTCTTTTTTTTGTTTAAGTTCAAACTTTTGTTAAAAGTATTGACTTTTAAATTTCTTTTATTATTAAATTTATTATTTTTCAAAGTTTCAATTCTACCAATATTTATTTTACTAGTATTGCTAAAACAACGGTATTGATTTTTCATATTCTTACAATTAATATTTTGATGATTGATAATGGGTACCTATATTGAATATTATGACTAGTGTCATATTAGACTGCAAAATAAAATAAAAAGGATTAAATTTATTGAAAATATAATATTAGTTAAAATAAAATATAATATGTAGAGAAAATATATTTATAATTTCGACAGATTTAAAAATGTATTATATAGGCCTAAGCTTCAAAGCAAAAATTATTAGAAGCAATATATTTTTTTGGCAATAAAAGCCCATAATCACAAATTCATCAATGAAAGTACGTAAATATAAACCGTATACGTATACAATAATTATGTAAATTTATTCAGGAAGAAATCTCATTCCCCTACCATTATATGACTAAAAACTCATTACGTAGGTATTCGAAAATTCTATATTCATTAATTCTATAAAATTATATATTTTATTTAATTATTCAATTATTTTTTAATTTTATTTATTAATTATTTTTTTTTAGTATTATAGATTAATTATTGCATTAAAAATAATTATTTTATTTTATCAAATAGGTAATAAAGTAGTATAATTTTTTTTGTTAAAATATTAGTCATAGATGTAGCTAGTTAAATAAATTTAAATGCATGTAGGTACCTAATTATTAATAATACTTTATATAAATAAAATAATAGCTATTAAATTTGTATAAGTAGGTCTAGGTACATTTTTTTTTATTTAAGCATTATTTGAAATAAAATTTTCGGATTAAAATTTAAAATACCTACATGTCATTTTCAAATTTTATACAAAATTATGGTGATAATTATTAAATAACAATTTACAATTTACAATGCACTAAATACATTATAATAGTATAATATAATAATATAATAGTATTAAATCGTTTGTGGAAATATATAAATATCATTAAATTATTTATATTATTTGTTCTTTGTTCTAACCACAGTATATTATAGACAACTAGCGCTCTGGGCAGACAATTTTCGCACTTATGGTAGCAACGAATAATAAAAATACTATGCACAGTGCATGTTGCACGACCAAAACTATTATAATTTTATAAGTTTAAATTTATATTATTACGTAAAAAGTATTTAAATGCACATTTATATATGAGTACTTTAAATTAATATAGGTAGATTTAAAAAAAATGTTTTAATATAATAAAAATTATTAAAATTTGAATATTTCGTAAAATTCTCGTTTTTATGTATATGTTTGATAAAATTAGCAATTTTGGGCATTTAGGTCTCAAAATTTTACTGAAGAATTCTTAAATATTATTTAACATCACTTCAAAATATTAGAAAAATCCCTCGACTCAAATTTTTTTTAGAGGTGTTTAAAATTGAAATTTCAGTAAAATCAATATTTAAAGTATTTATATTGATTTTACTTATTTTTATTGAAGATATTTTTTCGACCAGAATTAATGCTCCGATATTTACGAATAGTATAGGTTTTCAGTATAAAATTGGATGTAGTTGCGGTACTTTATTTAGGTGAATTTTCGAATTTCTCAAAATTGACCCTAAGCGGTAGAAAAAACGGCATTTTTACGAAAACTGAAAACATTATCATAATAACATGTGTCTGATCTCTGATGTACAATGCACGTATTGGCGGAATTTGTATTTAAATAATTATTACATATTTATATTCTAACGTCGTCAAAAGTAATCTCGATATTTTTGATAAAATAAATATAGTTCTTATATAAAATGTAAATTTATATAATTTTGTGTAAATATGTGTTAAAGATGATAATATAATTATAATTGACATAAGATTGAAACTTTTATAATTATGGTTTTCAAAATATAATTCGTATGTTACTAAAGTGTATTAGTTGCTACCAAAAAGTGCGAGAGTTCTCCACTACGGCGCGCTGTTTTTCATATTCTGCGCGGTGTATTTAAAAATATTGTATTTATATATTTATATTATAATGTATTAGGTATTAATTATATTCATGTTAAACAGTGCGTTAGTTTGTGTTACTTACTATATTATTATAAAAAATTTTATTTTTATATTTTTATGGCGATTAATTACAATAGTTTACCTAGTTCACCTAAAATGTTATTAAAAACGATTTCTATAATTAATATTTTATATAAGGCCAGCCAATATTTAAAACTTTTATAAACACGATATTATATTCCACAATAACTTTAAAATATTTATTATTTCCATAATAAGCTGTTATAAGATATTATTTTGAATCTGCATATTAATAAAATTTTGAATTTATATTTATATAAATGAAAATGAATGTAGTTGGTACTTTATTATTTAGTTAATATTTTGAATTTATCAAATTGTATTAAATATCTATGCGAATGGAAAAACTATCAAATAATGACGGAAAATCAGCAATATTTTACAGAAACTAATTTTATTTCAATAATTTTTATATAATTCAAGAGATACTGAACTTAGGAATTTAAAAATTTTACACAAAAGACTCAAAATATTAAAATTGTTAAAAACTGTATTAATAAAAAAAAAGAATAAATAAATAAATTATGTGTATAAATACATGGAGAATTTCCTAAAACTTTCATTTTTTCCTCAATAATGTTCAATAAAAAATAATATTGTATTGTTTATTCCAATGTTTAAATTCTAATAATAAAAACCAACATTTAATTTATTTAAATATGATATAAATATTATAACATAATAAACAAATTATATTTAATTTAAAGCTTATTATAAAACTAATTTGTAAATTTGATTTGTTTTATGTTTTGTTACACTTATATATTAAAGTTTGATAACTTTTTTTTAATATTCAGTACATTTATAGTTTAAGTATTAACTTGTGGATAATATATTTAAATAAATAAAAACCCAAATCCACAAAAATTTACTTTTATTTTAAGCAAATACGTGAAATTTGCGTTTTGCACTGATGATGGTAACTTTGTTATCGAAATATGTATTTGCTTTTTGCTTAAAATAAAAGTAAATTTTTGTGGATTTGGGTTTTTATTTATTTAAATTCAGTACATTGGTATTGAAAATTTTAATTATTTGTATTCATTTTACCTTATTTTATATACAAAAATTATATATATAAAAAAAAGAAACAATACTTTAACAGAAATATAATTACACTGTAAGTTTGAAGTTTTATATAATAGGTATTATAATATTATGTAGGTAGTTAATAATTTAATGCATATATATCAAGTATTGCTAATATAGTTGATAACTTAGTTAATAAAAAATATAACTTTATTTTATACATATATTAGAAAACATTGAATGTAACAGTCAACAATATCATATATATATTATAGGTTTAGTTGATCTAATAATCTTTGACTTTTAAAATAAATTTAGAAAATAAGTAGATTATTATTATTACTTAAATTGCGTATTAAAATAAATTATATTCAATATAAAATAGGTAATAATTTATTTATAATTATAAAATTTTGGTCCATATACAATTAAATATATATTAAACAAAGTATTAAAATTCAAGGGCCTCAATTTCAGTACAAACCTATGGAATTATGTAGCTACTTCACTTGTCATTATTTATTGTCCATTGAATATATAAAATTTAAAATGTATTTTTTTAATCTAATCAAGTTTTAGATAATTTAGTAAATTTAGTAAAAACGAATTAAAAATAATTAAATATCAATTTAACATAATAATTTAAGTAGTTTAATTATAATTTGTTATTATAAATATTTTTAATTCGTTTTTATTTTTTAAATTATATTATATTGATACAAATCCCAAATTTATAGGAACAATATTTATTAATTGCATATTTGACCTTTAATCATATTTCTTAAATTATAATAATTATCCAAATATTCATTAATACATAATAATTAAAGTTTCAAATACAATGTATTATTATATAAATTTAGTTATTATACATTTATATTTAGTAATTATTAGTTTCAATAAAAGTAATAATTATAGTAAGATACAAATGTGTATAAATAGGCATGAAACAATTATAACATTTATAAAGAAAGAAATATAATAAAACAATAAATAATTTATGGAAAATTGACTGTATTAAAATAGTAAAAAAATTATAAATGTATAGTTATACTTATTGAAATTAATGTATCTCCTAATAAATATAAGAATATATATTTAAATATAATATTTAAAATCAATATTTTATATAAAAAAATTTTTAATATAGTAATACGTGTAGTTATAACTTTTTTGGCGTTCTTAAAAAATTAAGTTAGTATAAAAAAAAATTACATAAAAATATACTAAAATTATATAGACTAATTTAATTTATTTTTATAAAAAATACAAAATTAACTATTAACATATTTAGTAAAATGTTATGAATCAGTAGGTAAATGATAGGTCATACATATTATTATATAGTTCTCATACATACATATTTATTTTCTAAAATTTTATATCCATTTTAGCTTTATTATATTATATAGATAGATGATAATGATAAAAAAATTATGCGTATTTTAAGGAAAATATATTTGAAAATGGAAAAATTACATTTTTCTAGTTTTTTTTTTTTTTAAAAAATATATATATTTCACTTAAACTACTGATGGCTTTACTAACATAAATAGTAACATTTACTGATTAACATTATTTGGTAACTTTATAATTATAATTTAGAATAGAAAAGTAATATTTTAAATAATGGCAAAATAATACGCTACTATAATAAAATAATTATTAAGTGTAAATTTTGTATTTTTTCCATACCTAATTGCAAGTATGAAAGCAAATGAGTATTCATAATAAAAATAAATAACCAAAAATTTTCATTCAAAATAAATGCATTTGTTGATTATGAATAAATCCACATTGGTATTTTAATCATATTGTTTATACCTGTATTTAGTTACTAAGATGTATGTAAAGAAAATAATTGAAAAATATATAAATTGAATTGTTATAAAGAAAATTCTATAAAATAAAAACTGAAATATTTTAAATAAGCTATTATAACTACTATATTATATAATTATGTTTAATATTAATCATAAACAAATTTAATACTGCTTATTTGGCATAAGCTTCTTACGAACATAAAATTATGTACAGCTTATTAGTTATTTCAATCACATGGATTGAAATAACAATCACTCTTACAATAACAAAAATAATGCTTTATTAACAAAGTCCAATACCATCACTTTCTATATTTCCACGTTTCTCATAGAACATTACATCCTAGAAAATGAATTAATAATTATTACAATAAAAATAATATTTTATAATTATTTATCTTACGATTAAAAAGCAAGCGCCTAACATAACAGCTTTCATACGGACATCAAGATCTATAGGAAAAGTTATACCAAAGAAATCAGCATCAGTAAATGCTTCTCTTAAGAGTCCTGACCATTGTTTTGAAATACGTCCAACTACAGTGGTTTTGTCTTTAGATAATATCTGAAAATGTTGATATTATTTAAATATCATATAATAATAATAATAATAATAATAATAATAATAATTTTTTTTTAATTTGGTATACTTTGAATTCAACATCACCACACATGCTAAAACGACAAATTGGTCCTTCTATTTTTAATACTTCATCATAAGCTGCATTACGAATTGTAAACATTGGTGTTAAAATAGACCAATCTTGTTCAACAACTCCAACCAAACATCCAGGTGGTGAAAACACTTCAATTTTCTGTTAGGTATATACATTAAAATTCATTTAACTTTAAAGAGATTTATGGTAAATAAAGTTTATAATTGTACCTGCATACAACAAGGAAAAAAACAAGATTGGCAAGCCAAAGGTCTTGATAAATGAATTATTTCATTTTTAAAGTTATCTAAAATTTTCATTTCAAATGGTCTTATTGGGCCACAAAAGTTTCGAGTACAGAAATCATTCTCTTCAACCGCGTAAAATACTTTTTGTCCAAGATTATTTTTTATTGTATACTTATTATTTGTTTCAAACCCTACTAGTGCTATAACACATAAGTAAATTATTAAAAAGAAGTTATACACAAATAAATAAAATACCATACATATATTACTAATACCTATTATAGTATTGAATTACGTACTAACTTTTATTCTTATTTAAAAAAATATATAATCAAATAGATTTTATAACACAAAATATATAATTATATATTTTAAAAATGTGCTGAATCAACAATGGTAAAGGTAAAGTTTCATTTAAAATTGTTTTTAATAAAAATAATGTTGAAGTTTTCACAAAATATAATTTAAACAAATTAATATAAAATATAAAATTAGATACAACAATAATTATATAATTATAATTGTAACAATTTATCATTAAATATATTTATATACCTTCAATAATTTCCATTTTTTGTTTAACAAGTAATTGATTTATGGTTGAAAGATACTGGAGCCCATTCGGACAATTTTGTGGCATCGCCTGAGGAATAGGCATCCAACCATCTATGAAAATATTAAATATATGTTATAAAATATAATACATATTACTATATTAGCAGTGGCGTAACTAGATGGGAAGGGGCACCGAGGCAGTAATTAATTTAGACCCCATTAATCTAATAATACCGATACCTTTTTTTTTTTTGCTTATCGATCAAAAAAAATATGTACGTATTTATAGTAGGTTTTTTTATTTAGTAGATATTTTTAATTCAAGTTTCTGTGTTTAGCGTTAACCGGAGGCCCCAAAAAGACAAGGGCCCCTAGGCAAATTAACAAAATATAAAATTTTAATATATTATTTTAAACAAAATATTAAAATTCTTGGGCCCCCTTTTGGACCTTCTAGGCCCCGGGCCCCGGTGCAATGCACACCTATGCAACCATGTAGTTACGCCACTGTATATTAGGTTCCTCCTACATTATATTATAAATGTTTAACAAATAAGTTTATTACTAGAATAAATATAATATAATTATAAATAATAATTTATTAACATATTTACCACCCATAACTTGTGGAGAGGGTTGATAAGCATTAGGTTGATTCTGTATAACTGGACCATAGCCTGGCTGTGTATATGGTGGTGGGTAGTTTGCATTTTGAATATTAGGATATCCTTGATTTTGATGTGATTGACCTTGTTGCTGTTGGTACATATTATACTGATCGTGCTGATAGGGCTGCATTGGATTGCCAACTATTGGTGGATATTGATTACCGGGTGGTGGATATTGATTACCGGGTGGTGGATA
>JAIUCT010000023.1:2802144-2821409 GCA_021307375.1 Tetraneura akinire
CATTTTTTGTCAATTTTAAATAACATTGTAAAATATTGTAATATAATAAGATAAATACCTACCTACTAAAAATATTGATTTTACTGAAATTTCAACTTTAAACACCTATAAAAAAAAGTTTAAATTTGGGATTTTTCTAATATTTTGATATGATGTTAAGTAATATGTAATTATACTTCAGTAAAATTTTCAGACCTTAAAACTCAAAATTGCCAATTTTATCAAACATTATATACATAAAAACGAGAATTTTACGAAATATTCAAAGTCCAATATTTTGTAGAAAAATTAACGTAACGGTTCCAAAATTTTACCACATGATAATATAATATGACATAAATTACATACATATAATATAGTTCCTACTACCTATGTGAATAGGAATACCCAATAACATTTTCAAATCTCAACTTCAAAGGTGCCCGAGTTATCGTGAAATATTGAAATCGAATTCGTCGAAATTTCCCCGGAAATTTCAGTTTTCGTGAAAATGCCATTTTTCGTCGTTTTTTCTATCGCATAGGGTCAATTTTGAGAAATTTGAAAAGTGAATTAAATAAAGTACCAACTAAGTGCTAAGTGTATTAAGACATAAAAACAAAAACAAAATCACACATTATTGTAAAACCAATACATTCTTCGCTTCGCTTAGAATCTAAAATTCTAAAATATTATTTCATTAAACTTAAACATTGCTATCTACAGTTCTACACACATCAGTTACCTGTATTAATCCGAATTTGATCCGTCAGTCAAAACGTTCCGAGATATTTCATATTCTCGGCGATGATATTTTACATTTTGACGGACGGCAACGTTCAAACCTAGGTTCAAACATACTAACGTGCAGCAATCGAGTTTAAAAAAAATATATATTATGACGATGAACAGCTTATAGAATGTGTTCGAGAGTTGAGGTGCTGTACGATCTATCACATTCCAAATATATGGACATTACATATAAAAATGATATTTTGAATAAAATAGCGATTCAAATGAAATGAAATGGTTCAGACAGTAAGTTAATTTAAATTTATTAATCCTTAATCCGTTCCTATCAGTAGCGCAAACAGGGAGGGGGGTCCCCGGGTCTGGACTCCACCATAAATAAAATTTATTTCTTCAATTTTTATATAGGTTTGCACTCAATTGTACATACAAACATTTTCAAATCTCAAATTTCAAAGTACTACGTATATTAAATATAATTATATAATATAATCTATAAGTAAATTGAAGTACAGTAAAGGTTTCCATGTATATATAAACTTAGTCAGTTTACATATTTTACACGTATTGTGTGCGAAGTTATATAAAATGCTTAATAAAATTTCTCAGAACTCAGCGAATTTTGACTGATGTGTGTGAAACTATGAATAACAAATATGATGGCCAATCAAAAATATTTTGTGACTGACGTGTGTGGATCGACCTTTAAACTTCAAATACGCGCATGAAACACAATACGTACATTGTTAATACACGATATTCGAAGAAAATGACCACGTGACACGTGTTCCACGTTTGTGTTTAAACTTTAAACATTATTCGCCGATTCTTATTATAGGTTGGAGACTGGAATTTATAGTTATTTTCGTTAACCATTGACAAATTTATATATATATATATATATATTAAATTATCTAAATCTAAACTGTTGATTCGTGATAATTTCAATATTTCATCTATTTATGATATTTTATTGTTATTAATATAAACCAAATGTAAACCAAGAAAAATTAAAGTATAAATCATTATGACATTTGTGGATAATCGTCCATGGGGATATAACAATATAATTGACAATTTATACTGTGTCTTAAATTAAATATTACATTTCTTAAAATTATGGGTATTCAATTAAATATAGATACTATAAATAGTATTATTACACCTAAACAAGAAGTCAAGAAATCGTATTTTATCTTATATTTTGGTGTATGGATATGATGCACAAAAATATTGTTGCTTATCGAAATTACATATAATATATGAATAGTACTAATTTTATAATGACCCGGATAATAATTCACTAAACCCGTAGCCTGTAGATTTATATGTAAACCCCGATTATCCGGGTGAACCCAGGAGAGGTGGCAACCCTAACCATATACCTTGCATTATATTAAATATCAAATAGGTACTCGTATTTGTATGTGACATTAACTTTAATCATTTTTTCAGTTTATTAATATTATGTTGATCGTTGTTTTCAAACCAATAGTATTAATAGTTATATAATATACATTTATTAAACAATTAAACTGTACCTATTTATAATAATAATTATTATTAGATTGAATGAATCATGTACTTATTGTACTTTATGATTTATGTTATTATTTGTATCTCCTATTTGTGTCGACATCGACACGTTTACTTCTTAATCTTTATATTATACATATAAATTGTTATTTCAAATATTTTATAAAGAAAAAATTAATTTTTGGAAAATTAAAATTGTTTTTAATGCTATAATTTTAAAAATTTTACAGCATTTTTATGTTAATGAATTCAATTAGATAAATACAAATTTTATCTTAGATAACACTTCAGATGTCTGCAAATTTATCTATAAAATCTATAGATAGATCTCAACACTGTGTATCTTTAAATTTAAAACTCTAGAGTCTAGACTAACGTCCGGTTAAAAATCATACCAATTTAAATTCGGCAAAGCTGTGATTTAGCAACGAAGACATATTATAAGTACCTACAGGTGTAACTTACTTTTAATAATATTACACAACCAGCAATAACGTAAAATAATTAGCCTTTGACTATTTATTTAAAATAAATTAAAATAAATATTTATAAGTTAAAACCGATAGCAGTTAGTAGCGTACGCAGGATTGTCTCATTTAAGGGGGGAGGGTTACTAGGATATTAAATTAAAATAAAATAATATATGTATAAAACACATATTTAATTATTTATTTATTTATTTATTTTCACCTTCTTAAATCTATAATTAATAATAAATCAAAATATATTAAAAAATTTACAATTTAAATCAAAGTATTATTGATTTTCATTAAATTTTTAATAAAATTTGAAGCAATCTTTTTTTGTTGAGGGGTTAAACATCCATTAACCCCCCCCCCCTCCGTACGCCAATGACCGATAGTAATATAATAGCCATAGGGATACGATTTTTTTTAACCTCGTATATAATATCTAGTTCTCTTATATAAAAATATTGCCTATATTTTATTGTTAAAGTAGGTAACATAATATTGCGTTTATTATTACAATATTTTTATCATTTTGCGTCTTCGCAATAAATTGAACTTTATCATATAGGTTTAGTAATATAGCTTATAGAGTATAAAATAATTATCGTCCACAGCAATTATTGATAATTAATAAAACATTATACAATGCAATATTAATCTGTTTGTTATGCAATAAAATGAATAATGATGAGCTAATCAAAAATTTTAAATATGCTTACTGGTAAAACGAGTAGGTAAGTAATAAAAATGTTTATGTTACTGAGGTATCAATTACGATTTAAAAAACAAAATTCACTATACTATGAAAGACTACCCAAGAATGCAGATAACGACTTCGGACTTACTTATCGATATCGTTGTAGATACGTGAATTTATAAATCGATTTTACATAATTTTCAACAATAAGTAGATTTATCGTACATGGATGCGATCGATCGAACTGTTCAAAACGGAAAAGAACATGCAATATTATAATTAATTAAAACAAAAATGCCGTTGGTCGATTGTTCTTAAGAATTGACAAAAATTTATTGTTATTACGGTAAATAGTAAATTCAACGACAACTGCACTAAACTGATGGATGACGGGATAAAACTGATAATGAAAGAAGAAGAAACGGTAGGAAAGTACTATTAAAAATAACGAAAAATGAAGAGACCCGTACAAACCACGAACATGCAACACTTGTGACTAATTTCAAATTTGCACTTTGCACTTTGCAGTGTAGAATATTATTATTACATAAAATTGGTGACCAATGAGCGACGCCGTGCAATGAGCTAACCGAAGCGAAAAGTAGAGTGGGTCGCCCACGGATTGTTATCAAAATAACATGATAAAATAAACAATAAAATATCATTTGTGATGATAACCGACAATATTATAGCCTGCTTTGGATCATACACATTGCATGTACTATTATCTTATAAGGTGCCCTCACAAATACGTATATTATGTATGGTGTGCTCGTTGTTGTCACGTATATATATGTGACAGATCGCAGTGTTACGTCATGGACACGACAAAATAACATCGGACTTCGACATTGTCCACTATGACTGTAGTAGTACTGTACGTTATTTCCGAAAAGCACAGTAGTACCACCCGTCCACTCTCTCCCTATGAGTCTTTTTATTCAATAACTTTATCACGAAACCAAGAAGTTCATTATCTCACTCGTTCCGCGTTTCGCCGTCTGTTCGCGCGGATCGCTGTCATTAGTTAATAGTTTATTACTTTATTATAGTCATTACGTCGACCATGAATTGGCGATAAAAACGTAAAAGACGCAGTTTATTATTTTCAATAACAATAATTTGTCAAAAGCCTAATCGGACGTTTATTCCTCTTCACACCAGACGGCAGACAGAGACAATCACAGTTTAACCCTGTACGTCTTCTGATACGGTTAATGTTTTGTTACGGCTTTGTGATCAATTATTGAGTTATACGTATATTTGAAACGTCGTACTTATATTAAAAACGCGTTCGCGCGCGTCAGCGCACACGTAAAGTTTGGTTTTTGCGTGATTTGTACATAATATTTAATTTTTTTTTTTTAATACTGTTATTTGTCTCCGTTGCCTCGTCACGACTTCCGTGTGATTGCTCACAGTCACCCTTCGTACTTACGGCCTTACGTTTTAGTTTAGTCCAACTCAAGTTCACAAAACGTTATTATGTCGTACGCGTATTTGTTCAAATACATAATAATCGGCGATACAGGTACGTTATTAAGGTTTTATTTGATTGTTTTTTTGTGTGCATAATAATTATTGTAAATTGACATATGTTACAGGTGTTGGTAAATCGTGTCTCCTACTGCAGTTCACCGACAAGCGGTTTCAGCCGGTGCATGATCTGACCATTGGTTATATTTATTTCAATTTAATTTCTTCACTTACATTGTTGGTAATTTATCGTTCATTGGTTTTAGGTGTCGAATTTGGTGCACGCTTGGTGTCCATTGAAACCAAACCTATCAAGCTGCAAATATGGGACACTGCTGGCCAAGAAGCATTTCGATCCATCACAAGGTCATATTATCGTGGTGCAGCTGGTGCTTTGTTAGTATATGATATTACCCGTCGTGATACATTCAATCATTTGACTACTTGGTTGGAGGATGCTCGACAACATTCTAATTCTAATATGGTCATTATGCTAATTGGTAACAAAAGGTAATTTGCTTACTGTCATAAATATAATTATTTTTTATAAAAAAAAAATTGTTAATATAATTATTATACTACAGTGACTTAGAAACAAAACGTGAAGTCAAAAAAGAAGAAGGTGAAGCATTTGCTCGGGAACATGGGTTAGTATTTATGGAAACGTCTGCAAAAACATCTGACAATGTAGAAGAAGCCTTCATAAACACGGCTAAAGAAATATATGAAAAAATTCAAGAAGGAGTATTTGATATTAATAATGAGGTTAGTTTAATTTTAATTCTAAATATTTTTAGCCCATTAATAAGTTTACTATTATAATTTTTTTAGGCAAATGGTATAAAAATTGGACCTCAACATTCGACTGGCAACAACAGCATACCTGGAGGTAATAATCGAGCCAGTGGTAATGGTTGTTGTTAATAAATTTTAAAGGTCAACTTGCTAATCTTAAATAATTTACAATTTTGCTTTAAATTTGGGTTATACTTCTTTATTATTATTTTTTTTTATGTGTGTAATGAATTTAATATTTATTAATAGACCAAGATTTATGTTCTTACATCACTGTTATTAGTGTTGCGAATATATTTATTTATATAATTACAATAGTCATTGTGTACTTATATAATGATATTGGTCAAGTTGTACAAATATAAAAATAATTGATGTATAACCAAAAAAAAATTACATACCATACTTCTAATTTTTTTTTTTTTTGTATAATTTTGTGTATACCTTTGGGTATATGCACCTAATTTATTTATTCCTAATAATTTTGTTTAGTAGAATATAATTGTTTTATTTAATTTATGATCTATGTATGTGATCAGTATTAAAAATTTTAAATTGAGAAATTTAATTTCCTCAAAAATAAAACAATGAATTTATTATTTTACACATTTTTAAATAATGTGACATACTGTTATTTATGTTGTAATCATAATTTTGTAATGAATATTTATTTATATAATTTTACAATTATGTAATGCTTAAATTATACCTTTAATAATGAATGCGTAATTATAATAGTTTGAAGATTAATAAATCCAAGAACATTTTAGGAATAAATTGTAAAAATACTAAAATTTGTTAATCTTTTTTATGATCTTATAATTTCATATACCTTATATATTTAATTAATGTACCTGTAATCACAAATGTATGCTATTTTGATTTATATTATAATCACAGATATAATCTGTGATTATAATACAACTTTAATATTTAATACCAATGATTATAATAAATACTATAATCAATGTTAATACTTATCAAACTATTTTAATAGCTGTTTTTTTATTTAATTTTCTCATAGATTTTTTTTTTTAAGAAATTAAATGAATACATACTATGTGATCAGGATTATTAATAAATAAAAAACGAAAAGAGCTATAGAAATATACCTACATTATTTTACAATCAATTTGTTTTTAATCTTGTTTGTTTTCTTACATAAATACACAGTGTCTATATTCTATATCAGTAGCGGGTTATCAATAACTTTTTGAGGTATCCAGACTTTTAGTAAAACATAATTAAAAAATTATATATTTACCTATTATATTCTATTCATTGGTCTGGGACGAGATCCAGTATATTTTGACCTTACCAGTAAAACTGCCACTGATCTATATATATATATTATATCTAAATATTAAATTTATTAGCAATCATCAGCAATGTTTAAGGATGGATATTTCATAAGCAAATTAGATGAAACTATTAAGAAAATATGTTTTAAAATATTTTATAAGAAAAATAAATTGCAAATTTTATGTTATAAGCAAAAATGTATTATTCTTTATTTAGAAATAAAAAAACATAATTTATCTTATAAATAAGCATGATATAAATTACTTGTAATAAAAAATTGTTTTATACGTTTATTATATTTCCATAAGGTATTTTAAAATTAAATCCATTAGACTTGATGATTGAATTTGTATCTTAAAAAAAGTACATATAATTAAAAAATTAAAAATTACAATATTAATAAATGAAATAACTCACTTTTCCAGAATTACTAATTAAAGCAACTTTAGGTGCATTAAATGCTTTTAATTTAAGTTTTGATACATTTATTCCACTTGGCTTTTTAAAATGATCTTCTATTTTTGATTGTAAGTTTATTAAATCTGAATAATGAAATAATGTAGTATCAGAAGTTGTCTGGTTTAAATATAGCCTGTAAATTATAATTTTTTTTTATATATTAAATTTAATAATACACAAAATATATATATAATTTTTTATGTTATACAGCATGTTAATTTAAAATTTATAAATAAATAATAAAATAAAATATGAAATTTATTATAAAAAACTTTCATAAAAATAACTATGTACTAACTTGGCTAAAATTGATAGAAGAAATTTTGATTCAATATAACATTTTACGTCCATTTGACCCTTTGAAAACTCATATTTATAGATGTAATGGTATAAAATAGTTTCATTGTATAATTGTCCAGCATCTCCCATGGATATGGCGATAAGCCATAGAAATTGATGTGAGAGAAATTCAAATGGTCGAATAACACAATCAAAATGATCATTTAACCAATTATTTACAGCTGCTATGATTGATTTATTTCCTTGTAATAATAGTATAGGCATGTCCGATAGATTATTTTTATTAAAATTTTTAGTATAATTTGGTGATTTTAATAGTATACCAGTGTACAGTTGAGTAAAAGTTTTATTATTAATAACCTCAATCTGTAAAAAATAAATATGTATTTCAAAAATATTTAAAAATAATTTATTTAATGTTTTGATAATAATGTTTGATTTTAATATACGAAATCATTATTCAATAAAATGATAATAGGTGTGCACAAGAGGTAGCATATATGGCAACCAATTATTTAATTATTGGCCTTTAAAAATTATAGTCATTTTACAAAAAAATCATCTTAATCAATTGATTTTACTAAAATGACCAAAGAATAGTTGATGATAGTATTATAATTATACAATTGACAAATTACAAATATTATAAAATAGTTTTCATTGTTCAATATATAGGAAATTACTACAGTACTATTATGTTTGGAGGAGGCTGTTGAAAACATGGATGTTTCCGTAAAACACACATTAGTTTAATCCTAGAAAGATTAAATCAAATCAAATTAAAAAATGTTATCCTATATTATAGATATTGTATTTTTAGATTCTAAACGAAGCAAAGAATGTAATTGTTTTACAATAATATGATGTCTTTTATTTTTTTTATCTGTAAACAATTTCTTAATGAAATAATTCTCCGATTTTCACGAATACCATGTTTCCGTTAGGAAAGTGGATGAGTTGGTACTCTATTTAGGTTATTTTTCACATTTCTTAAAATTGTTCCTATACGATAGCAAAAACTACCAATAAATGATGAATGTACAGCATTTTCACGAAAACATAAATTCTGACAATATCGATTTTTCACAATAACTCAGGTAATATTGAACTTATATGTTCGCAGTTTACTTAGGTATACATGATACAATTTTGAAACCATTACAATAATTTTCTATAAAATATTGAATGTAAAATATTTTCTTAATTCTCATTATCTATTTCTACAATATTGAATAAAAATGGCAATTTTGAGATTAAGGACCCGGAAATTTTTATAGTATCCTTACATATTGCTTGATGTATTAGCATATCAGAAAAATCTTAATCTCAATTTTTTTATAGCTGTTTAAAGCAAGAAAAGAAGAGCTGTTATTGCTGTGGAAGGAATAAAAGTGTAAAGAGGATAGTGTTGAATTTTAATTAAAATTTGAATGTAATGATAAATCATTGCATTCAAATAAACTATTTTGTGTGAAGTTTTGTTAGATGTGGGCATTAATATTGAACTTTAAGACTTGAAAATTTTATTTGGTGTTCATATATTATGTACCTACTAATTATTTGATAAAATTTTGAAACTCAAAAATTGAAATTGAAATGTAAATGAATATAATTTTTTTAAATTTTTAATATAAATGTGAAAATTTTAATCAATACTTTTTTTGACTTCACTTGAAATCGTTTTTTTGAATGTGATAATTTATCATTGCATTCAAATTTTAATCAAAATTCAACACTCTCATCGTTAGTTCTGTATCCCTTCTACAGTGGTATCAGCTCTTCTTTTTAGATTACAAAAAATATATATTAAAATAAAATATTAGGTACCTATATATTATGATAAATTTAATTATTTAGTAATTTATATACTATAAAATAAAAATATTTTACATAAACAAAACATAATTACCTTTAATGCTATATACTCATCATGAGCTTCTTTGGCTTCAATTTGCACAGTTATTTGTGAGAATAAATTTTCTTCCTTCATATTTGAGGTAATATGGTTTATTAAAAAGTTTTTTAAATCTTTAGATATTCCATTTAAATACTTTTTATTAAAATGTAAATTCCATAATGGAGATACACGGAAAATTGACCATTTTTTATTAACAATTCCTAAAATATAATATATAATTAATTAAATAAAAAATAATATTAATTTTATTAAATTTCTACCTAATATATCCGAAATTTCTAATAGTGCAGTTGCATTAAAATTTTCTGGTAACATTGATATTGAAGCTATAATATAAATAAAACAATATAAACATTTATGAATATTATGAAGTACACATTAAATATATGATATATCCTTTTATATTATAATTAAAAATGTTGAGCATATAAATTACTTAGTTATTGTGCCTATACATGTATCGTCTTATCTGTACAATAAATTAGTGAATAATTATGTCGTATTAATCTACAAACATGATTTTATTTGATATTTACATAATAAACAAAAAAACATGAGAGGCATCTCTCCATTGAACAGGAAATGCGTGTCAGTTTGTCTTCAATTCGACAAGTATTGGAATTTTGTATACAAAATGACAAACTCAAGTTTCTCATTAATAATTTAAAATTTATTCACTTTATGATGTAATATTCCTTTGTTTACTTTAAATAATTTAGTTTTTTAAATATTATTTTATTGCTGTATTTTTAAAAAATAAATATCATGAATAAAACAACGTTTTCAATATTTTATGACATTTCTCGTGGCACACGGTTGAAAACCACTACTTTAGACTGTAAAGTCTAAAGCCATTGATATTAAACATGCTTAATAGAAATTCTCACATTTACTGTTTTTACAAAGCATATGGGAAGTTATATTATGCTTGTAGACAAATCATAAATTGTTATAGAATTTTTATAAATTATAATAGAGTATATAGTTTAAAATATTTTAAACAATACTAACTTTCCTGATCAGGTACATCAGATCCAATGATATTATTTTCTTCTTCATCATTATCGCCTACAATGTTACAAAATATATTTAATATTAGTTGATATTAACTATTAAGTGATAGATATAAAGTGTGTGTGATGTACACATATTTTGTTATAAAAGTAATGAAAATAGCATTGTTAATTAATATTATTATTATAATTTTTGTATTAAGGAATACTAACCTTCATGATCAGATACATCAGATTCAATGATATTTTTATTTTCTTCTATATCATTATCATCTGCAATATTAAAAAATATTAAGTGATATATCCATCAAGAGTATACATAATATTTTGTTATCTTAAGAAATACTGACCAATTAGTATTTATTTAATTATAACTAGTTAGATAACATTAAAATGTCTAATTGTGTATTTTAAAGTTTAAAATATTAACTTACCTGTAGTTATACGTGATATATCACCAAAACCGCTTTCTAAAACATTTATAATAAAAATTAATAGAAATATTACATAAAAAGTACACAAATAATAAATTTAACTTTAAAAATTAATACAATTTGTATTTTTAGACATATAAATTGTTATAGTAGTATATATGATAATAAATTTTAAAGAAGTGTTTATATCCTATATTAATTATATAGTTATATAAAATCATATTATTATAATTATAAGCTGTATATTATTTTTACTGTAATGTTTCACATGTGTGTGTCAAATACTATTTTTGCAATAAAGGTGGGAGTTTATCATATAATGTTATGCTGCTTAACTTACTTTCATCTTCTATTATGCTTATATCTTCATCGACATCCATCCTAACCAGTAAATATATTATTTTATATTATTTAGTGGTAAATTTTTCTAAAACGTCAAATTTAATTATTATTAATATTAATTTATAATACTTGGTAGTTGGTATAACTATAACATTAAGTTAATGAAAATTACATAAATACCACTGAAGTATAAGTTTTTTATAGATTTTACAACAGATTGATAGGTTTTATGTTATCGGTGATTTTAATTTATTTACTTATTAATTTGCTAAATGACTATGTATATAAAATATAATAATTAAGGTACTTATTATTTTAATTTTAAACTAAAACAAAAATTGTTGACTGTGGTTTGAAAACTGATTTATTAAAATTAAATCTAAACTGTTTATAGTTTATAAAGAAATCTTTAATTTTTAAACTTAAACGGCTATAAACATTAAACAGTTGTATAAACCACTATCATAGATTAGTATATATTAACCACGGTCCACGGTTTAAGATATACAGGTTACGGAACGCTGAATAGAAAACGAATTGAAAAATGAAGCTCAAAGTATCTTATTAAAAAGCAGCTGATTAACACAGGGAGACATATCTCTAGCGCTCCCAGTGCCAATACAACATACTATTATCACAAAACTATATACCGCCAAATTTAGAATATTGTAATAAACTAATAACATAATATTTCATTATACTTATTACCTTATGTATTTTATTATGCGAATAGTTTATTTTTAACATTAAAAACCATTTATAGATTGAATTAGAATTAAAAATATTAGGTACTAACCTTAATATTTAATAAAATAATTTACAGAACAAAGACCTGTGCTTGAGATTTGTGATTTTAAAGATCTTATTTCAAATAAGTCTTTACGTGATGAAAAAATTCAAAATCTGAAAAATAAATTAGATATTTTAATTGAAGATGGAAATTGGGACTGTGAAGATATATTCATTGAACATGATTACTCAAAGAGTACAGTTTTTGAATGTGTTGTATACTATCTAGGAGGGTAAACTAAATTTAAACAAAATAAGTATTTAAAACAGAAATATTTAATATTTTTGCTTTTTACTTAGGTATTTAGTTAGACGACTATGTAACAAATCAAAATGTGATATATGTATAAAAAGTTTGAAAAATAACACTAATAATATAGGAAGTGAATCAGAAATCGTTAATCTTAAAACTAGAGGGTTCTTAATTCACCCAAATAATCACTTATACAAAATTTTACAAATGTTGGAAATTTCTTTCTGTAAACATGCAAATTCAAAAGATGTTTTTGATAATACTTACAACCAGTGGCGGCGCCAGGATATTTTTTTAGGTAGGGCCAATTGGAGGCCAAAAATTTTTAGTGGGGGCCGTAAGATAGGTATAAATAATTCGTTTTATAATGAAAAAATTCAAAGTGATAATATGACTAATATTATAATTTACTAGTTTAAATGAAAAACTTAGAATCAATATAAGTTTTCATCTTATTATTTCTCAATACATGTACAATAAAATATAATAAAAAAACCCAAAAGTTTGAAAATTTTATTGAAGCATACTGTTATAAATCATAACGTATTTCCAAAATATTAAAAAATTCTCAAGTTTCAATTGTTTTTTTATAGCTATTTAAAGTTGAAATTTTAGTAAAATCAATATTCATATGGATTCTTCTTATTATATTTTAATATTTTATAATAATGTTAAATAAAATTGACAAAAAATTTTTTTTAATTTTTAAAATTATATTGAAGCTCAAATACATATCACTTAACTAGTTTTAATTAGTTGTAAATTATTATACGAGTATTTACGATTTTTTTTTTTTTATAGCTGTTTAAAGTGTAAAAATCAAAGGAAAGGATACAGGTGTAAAGAGCATAGTGTTTAATTTTGATTAACATTTGAATGCAATGATACTAATGATAAATCATTACATTTGAAAAACGATTACTGTTAGATTTGGGTATTTAGTCGACTCATTTAGGGGTTTTACGATAAATAATTTATATTAAACGTATAGAGACTGATAAATGTAAAAATTTAAATCGGTACATATATTATCAAATGAACTTCGACGCTTCGCTCAAAATCGGTTTCACGAATGTAATGATTTATCATTGCATTCAAATTGTAATCAAAATTCAACAATATTCTCTTTAAACCTGTATCCCTTCCCTTTTTGTAACATAATTTTAATCACTGTTTATTTGGTTTACCTATATATTCGTATATATATAATACCTACATTATATTTTATATTTATATTAATAATTAATAACGAATAATACGATTATAAAATTATTATTCCACGTAACAAAAGCCATAAACATAATAAATATGTAATAGGTACGGTGCATATAATATTATATTAATTTAATTTTTAACATTATAACATTGGATACATACGAGTACATAATATTATTTTATTATAATTAATATATCATATTAAAAAAATTTCAGGTCGGGCCAATGGTAGGGCCGGGTATTTTCATGTAGGGCCATGGCCCACCCTGGCCCGCCCTTGGCGCCGCCACTGCTTACAACAAAACATTTTTACAAAT
Source organism: Tetraneura akinire (assembly GCA_021307375.1). Lineage (NCBI taxonomy): Eukaryota > Metazoa > Arthropoda > Insecta > Hemiptera > Aphididae > Tetraneura > Tetraneura akinire. The sequence continues at coordinate 2,816,190 of JAIUCT010000023.1, forward strand.
TTCTGCTATACCATTTCCGTGTTTTGAACACAAATACGAAGTTATTACAGATATTTTTACGATGTATATTATTATGAGGATGAGGCATACACATACTTAGAAAATCAAAAAGAAAAAAAAAATAACAGAACTAAGAAAAAACTTTCAAAACTTGTATCAAGTTAATTATTATGTTAATATTTTACTTATATTTACCTATGATAAATATTTAATATATATTAAAAATAAAAATTGTTATTCCAGTATTTGACTATTTACTTTTTAGTTTTTTACTATTTAAAATTTAATATATTAAATATTAATTAATAATTATATTTATTATTTACGAGTATAAACTATAAATATTCCTTTTTATTAGAAAAATAAATTATATCATAAAAGAAAATACTAGACATTATTAATTTACCACTTGAGCGCTAGGTGTACGCCTCTCATGACTGTAATCAAAGAGATACTTTGTGTTTCAAAATATTTAACTACGTTTCGTAACCTGTATATCTTAAACCGTGATATTAACCACTATACCACAGTATACCACAGAGTAGAATATGAAACCACAGAACCACAGTTGTTCTGTGATGAAACCACGGTTGTAGTTTGTAGATAACATGGCAAATCAAATTAAATTATCATGAAAAAAACTAGTAAGTCGCCATCTAATAGCGTTTTCGATTTGAAAATTATTTTTGCACTAAACGAGTGCATACCACTCCACCAGTTTTGAACTAGCTCCGCTAGTTTTTATAAATCGAATACGCAATTAGTGTTATCATGAAAACCAAAATTGTATTTGTTAAAATCACTTGATAATTGAAATAATAGTTATTATTTTGATAATATTTTGGCGCTAATTTTAATATTTTATTGACTACCATGACAAAATACTTAAATTGATACAGTTCGTTTTCCTGATGCATATTTAGGATAAAAATGACTATTATTAAAATCTGTTATTATTATATACGCCGTAAGACGGGAGAGTCTGAAGTTTCTCATAAACTAAAAAAAAACAATGTGATTCATTAAATTATAAGTGTTATAATAATTTAAGAAATAAAGTAATATTTTTTTTTCATACTTCATCATCTGTAAAACCATGTACAACCATTTCTACAAAATTCTGAACTTTGTGTTTTATATGATCATTATTCATTACTAATAATATTAAACAATTGTTCATCATCAGAGGAATCAGAAGATGATGAAGATAACAAAAGTCCCGATTCCACCAATGTGAGAAATTGTATATTATTCATTATTAATAAGTTACTTTTTATGGCATGATAAATAAATTTTAAATATTAAATAATTATATCATTAAAGTCATAAGACATTAATAATAATATAAAAATATTTTATATTACACAATTATAAATTATAATATACCTATAAGCTATAACATAAGACATGACAAAAATAATTATGTTACTATATTTATTATTTAAAATATTGTGTCCCCTCATGGAGAAAAATGGTTTATACTGTTTATAATAATAATTGCACTCACAAAATCAGGAGTGCTCAGAGTGTTGTTAGTGCAATCAAATCGAATATAAAACACTACACCAGTTCACCGAGTTTTAGTTAAATCGAATACGTTTTTGCACTCAGTGCACACTCAGTGCAAAAAGTGCATCAAATCGAAAACGTTATTAGGTTGGTCATCATATAGTCCGTTCTCATGGAATAAAAAATAAATATAGTTTTGTTTCCGTGAAATATAATTCCTGCTAAAATTTAAAAATCTATTGAACTTTATTATGAACATTATGTATTTTGATTTTGAATTATTAGAACTTATACCATGTGCGATATTAAGGGGGGCGAAGGTGGCGCGCACCCTCCAAATGAAATTTACTATAATAAAACGCTAACTCTGTCATGGAAGAGGTTTTTACTTATATAAAAAAATAAGATATGTATTTTTAATATATCTAAATAAAAATTGGTGAAATCTTGCTACAATATTGCAATCTTACAATTTAATGCAATTTCGAACGATTATAATTCATAGTACGAGTAAAACGAAAATATACGATAAACAAATATTTTTGTATAATCGAATAATCATATAATACCTGTATACCTGTATACCTATTTATATAATATTATCAAAATAAGTAAAAGTATCAAAATAAGACTATTTCATATAATATGTTTTACACTAATTGCTTAATTCAAGCTACGTATACATTCATACATTCGTATGCGTATGTAATGCTCTATACGTTTTATTTTTAATAATTATACGTAGCAAAAACTCTCTTATTTTTATATTGCGAAATAATATAAATTTTGCATTATGATCAAATTTTGGTAAGAATACTCTAAAATTGCACAATAAAATAGAAAAATGCATAAATATGCAATATTAATACAATAATATGCAAAATAAAACTTATATTAATAAATATTAATTTATATGTGCCCCCTCCTTAGAAAATTTCTGGATCCGCCCCTGACTTAGGTATACTACATATAGACATATAGTTATGTAGTTCTTACGTTATTACATGTATTCCTTATTATTTTTGTCAATTTAAAATAGTTTATACTTTTAGATTCTGAGCGAAGCTTATTTAACCTACAATACATTAATTATTATACACACAACGACACAACATACTTAATGGGATTGGAAATTAGGTCATTAGGATTTGTTCAAAATTAAAAAATATGTTCTTTTTCTATTTTAGGAATACCTACCTAGGTAAAAATACTGTCACTGTCAGTCACATTATTGGCACATCGCCAGGATATTATTTTAATATTTTTGGGGAAGGTCCAGATTTTATTATGTTAAAATAATATTTTTCGTGAAATTAAAGAAATTATTATTTTATAGCAAACATGTCATAATCAGAAAGAAAAAAAAATCTTAATTTAATTTTGTGATAACTTTTTAATTTTCGATATTATTAAAACTTAAGTTTTATTTTGCTATTCTAATTCACCGTAATGGCGAAATTATTTTAATATATAGCTATGTGTTATGTGTACTTATATGGCTGCTATAATATTATATATACCTACTTATTTACCTACGAATCTACGATGTATTTAGACAAAAAAAAAAACAACTAAATTACCACAATATCATTATCACAATATTATGTCAATATAGATCTGGAAGAAGTTGACGTTAAAGATTTTAAATGAAATTAAAAAAAAAAAAAAACAGATGTGGATGAATAAAAAAATATAGGAGTTACTATAGCAGGCACGGATACAAGGGGGGCAAGGTGGCGCGCGCCCCCTCCAAATGAAATTAATAAATAAGATATGTATTTATAGTATAAATAAAAATTGTTGAAACCACGCTTTCGTTTATCGTTATTAATAATTTTAACGTTATATTATTTTTGTGTTAAACGTTATTGATTTATATAACGTTATTCTATTTTTTCGTTAAACGTTATTGATTTATATAACGTTATTTTATTATTTTGTTAAACGTTATCAGATATTTTTGCGTTATTTTTAATAACTAATCTTAGTTAAATATAATCTAATTTTTTGGGTTTTTTGTTAAAGAAAATAATTGCTGTATTTGAATAAAATAAATTAATAAACTTAAATTTGGTGCTTTAGTGCTTGGTGAGCACTGAGAATGACAATATTATTTATATTACGTTAAAATACCTTACGACACACCACTAACAACAAAAGGATACAATACTAATAAAGTAACAACACAACACTACGAAGTTGGAAATGTAAAAGATAGAAAAAGCTTGTAATTATTTCGTTTACATAAAAATAAAATAAAATAATAAGAATAACTCCCAATATAATACCTATTACGTAATAATAGTATTAATATGGGCGGAAATGATAAATTTTATTTCCTACAGCAAAGAGCCAAAGAGCAGTATAAAAATTGCCCAATCTATAAATAAAATTACGGATATCCAAATCATAATAATTATAACTACAATATATATAAAAGATGAGCTGATACTCCTGCCGCACAGGATACAGGTGTGCGGATCATAGCGTTTAATTTTACTTAGAATTTGAATGCAATGATAAACCATTGCATTCGAAAAAACGATTCTGAGCGAAGTTCAGTCAGATTATAATTTTCGTTTGAACTAAAAATATCAACTTAAAACAGCTATAAAAAAAAATTTAGATTAGGGATTTTTCTAATGTTTTAGTATGATGTTAATTAATATGTAAGTATACTTCAATAAAATTTTCAGACCTTAATACCAAAAATTGACAATTTTATCAAACATTATATACGTAAAAACGAGAATTTTACGAAATATTCAATGTTCAATATTTTGTAGAAAAATTTAAAAAACGGTTCCAAAATTTTACCACATATATATAATAGCTATATGAACCTTCAAAAAAAATTTCAGGTCTCTATCTTAAAAATTGCCCGAGTTATCGTGAAATATAGAAATTGAATTCGTCAAAATTTCATTTTTCATGAAAAATGCCGTTTTTTCGTCATTTTTTCGAAGTTTTTTCTACCGCTTATAGTCAATTTTGAGAAATTCGAAAAATGACCTAAATAAAGTACCATCTACATCCACTTTTACATCTGAAACTCGCTATTCGTGAAAATCGAAGCATTATTTCGGGTAGTAAAAGTGTTTTCAGAATATTTATTTATATGTATGGATTCTAAGATTTTCGTTTTCCTAAAAATATCAACTTAAAACGGCTATAAAAAAAAATTTTGACAATGGATTTTTCTAATATTTTAGTATGATGTTAAGTAATATGTAAGTATACTTGAGTAAAATTTTCAGACCAAAATACCCAAAATTGACAATTTTATCAAACATTATATACGTAAAAACGTGAATTTTACGAAATATTCAAAGTCCTATATTTTGTAGAAAAATTAACATAACGGTTCCAAAATTTTACCACATATATATAATATCTATGTGAACACCCAAAAAAATTTTCAGGTCGCTATCTTCAAAATTGCCTGAGTTATCGTGAAATATAGAAATTGAATTTGTCAAAATTTCATTTTTCGTGAAAAATGCCGCTTTTTCGTCATTTTTTCGAAGTTTTTTCTACCGCTTAGGGTCAATTTTGAGAAATTCAAAAAATGACCTAAATAAAGTACCAACTAGATCCACTTTGCTACCGGAAACATACCCTATTCGTGATAATCGGAGCATTATTTCGGGTAGTAAAAATGTCTTCAGAATAAAAAAAAAAAAAAAAAAAAAAAAAAAAAAAAAAAAAAAC
>JAIUCT010000023.1:2821509-2832601 GCA_021307375.1 Tetraneura akinire
AATAAAAAAAAAAAAAAAAAAAAAAAAAAAACAAAAAAAAATCACACATCATTGTAAAACCAATACATTCTTCGCTTCGCTCAGAATCTAATACATATTATAATATTCATGATTTTTATTTTAATATTTTTCATAGAAACAATTTAATATTAATTATACACTTTCATATCTGGCAAACCATGTATACGGAATATCAACGTCAATAAAATACACAATAATTTATTAATATATTAATATATTATGATTCTATTTTAGTACAATGGTACCTACTTTAAAAGACTAAAATTAAAATAAAACCTAATTAGTTTTATTTTTATTATGGTACTAAATATCCAAATAATAATGTAATAAACTAATAACGTATTAATATTTTTTCGTTATATTACGTTTAGTTATATACCGTTATAATTTTATTTCGTTTAATGTTTTGTTTTGTTTAATGATATCATACATTTTTCGTTTTTCGTTTTAGTTACGTTTACACGTTTCAATCGTTTTAAATTTAAACGTTATAATCATAACGTTATTATAACGTTTGCAAGCCCTGGAATAAACCACTGTAAAAGTATCAAAATAAGACTATTTCATATAATATATTTTACACTAATTGCTTAATTCAAACTACATATACATTCGTATACATGCTCTATACGTTTTATATTTAATAATTGTACGTTGCAAAAACTCTCATATATTTTATATTGTGAAAAAATATAAATTTTGCATTATAATCAAATTTTGGTAAAAAACCTCTAAATATGCAATAATATGCAAATTAAAACTTATATTAATAAATTAATATTATTTAATAATTATTTATTAATTTATATTATATGCGCCCCCTTCTTGGAAAATTTCTGGATCCGCCCCTGATCTATAATTGTTGACTGTTGAGTTTGGTACCTACTTATAATAATTATCTAAGGTTAAACTTGAAAATATGGTACTGATAGGAGTGATAGGTAAATTATGTACCAGTTGCATTAAAAAAAATATTTTAGTAAAGTTATTTTTAAAATAGGTACTAAATATTCATATACATATTTAAAAATGTATTTATAATGATATTAGTTAGGTACTGTTAAAATTTTCGGAACTTGAAAATTTTATACCCTATATTAAATACAAACGAATTTGTTGAACAATTTTATGTTCTATAGGTACCTATTTAAACTATTTCAAGTAGTACCTACCTGCTACCTATCAAAATGTTTAATAGGTATTTTACCTTTTCTACAGTTTAATTTAACATTTTCACTTATATTTCAATATTTGGTAAGTATATTAAATAGTTATAATACATAACTGTATGGATATTTAATAACAATTTGAAGTCTAAGTTTTATATTTATTAGTTTAATTTGAAATATCGTTAAAAAAAAAAATTGATAAATTTGAAAAATGACTTGCGTACCTATTCACTAAATGAAATTCTCTACAGAAAACCTATCCCATTAATGGTAATCGCTTCACTATTATTACCCAAAAGTATGTTTGAAAAGGAAAAAAGACTATCATCATTATCATTGTAAAACGCTCAGAATATTAAAATGAGATTACCTAATATTTTAAATTGTGATAAATTATTTTATGTATAATCTATATTTAAAATATAATCCATCGACCACCATATTTTATTTAATAATTTAGTTTAGATAAGTTCAGACTAAATAAATTATTATGTCATGGATAAAGTATTTAAATTTTATCTTATGTACCTATACCTAATAAGTAATAATTATTAATTAAAATAAATAATGCTATGCAAGTCTTCAATGTTGTAAATCAAATAAATAAATCTGAAATTTTGTTTTACTTATCACTTCACCCTTGTTTTATGTATTAAGTAAAGTGTGTCATACAAACCGTAAGGACCGGTCGATGGTTTAATTTTTAAGCGTCATTTATCATTTTTCTTATTTTGTGTTTTCTTGTTTTGATAAGTACTTAAATTATTCATCTTGCTTATCACAAGAAAACATTTAGATTGATATCAAATTTTTTTAATGCATATTGCCTACAATCTTTTCTGGTTACTTCAAATTTTTGAATTCTTAAATTCTTATCATAACTGTTAAATTTTATTTTATACATAGTTTATTATACATTTTGCTCAATAAATATTTCGTTAAAATAATCATATCGTCAAATGTTTTCATTAGAGAATTAATAATAATCGTGTCTTTTAAGTAATGCAATCTAATATTTATAATTAAATGTTAATTTAATTTTACAATTTTTATTATTAAAGGTGGTGTTTGAAAACAATACTGTTACTCGATGGAGATGAATACAGGAAATATATTTGTAAAACTTCCAATGATCAATAAAAAAGCGACACTTTTAAAATGGCGAGTAAAAGAAGGCACTTTGGTTAACAGTACCGTAGTTGTACTTCTTTATCAAGAGGACGGAGAAAAAGATAGGAAAAGTTTTCGTACCAATCATATTGGTGTTGTTAAAAAAATTTTGATACATGAAGGCCAAGAAATTCCTGCTGGGTATGAATGCTATGATATTTTTTTTTTTTCGTACATCATCATAAATTTTATAAACAAAAAAAAACTATTTTTAATACATTTATAAAAAAAATTGTTTTGATATTGTTTATTTTAGATATCCAGTATTTGAGTTAGAACCAGGATGTAACCATAGTACAGTAGTTAGTGATTTATGTGCAGACTGTGGTGCTGATTTAAGAATTGATAATGCATCTAAACCAACTGCTTCAGTTTCAATGGTACACAGTGTACCTGATCTTAAAGTTAGCGAACAGGTATTTCTTATGCATTTGTTTTTATATTTATTGTGCATTTTAAATAAACTAAGTTTTAATTAATTATATTTATTTTTAGAGTGCACTATTATTGGGTAAAGCTGATGAAAAACGATTGCTTAGTGATAGAAAATTAGTCTTGCTTGTCGATTTGGATCAAACACTTATACACACTACAAATGACAACATTCCAAATAATATCAAAGTATGTTTAATTAGTTTTTATTGTTTTATCAATTTAATACTTACAGTATATTATAATAAATTAATAACTATTTTTTAGGATATTCACCATTTTCAATTATATGGACCAAATTCACCTTGGTATCATACACGACTTAGGCCTGGAACTTACAATTTTTTGTCTTCTATTAGTGAACTGTATGAACTTCACATATGTACATTTGGCGCAAGAAACTATGCTCATACTATAACAAATATATTGGATCCACAAAGAAAACTATTTTCTCATAGAGTATTATCACGAGATGAATGTTTTAATCCAAATAGTAAAACAGGAAACCTCAAGTAAGTTCTATTAATAATTTGTATAAATAATAATTCTTATTTTTATTTTAATAGGTATTTATTTGTAAATAATAATTTATTAGATTTTATTTTGAAGTGAAATATAATTTAAAACTTGTTACATAAATAAAATATAATATACTTTGTAAATATATATTTTGATTACTAGTTATTATTTATATTGTGTTTTTACTAATTTTATTGTATATTATTGTTTTATTTTAGAGGCTTGTTTCCATGTGGCGATAATATGGTATGCATAATTGATGATCGTGAAGATGTTTGGGAATACGCACAAAATTTAATACATGTAAAGCCATATCATTTTTTTCAACACACTGGTGATATTAATGCACCTCCAAATATCCAAAAAAATTGTGATAATTCTTCACAACAGGATAATAGAATAGATTTTACGCATTTGGTTCAAGGTAAATTAAAATAATATAGATTGCATACTGTTATATAATAACAGATGATCCAATTAAAACACAACCTACATTTTATCGTCCTCTAGCAGATAAAAAGGTGACAAACTAGTTAGAACAATGCACTCGATGAAAACAATATCTGGTAAGACAAGACGAAAATTTAGTTCATTACCTGTATAGGTTATAAAATGTTTTTATAGTTTTGTTCTTAGTGTTAATCGATATGTCATTTAAATGGGAATTCATACTTGAATGAATATTTATTTTAAAAGATTTTTTATTTTTAACCGCTCCCTGGATTGTAGTCCCTTTAATTTTTTCTTATATGGTTACATGATGGATTGGGCATATGTAAACCAATTAGCCACTATAAATGACCCGATGGTGAATAACACTCAAATCATTGCAAAAATTACATTAGGTATGTCACGTAGAACATTGTGAAGTGAGATAAAGGGTGTACATTTTAGGAAATGAATTTAACATGTTCTCTATAATATCAAAAGTTTTCCTCATGTTATTTTTAATATTTTTTTTTATTAAATAGGTACAATTGTTTTTCCTGGGTTGTGTTTTAATTGAATCACCATTTATATAATTTTTTTTATAAATGAAAAATAATTTATGTTTTAAATATTTATCAAAATAGGTATAACTGTTAAAAAAAAAGATAAATTGAAAAAAGATATACAAATAGAAGATGGAGAAGTTATATCTGATGATGACTCTCGTAATAAACCAGATAATGAAGAACAAATAAATAATGATGTATCTAAAGAAAATAATGAAGATCAAGTTGAAGTGGATGAAGAAGATGATTACTTGTTGTATTTAGAAGATATTTTGAAAAATTTACATAAGGAATACTTTAAAGAATATGATCAGAAGTATGAATTATATGGTAATGATGTGGAAGTTCCTGATATGAAACGTATAATACCAACGTACCGTTCAAAAATATTAGCTAGTAAAAAGTTAGTATTTAGTGGTTTGGTACCAACTCCTGTACCATTGACTGAAAGTCGAGCTTATAAAGTAGCTCAGCTATTAGGTGCAGAAGTTACAGACAATCTTGAGCCAGATACAACTCATTTGGTTGCTGTTCGTCAAGGTACACTTAAAGCTAGTGCTGCTCGTAAACGTCCTGATATTAAAATTGTAACTCCTGAATGGTTATGGATATGTGCTGAACGCTGGGAACATGTTGAAGAAAAATTATTTCCTCTTCGATCAGATGGCCGTGGTGGGTCTAATAGTCGTGACCCTCCAGCACATTGTAGTAGTCCAGAACATTCACCACCTCCTAGCCTATTACCTAATACTATAGAACAAGATAAATTTGCTGATACTCTTAATCCATTATTATCATTTTCTGAAGAAGACATTAAACGTATGGCTGGAGAAGTAGAAGATATGACTGATGATGAAGAAAGTTGTGATGATGATGTTGAAAATTTATTTACAAAGGTAAAAGGAATATCAGAAAGTACCTCAAGTTCAGAAGCATCTTTAGATGGTAAGAATTATTATTAGTGCAATGTTTATTAGTTTATTACTTTATATCATAAATATAAGAAATGCTATGAATTTTAAATAAAATAAAATTATTTTAAATTATTTTTTCTATTTAGAAGAACATGATTGATATATGTGTTAATTAAATTTGTAATTAAAATAAAAATTTAAAATGCAATATTTTATTTTGCATTAATTATTTATTTATAAATATTCAATATTCATTCATTGTTTATTTGACCTCATATTTTATATTAATTTTTATTTCAGGATCTAGAAGAGGATATAAACGTCAACATAGTTCATCAGAATCATCAGTTAATGTAGAAGATGATGAAAATACTGAAACAGTTAATGAACAATTTCGCCAAGGTAAAAATTTAGATGAATTAGGATTGGATTGGGGTAACAATAGTGATGATAATAGTGATAATTCCCATGATAGTGATAAACAAACGGAAGAGACAAATGATTCTGAATGGAATATGTTAGGTGCTGCTTTAGAAAAAGAATTTTTAGAAAATCAATAATTAAAATGTTTTTTTTGTTTTGTTTTGTTATTAAATGATATAATATTAATATATTATAGGGAAAGTAAATTATTTATTTGAAATAAATAATTTATTTAAATTGTACATATTATAAATTGTTGTAAATACACTTTTTGCAGAATTATATTTAAAATTATTTGTATAATAATTCTTTATGATTAGTTGCCATTAACTATGTGTTTAAATATAAGCTTCTTGTAAAGAATAATTTTTATATAAATATAAATTGATGTACAAATTTTAAATAACTAAGTAGTATTTTCTTTACAAAGCCTAGTATTGATATATATTTTTCCAAAATATATCATACAGTGATTATACAATTAAACCTTGATTATAATAATCATGAATGATTATGATTATCAGTTAGTATTTTGCATAAATGGATTTTTTGGTCTCTATATCTACCATTTTTAATCAATTTTCAGTATTTAGATACAAAAGTTCAATGACAATGTAATATTTTGTTTTATATTATAACAAAATATAATGTGCAAAAGTATAATATTATATTTAAGCCATACAAAATTCTGGATATGGATTTCAATTAAAAAAAAAAAAAAAATGTTTTAATAAAAGTTTAATATTAGTATAATACCAAACTTGTTTATTACAAAAGAAAAACAAATAAAATGAAATAAATACATTTTCTTCCTATTTTCTTGTCTATTTCTTTTAATTTAAATTTGTGTTTGTATCATTATCATATATTGTAATTTATTCATTATTTTATTCTATATATAAAAAATAATAACATTGTATGTATGTTAGTTATGATTTAACAACATATTGAAATTCGTATTTTTTCTCGAATAATGGTCACAAGTTTAAATAATTATTCACCTAATTTTTATTTTAAACAAGATGGAATTTTTATTTTTCATATTACCTATTAACTATTTAATTTACGATTTAAATATTTATTTAAATTTTATTTATACATTTTAAATTAATTTTATAATTTTAAATTTTAATTGTTAATAATTGAACTATTTACCAATCAAAATTGTAAAGTGTGTATTTTAAGAGTTTAATATCACTTATTTGATAAGAATTTAAATTTTTAGATAATATCATGATTTATGTTATTTGTGCATTTTTTGACTTTCATATTGGCAATAAATGTAAATTATAGATTTACTAAAAATCTATAATGAACAAAATACGATATATTCTGTTGGCTGTTTTAAAAACAGTGTTTAATTTCTTTTCCAAAAAAGTTTATATTAATGATTTTTTTTAAAATATATATGTACATATATATATAATATTTATATTTCTAAATAAATATTAGAAATAGAATGTTTGAAGTGTAATTTTAATATTTGGATAATTTATAAATAAATATGAAATTAATTTTTTTATCTTAGGTACCTATCTAATTGTTTTTCTTATTTCGATTTAAATCATTATTAATATATTGATTGCATAAACATATAAGGCTATCTATAATTTAATGATTATTTATAATATTTACTTCATTTTGCAACAGTTTTTATATCTACACATGATCTTTGAAGATGATAAATTAAATTAAAAAATGTGTGATAAATAATAAATTTTTGTATAATATATTATGTTTTTCTATGTTAAAAAATTGTTTTTTTTTTTTTTTTTTAGTTTAATATATATATGAGTAATTCAGAATAATTAAATATCTGTTTAAATAAAACAACTCTAAATTCTGACAAATAAATATCCATTTGCATTCATAGGTACCTTAATTATTATAAAAAAGGGTGATAATAGTATGTTACTACATTAATTATCTTAAGATTAAATTTATTTCTTGTGAAAAACTTTAAAAGTATCTATCATTATTTTATATTTTTGTATTTCCTTTTAAAAAATGTTAAATTAACTTACACATGCAGTTGTATGAAGAATATATATTTTAAAATGTATCTGATATTAATAAAAAAAAAAAATGTTTACAATAATATGATTTGGATTCTGAGCTAAGGGAAAAATGTATTGGTTTTAACAATGGTGTGTTTTTGTTTTTGTTCTTATTTTATATGTATATAATCACTTTTTCGACCAGAAATAATATATATTTTATTTTTGTATTATAAGATACCTAGTAATAATTTCCCTTTTTTGTATTGTTGTTCATGTAAATTATTATTCTATTCTGTAGTATAATAGTTTATAATTAAAAAAAAAAAAAACATAACAAAAAAATAGTAGGTAGGTATCATAGTATCATACTATTCAATGGGCAATAAGTTAGAAATGAACGATCCGTCTAGATATATGTTTGGAACTGAGGATGGTATAAGGTATAACATTGCTATCGAAATAACGTAGGTACGTCGTATAATATACAAAATAAAAATAGGTTTATTTCTTATAGATTTGGGTATTTTTACTAGTTATTAGTTAAAACTACGATAAAATAAGTTTTACACAAAAAAAAAAAAAAAATAAAAATAAAAAAAATAGGTATTACTAAATAAATTGGATTTATCAACAAATGATTGAATAATGATGGTAGAAATTCGATAAATCATCATTTTTGAAAAACGATTCTGAGTGAAACTTAGTCGAACATACTAATATAAGTAGGTATATAATATATACCTACAGTTACAATATTTGTGTAATAGTACATAATTAAGTAGGTATTAAAAAATTTAAAACTCAAAATAAATAATTTAATAAAGTGTTATTTGAAAATTACAATTCAGTAAAAATTTTAAAGATTTATATTCAAACTAGAAATAATTATAATTGGCTTAAAATATTTCACCAGGTATACTGGTACCTGTGTAAATGGAAGGAAGTAATATCAAAAAAAGTTCCTTCCGGATTTCAGTTCAAACATGAAAAGTAATTACTTTTTTAAATATACATAATATATATTATATTTATATATATTTAGTTTATCTTAAAATATCAATGCTATCTACGATTTTTTTTTTTTTTTTTGTCATTTTTTAATAGTTTTTCATAACTCTTAGTTATTAGACCATTATTCACTATTGAAAAACTAGGTAGGTACCTTATTTATGGCAAACGAATGACATTTACTATCAAAAATAAAGCTCACATCATTATAAAATCAAATAGACTTATAGAAACTATAATAGTTTAATATTTAAAATTTAAATTTAAAGATGTCATGTTATCCAAAATTGGTAGTAACTATAATTACTATATATTGAACAAGTTAAAATTCAAATAATTAACCATTATTCTTAGCGGTTATCTACTGGCAGCTGAATTTAATATTTATATTCTTTACATTGGCAGTTTTATAAGTATAATTTAAAATACGTCCTTCAGATGGACGTGATTACGTAATAAGTTTATGACGCATCCATTTAGTTTTTAAATTTGACGTATGGTTTTTGCTTTTTATAGGATTTTCGATGCATAATGTATGATATTTTGTTTATAAATTATACATTTAAATAACAAATACGAATATACGATAAATTGACATTTGACGTGTCGATATTTAGGTGAGCGAAAAAATATAAATATAACATTAATAACAATCGAACACTTTATTATAATATTATGTAGGTACCTATAATAATGTAGCTTACTTTTGAAAATTGTTGCCTTTTAAAGTAAATTGTAAATAATTGAAATTTGCTCATGAATTTAGAATACAGTGACAGATATTAATAATAATAAAATTAATTAATTAATATATCATGTATTTTTAATTTGTTATTATCAAATTAAAATTATAAGCGAAATCAAGTATTATTTTATATTTCGTTTCTAAAAATTACTTCACCATTTAAGTAACTATTCGACTGTTATCTGCCAGGCGCGGATCTAGAAATATGAAAAGGCAGGGGCTAATTTTTATTTATACAAAGAAAAAATACATAATTTTAGTAAATAGACATAAAAAATATAATCTATAATATATTTTTAAATGAAAATATTTTTCTTTTTCTTCCACACATGCTTTACGTAATTCATATACGAGTATAATAATATAAAATTACGATTTGTCAATATGGAAGAAGGAAGAACATCGATTTTATTATTTTTAATTCAAATCAAAAGTCATCTGCAGTTCTACAAGTTTAACATAACACGTCTATAATATTATAAATGATAATATTATACAGTACCTAATAATAATTATTATATAATATTAATTTGGTAATTGTATAATGGTATATAGGTACTATCTTTAATTGTTTCAGTAAATATATATACTATTACACATACCGGCATCCAACTAAAATTTATTATTATTATTATTATTATTATTATTATTATTATTATTATTATTATTATTATTATTATTACTATCATCGATCGTCTACCTACAAACGAACGGAACTTGGTATAATTACAAAAAAATAAAAAAAATATAGGATATAATAATATTAATACGACTATCCATTATTATTATTATTATTATTATTATTATTATTATTATTATTATTATTATTATTATTATTATTATTATTATTATTATTATTATTATTATTATTATTCTATATGGGGATAAATTAAATATTTCATAGATATATTATGGCGAAAAAGGTTGGGTAAATAATAGGGTTCTTCTTTTGGCTGATAATATAGATACGTGTATAATATTTCATATTGTAACATGTATAATGTATATAATATTAAATATTTTATTTTCAGAGTGCGTATGTAGTTTATAATTTTATATTAGAGGTTCTTAAAACTGCGTTGGATGAGAAATTAATATAATTAGGTATTTTAGTATGTATGAATAAAAAAACAGTTATCGTATCCATCGAGAATCCGTATAAAGTCGTATAGGTGTCGTATCTATCATGCATAAGTGACAAAATAATTATTGATCATATTTTTCGTGTTTTATGGGATGAGGAATGCGAGTGCCGGATGTACAAATAATTAATTCTAACCCAACCCTTGGGGCGGCAGTCTTGGAAACGAAATGATTATTGGGAATATTTGAAGTTTTATACAATACGCGATAACAAACGTATTGTTTGAACGAAACCAACAGATCATCAATCACTTTATACTTTATAGTTTATATGCTATATATTATATATATTAGGTACATGGTGACTGTCTGATGTTTCAAATCTCAAAATATCAGAAATGCAGCTAGCAGCAGGTCTACGAAAGTTTTTCGATTATTATTATATTTTCATTTTACGCGGAAAATAAACATACCCTCCACGAAGGAGCGATTCGCTGTATACATATTATATACTATATTATATACCTATGTATCGTATACGTAAATAATATATATATAACTGAAAGATTAATAATAATAATAATAATAATAATAATAATAATAATAATAATAA
>JAIUCT010000023.1:2832611-2901489 GCA_021307375.1 Tetraneura akinire
ATAATAATAATAATAATAATAATAATAATAATAATAATAATAATAATGATATTACGCGTATACCTATCGTTATCGAAAAATAATAAAATATCGTCTGGAAAGTTACTCTGGTAATTCGATAAAAATAATATTGTTCGGACATGTAATAAAAACAATAATAAATCGAGCGTTTTTATAGAGAGTTAAATGCGGCGAAAAATATCTTCGCGGCGCACAGTGTTACGTTCTAGGCTCTAGGACGAGATCACGATATTATTATTATTATTATAATATTATTATATTCGCTCGATGGAGAATTGAGAATTCGGTATAAACGCAAACCGCGATAGTTATTAAGTTTTGCTAATTGATATAGAATTATAATAAAACAAAGTTATCCGTGCATAAGATGATGACGATGACGTATAATATTATATGTGTGTGTTGTGTGTATCGTGTAAACAAGTATAGTCGGTTAATTTCCAGCAGAATTAATGTTGGAGGAATGTATAGGTACGTAGGTAGTCTTAAATTAAATATAATATGTGTGGCTGCACAGATTTTCAGAGTTCGTATAATGAATATTATATATATGATAGGTATACATTTTATACAAGTGACCGGAATGGGATGAAAATCAGTTTTCCATTCGACGGTTATATAATTATCGAATATTGTCATTTTAAAGTAATATATTTATAATTAAAATTTAGTCGTTTATATTCGTATATATAAAAAAATAGTTGTTTAAAACGCGGTTAAGTTAGTTTTATAAGTACAGGTTGTTAAAAATTAAAAGTTTTTTCAAGAAGAATTTTTGAAATAATTAAAAATTCGTATACGTCGTCGTAAAAAAAAAAAATGTCCAAATTATTGTTCATAGATTAAAATACGATTAAAAATTGACGATCGTCGCCGTTTCCTTTAGGATTTAATTATTTTCGTTATACTCCATATGCGTTGTTTGCCTAAATTTAAAAAAATTAGTTTTTATATTATTTTAATTATTATTACTGAATCCTAATATCGGATTGTTCATAATGACTTCGTTATTGTTATTTATAATTATTATACCAACCGTCCAATCATTTAGGTATATGATAATATGTTATACATTAATAAATAATATATGTTTAATACATAAATACAAATATAATTGTACGATTTTACTCATAAATTATAATTTATATTTATTTCTCAAACAGATTCGAGAATATATATATATATATAGGTATAATAATATGTTGCACATTAAAAATTAAAATAAATATTTTCATTTCATGTTATTTTTATAAAAAAAAAAAAAATGTAGGTACCTTATAGGTATAGGAAATATTGTATTATTTGTTATTAGGAAATTCAAGTTAAAATATAATTGCATGGACAGTTAATATATGCATCGAATATCTATTATTGTAATATAACAATTAACAATTATTATTAGTGTTAGAAAATATAATTCAATTATATAATTACTATGAGCAATATTAATCGATTTTTATTTATTTATAGCCTTATTATATAGGTACTTGTTTGTAATCAAATATTTGTAGTTAAAAATATGACAATTATTTAAACGAATAATATAATATAATAGGAAACATTTTTATGAACAAACTTCAATAGAAAAACACACTGATATCTTGGCATAGGTGTACCACATGATTTTTGAACAGATGACTTTGCTTCCAGCACATTTTTACTATTCGTAATAATAGAAATTTAAGAGTCTGGTATAATTATACTCTTATACGGTCTTATTATTCGGTAATATACCTAAAAGATGTGCGTATTTATGAATATTATTTAGGTCTGTTTAAGTTAACGAATAAGCCATTTAGCCCTCAAAGTTAAAAACCACTGTCGGTATAAGTATTCAACCACGTCTTGTTCTGTGATGAAAAAAAAAAAATTCATAGTGTTTCATTATTACGAGTGGCTCTTTCCACATTATGCCACACAGCAAAACTGATTCAAACAGCCATAAAAAAGTTCATTCGAGTTTTAAACAGGTATTATTAATATCGTCGAGGGGATATAAAGTGGATATTTAATGCCTTTTTTCCCCTCAAACAAAACTTCATAAAGAACGAATGCAATGATACAAAAACGTGCCAATTGCGATTTTTCTCCATTGTTCGTAAATGCAAAACGTTTCGTAATGAATTAAATTTGGAAGTATTATTAAAACTAAATATTGCACCATCTATTTTCGAATTTCATTTAATGTAAATGATGTGTTATTTAATATTACGATTCTGTATGTGATTGAATTATTTTAAATAATAGTTATAAGCAGGGCCGGATCTAGGGGGGAAGTCGGGGATTTATCCCCGGGCGTATAATTTTCGTGGGCGTATTTTAAAGGTTTTAAATTTTAAAAATTTAATTTTTAAAACGCACTTTGAAACAAAAGTCATAAATGTTATTATTACCAATATTATTTTTTCTAAACCTGAAACTTAGAAATATTAACCATAGATTTTAGCTTTAAATACACCATTAAGAAGTTATTTTAAAAATATTACTTGATTATATAAAAATTAATTTTTTTTGGTTTTCAAGTTAAAATTGTTCAAATAATTTGTGATAATTGATAAATAATTTATTGGTCCAGTATATTGCAAACGGCTTTATAAATGGGTTGGTGCTCACACTACTATGTGAATGTACTTGATTTTTCATAAAAAACAATAATACTAATCCTGGTCATTTCTCTGAAATTTCCTGAAAAGGGCGTATATTTTTAATTTTCCCCGGGTGGTAAAAAGTTAAGATCCGGCCCTGGTTATAGATATTACAGGACTACAGATATACGTATAGCAATATAGCATATTATACTTAATTTGTGAATCAACATATTTTAGAGAAACTCATGGTATTTAATCCCTTCAATAGGGTTTTTCATATTTCATATTAAGAAAAATTAGTTATATTTATAATATATAAAAAATAAAACGTATCTTTTTTTTTTTTTTATAAAAATATTATTTAGATCAATTAAATTTTACTCTTATTTAAAAAAATAAATGAAAGATGGAATTTGTAAAATAATATAAAATTTATTAATTACAACTCTGAATATAAACTTTGTCACAAGAAAGATTTTATAGGGGTATACCCTATATGGATATATCCACTACTGTCCTAAATCCTAATTAATAATTATATAAATAATGAAAAAATTTGATTTTATACATTTGATAAAAATCTATTTTAATAAACTTGATACTTATTTTTTATTCTTTTAAATTATAAATTGAAAAATATATACATGAATTTTATAAATATTATGATATTTATGGTAATTTTCAAAAATATTACCTAAATAGGTAAATATTTATTGATAATAACAAATACTTTTGGAAGACAACCTGCAAAATATTACGAAGTCATTTTTAATATTTCCGATGGAGAATATTCTAAAATATATATTTTATGTTTAAAGTTTTAATGAGTAATACAATGACAATATATTTAAGGTACGAGTACATTTTTAATTTTTATTATATTGATATACGTTTTGATATAGCATATAGATGTTTTTATATATGAAATTATCCTAACTAAAATTTCTATAGGTTTTATTTTTTTTTTAAATATATACAGATTTTAAAATTGTATTTGCTTAACAAAGTTTACAAATTTATTAATGGATACTGAATACTGATAATATGTTAATTAATTTTTTGACTCACTGGCCATAAAATATGATTATTCAATAAGACCAACGTATTTATTAACTTTTAAGTAATTCAGTAGCGCAGTGGCGTATCCAGGATATTTTTTTGTGGGGGGGGGGGCTGAAATACCTGAAAAAACCTGAAATTTAGATAATTTTTGAAAATTTTATTGAAGTATACTGACACATATCTTAACGAATTTCCAAAATATTAAGAAAATCTCAATCCTCAATTTTTTTTACTGGTGTAATTATATTGAATTTTGAATGTAGAAACTGCAGATAAATGTAAAAAATTTAATCAGTAGGTATATAATATTATCTAAACTTCGTTCAGAATTGTTTTTCGAATGTAATGAATAATGATTTATCATTGCATTTAAATTGTAATTAAAATTCAACACTCTCCTCTTTACACCTTTATCCCTTCCACACCAGTATCCCTTCCCTTTTTTCGAACGTAATGATTTATCATCACCATTATCCTTTCGTCACCTGTATCCCCTTCAAAGCAGTAACCAGTTCGGGTTTTTATTTGTTTTATTTATGTCTGTAAACACTTTGTTGACTCGTAATAATGCTCCGATTTTGACGCAAAATAAAAAAAAATACCTCATAAATTTATCCCTCCAGTTCCCTTACTTATTGTTGCAATAATGATGTGCAAAACAATATATTTTTATTATTATTACTCATTAGAAATCTTTATAAATTTCGTAAATAATAATTATATCCTTATATAATTATTGCCCACCCATCCCTTTTAATCTAATATTGTAGTAATTGCTACACACACATATGTAGGTGGTCACGCCACTATAAGTATGTAATCGCAATGACGTTGTAAATTTGTATAAGACTTTAAACTTAGTAAGAATACATTTATATAATATTATAATATATTGTATTTAAAACATCAAAAAAAAAAAGTTTCTTTTTATTGATATTTTTATTCTATAATTTAGCACTTGTTTTATCTTAAACACCTATAATAATCTATAGATATTTATTTGACATTCAGGAATACGAGTAATAGTACACACTGTATCAGTTATACCTTATACAGTAAATTTCATTTATGATTTTGTATTAATATTAAATTTTAATAGTTTAAGCGTTAAAAACAGGTATTGATTTTGAATGTTTGAAAGAGTATATTGTTATTCCTAAGCATGTTTTTAATCATATAGCACATTTTAAAAGGATTTATAATGTTTTAAACCTAATTATTGAAAACTATTCATGTAGTTATTTATTTAGGTATTTAATTTATTTTCATCTATATAGTATAAAATAAAGTATTAAACATACAAATACACATTTTTTATGTAGGTATTGAAAAATGTATGTCTATAAATAAATTTCAATTTATTTTAAATAAACATTAAAAAGTTTAACTTTGCAGTATTTCTATTAGTTGTAGACCTTTTCGTGTTTAAACAGGATAATACGATAGAAGTCTATAATACAAATGTGTTTGCGTACACATTGTTATATTATATGAAAATTCGATGGATATTAAATAATAAATTTGAACTATTTAAATTAATCATTAATAAAATTATTACACTTTAAATAATTAAACCTATAGGTAATTTTATTTAGTTGAAAAAAAATTTATAACTTATATTCATATTCAGTTTTTTTCAAATTCATGATACATAATTGTTTTTAAATCATAATTTCATAATAAATGCGTAATGGTCTTCTCATACTAAATGCGTTGAAAATTTGCAGTAACGTACGTTTACCAACGTTTTTTAAAATAGGTATTATAAATGTTTAAATATGAGTTCGCAAATTATTAGATACGATATTACGATAAATAAACGGACTACACCCGTGTGGTGCTTCGACGCCTATGATATAAAATATTGTTATCAGTTAAATGCATTCGTTTAATGTTATTTAAAAAAATATTAAAAATACATTTTTTTAATTCTCCGTTATCCAGTTTTGATATGTTCGTGGATGGACCCAAATTCTTCTTTTTTTCTTTTTTTTTTTATTAACTTTTATTAGTTTTTTCTTCTCAAAAATAATAATGTAAATTAGCCGCAATATGTACGTTACACCTATAGGGCGCAGATGTCATATTTATTATAAATTTATATGTGTGCCCATATGAAATATCTACGAATTTCAATTATTTCTATTATACTATACATAGTATATTATATTCAAAAAATGTGATAAATGCATGAATAGAATATGTTTATCGTTGGTTAATAGCATAGCGTATTAGAACAGATAAAAAATAAGGCAATTTTTAAGTATATATAACCATATGCGCAATAAGGTTAAAATATTATAGGGGCGAAAATGTAAAACAATTATAATTATACCGTTGTTTGGGGTTATTTTGCTCCATTAAGGGTAACTTTGAGCCAAAAAAAAAAAATAAATAAATAAATAAATAAAAAATATAATAATGTTAATGTTTGACTTTGGAAATTGTGATAATTCAATTATAGTTCGTGCGTTGATGGCAAAACTGTTATAGCTTTTGTTATACCCTGCTTCCATGTATGGCGGATGTTGTATCTGTTATCAGTGCATTATCATTTGCGACAGTGTAAATCGCATCAAAATTTATTGCGAAAACTTTTATTTTGAAAGTGGAGACGTAGTGTGTGTTTCATGTAAGATATAACTCATTCCTGGCAGAAATTAATTGGTAAAAACGATGCTGTACCTATTTTTTTAGTTTAAATAGTTTTTGAATACTTTAAATCCAAATTTTATAATTGGGGTAACATTGAACCACTATAAGGGGTAACTTTGTGCCAGTAATTTATTACTGATGAGTTTTGGTGCAGAGTTACCATATCACTTAATATTCTTCATCCAATACCTACATTATATGATTGAACTTCGCTCAGAATCGTTTTCTTCGAATGCAATGGTTTTAAATTAATGTAAAATATTATTTATTTATTTATTATTAATTTAAAATACAATTAATAATATTAATTGAATTAAACTAGATTTCATAAATTATCTTGTATACTCTTCCTATTTTGGACGTGTTTTTAGCAAAAAAATACATAATTTGGAAGAAGTTATTTTTTCAATGTGTTTTCCTAGTACATAAAGATGATATTTCATTTTAAAACTGTTAACATTGCGCCAGTCGTCCAATTCTATGATAAAATATGAGATTTATTGACCTAAAAATGAGAACATTTCCAACACTATTTTTTTTTTTTTTAAAGTGGAGCAATGTTACCCATTAGTTCTGCATACTTTGCCCCACATGGCCACATTAATAAATCTCATATTAAATCATAAAATTTGACGACTACGGGAACATAAATTTCATATTGATATTGTATAAATATAAAATACAAATATTAAAATATTAATATTATATTCATTTATATAATATGTCTAATTTAATATTATAATTTAAATTGAATAGGTAAATAAAATAAGTAACATGAGAAATAAAATAACAATATTTTATAATATTATTATAAATTATTTAAATAATTGTTATTAATCAAAATGTAAATAGTTATTTAGCCTGCTGTGAGGATTTGAGATGGCTTATTTCATTCAATCAAAATGAATGATATTAACATATTATTATTATGATGAATTCAAATTAAATATACCTAATTAATAAACAATATTTATTTATTTATTAATTTATTATAATTATGCGTGCCCTTTATACGTACAATATTTGAGACAACAATAGTTTAGTTTATAATTTAAATCGAACTTATTCATTTATACATATAAGAACTTAAAAATATAGATAAATTGTTAACAAGACGTTAATATTATCGTTATTCACTAATATATAGGAATATTTTAAAATATTGAAATAAAACACAATTAGTTTGATAACAATTAACAGGTGGCTAATAGAAGGATCTGCATTAGGTAATATAAGTATATTTAAATATTTATTGTAAAATAATTTCATTTTGAAATTAATTGATGTAACTTATAAGATGAATTTAATTCAAAATATAATATACATATTAATATTTTAAGTCAATATTTTTATTATTGAAAATATAACGTGTAATAATATTTATTGGTACAATTAGGCATATGATTAGGTTTGCCACAATATTCAAAAACAATTAAATTTAGATTGTAATATTATATTTTTTTTTTTTATAATATTTTAGTACTTTGAGATAATTTGTTCATTTTTTGGGTAATCTTTTCGAATAAAAATAATAACAACTCAATGTCGATTGCGACGTCGGAAGTGGAAACTTTTTGAGTTGTGTACTTGTGTTTTATAGGTAATAGTTAAATTTTTCATTAATGGTAGGATCTAAAATCAATAGTTACAAAAATTTTAAATATATTCGTGTGTACGATTATTGTATACATTTTTAAAACCGAAATTGTATCGAATCGAGCTGCGTAATTTACCGAATTTTGACTTTTGTTAATAACAATTTCATTCACGTGTGACCAAACAGGTCGGAAATTTTAATTAGTTCAGTCACGTGTCTGAAGGTATATTGCGTGAGGAATTGTATAATTTTTGATATCAAGATTTAACTATATTATATTATATTATGTATATTTTGATTATTCCGACTGTAAGTGGGCCGCCGGAGGTGAGATGGCGGACATAGATGGGGGCGAGTTATTGTTTTTGGCTGGTGCCGGGGAAGGATTGGAATCAAGAAAATGTTTAAAAATTCACATAACGGCAAATATTATATGAGTAACTTAGGTTAAAACAGAGATTTTTACCTTATAGATACTTGCGTGTATCGTGTTCATAAGTACCATAATATGAACTTGGTATAGTCCGTGGTAAACCTCGAGACATGCATATAATTATTGCGTTCAAGGGACCCGGGGTAAAAAAGTTGTTACTTAATCCGACGTGTTGACAATATAATACCTACCATCGTTTCGTATCGAATCTTCGATATTTCTTTTTATTTCTTTTTTTCGCACATAATATCAACGCGATAAGGTCTTCGACTATTCGTAGTCGTAAATTTATGATAATTATATTTTATATACGATATATATTTATTAGGTATATATATTATGTATCGTACCACCGCAACATAATTATATTTGTCTAAATAATGCGACTTGTGTAATGTAATAATTATTTATAGTGTGATTGGGTCGGTATACCCGGTATAGTGTTGATCCCGCGTGGTAATTACACGGTTACCTACCTACCTACTAGCTACCACGGTCGTGGCGTCTCAATAATGACTTTCCGTTCGGGTATTATAGTCATCGACAAACATCATATTATTATTATTGTGATACGGATCCTGTTAACTGTTGTGTTACACGCGATGACGTGTGCGCACGGTTTTCGTCGGCAATAATAATTATACCGCCCCGTAACCTCCAAACGCGGGCGGTCGAGCGAGCGACAGAGAGGGAGACAGAACGAGCGAGATAAAAAAAAATACGTATTATTATAATATTATTATAATATACGAAAAACAATAAAAATATAAAAAGGGCGAAAATCGAGTAGGTATTATAAGCGTAAAAACTTGAAATGCCAACGTTGAAAAAATGAAAAATTTACTAAAAATAAAACGCTGTAAATTTGTTGCAGTATCAACTATTTATTATTATAATATAATATTGTATTTAAAATTATTATTTATTATAATTTATATTCATAATTTACGTGTGATATGCATCGCAGCAGCGTATTTCAGTAATTATTATGACGATGCATCGCGTGCACATGCACGTAGTACAATATTATAATATTATTATTATCATGCTCTTCCCCCGAGTCACGTTGTCTGATCGTCGATATAAAAAAAAAAAAAAAAAAAAAAATGTGAAATTACTGGTTATAATAGTGCGGTTACCTGCCGATAACCGTTTTGAATTTGTGTTCCGCTATACGTGGGTGGAAAAAAAAAGACAAACTTCAAATTATTGCTCGCAGTTGTTTCGTGTAACTATTATTGCTAGTCGTATATTATAATATAATAAATCTGCAAGATACGCAAAACGAAGCGGATAATATTATATTGTATTATTGCTGGTTTGAACACGATAAGAATATTTCCCAACAATAATATTTTAATGTGAGTATACTCGTATAAGACAGCTCGCGATGGGTGTTATTATCGTTTTAAATTTGTATTTATAAATTAATAATTATTAATTATAATATTATTACATAAGGTGTATGTTATACATTATTACAGTAAATCATTGTTATAATTATTATCATATTTATGTAATATCATATTGTGTAAATTAACTGGTATAAAAGACAATATTAAAGGATTATGACTCCGGTTATATAATATTTAAGCGCAAATACCGTTTTTATTAGAATAAATATTATTATTTTTTCATTTTTTTTTTTATGTGTGTTTATGTGTACTTAACTGAATAAATATTTTATTCAAATTAAAAAGCTTCAAATAAATTTAACAAAACTAAAGAGAGAGATAGAGAGAAAAAAAATGGAAATTTTGAGATTAATTTATTAAAATATCCGACGGTTACGTTAAAAATATAGATATATCATGACTGTAATAATGCACGGCGTATTACCCAAATGTCCATAAATAATAAAATAGTTAAAAAGTAAATTAATAACGAAAATTAGAATTAGTTAAATATTACTCGGGTAGAAAATTATAAAAATTTAACTATTCGAGTAAAAAGTTTGAACGATTTTATTTCGAACTAGATCCCACCGAACTAAATTTAAACTCATCTTTATTGTTATGAGTTACCTACTTATTATAATATAATAAATAAAGGCGTGTATTTATTCATAATTCCTTTCGTGATTATTCGAGTTCAAATATTCACATAAAAATAAATATTAAACGTTTTCGTATACGTATAATAATAATGTTATTATTTTATTAACACTTTTTTTTTAAATATTTTTTTAGACGTATGGTATTTTTATTATTCTATTATTTTTATAAATTATATTGTAATGTTCATGTATTTGGAAATTTCAATTTTTAATCGTTTTTTGTTTTAAGCAAATATTACAGGTAGGTACTTATTATTATTTTTTTACAGGTAGGTATATAGAGTTTCCAATATGTTTGTAATCAATTAACGTAAATGTATTTATTTAAAAAAAAAAATTCAATTTAATCACATCTACATCGTGCAAATATAACAAAAATATAGATTTGATTTTATTAATACGAACAATAAGTATTATTTGTTTTATATTTGTAATTGATAATCATCTCACATCTTTATAGGTTCGTTATTCAATAGCAATAAGTTCAAAACTTTCGACTAGAGTATCATTTTACATATTTTAGATATCTAATAAGTACTATAAGTATGTATAAGATTAAAATACACAATTTTGAATAAGGCAAAATGTTATTATCAATTTTATTAATTTATAATATTCCTTTTCTAATTTAGTCACATTTATAGGTACCTATCTATTTTTGTCTTTGTAAAAGAAAGCTTAATGTAACGATAAATGAAATGAAAAAAAAAAAATAACAAAATATTATTAAAAATTTAGCAATTCAATGTTATAGTTATGGATATTTTTTTATCATTGTAAACTTGAAACTTTATAAGTTAATACTAAAAATGAATTAAATTTATAATTTTTTATCTTATAAATTTTCAATTAACTAAATATATTAAATTATATCCATTAAGTAGTTGTTATATTTTTAAAAATTTTTTAGTTATAAGTACAAGTAGTAAACATTTATTTTTTAATAATTATTATCGATTATGTATGATATACCCTTATTAGCAAAATACCAAACTATATTATATTATACATATTTGATATAGGTCATCTCATAGTCACATACCTATACCTTATTATAAATTCGTCACGATAATTATTAATTAATTGATTAATAAATAATGCACGAAAGACATGTAAAATTAAAAGAAAAAACTGTGTTTTCAATAACAAAAAGAAAAAAAATTGCTGGTTTCTCGTTGTCGATCAAATTCATAATAATTGTACCCCTGGTTTTTTAACTGTCAACTTACTGCTTACATGAATACGTCAGATATATATTTTGGTGGGTTTCATTTCATTTCATATAGGTAGCATTCATGCGATTTATTGTCTAAGTTTATCAAAATTGGATAGTGTTAGTGTCAGGCTGAATAAGTGGACCGTAAAATCCTTCTAGGTTGGTGGTATTAGGGAAACTCCCAAAATTATTTTTCACCCCACTATAGTGAAAAAAAAGGGGGATGAAAAAAAAAAAGTTTTATAGTATCATATAAATATGTTAGGGTGTTTTTTTCAACAAAAATTGATGACTTTCATATTGTTATAGACGTCAATCAAAAAAATATTATTGTAATATTGAGAATTCCTATTTTACAATAATTTTAATATTTTATACTGGTAAAGTGAGTTCATGCTAAATTTTAAATGACATTATTTATTAATATAATTAGTAGGTAAACTTAAAAATGTTATAATGTACATTATTTTAAACTTCAAATTTTAATTTTGGTTTGTTTTGTGTAAATAATATTTATCCTGAATACCTAAATAATAATATATAAGTAATACCTATGTAATATTATTATAAGTTATAAGTAGGTATACGTGTATAATTAATAATATAATTTTCTTATACGGCACGTGTTTATACTTCATTTAAATAACTTACTTGTAACCATTATTTTGATTATAAATATCCATATAATTTCTATCGTATTTTGAAAATTATGTAAATAGTTTATATAATAATATAATTATCTATACGCATTAATCATATTCGTAGTTATTCGTCTAAGACATGGCTTAATGTGGGGGGGGGGAGACTCAGTTCCACTACTTCTGACCTTACTAAAAAAAACGTACTTTTTAAGTACCTACTTTAAAATATTCTATATTCATAATTTAATAATGAATATAAATTATAAACAGTTATTAATTTTTGATATATTATCATTTAAATTTTATCAAAAATATTTTTTTTAAATATTATAATTTACTATGGAATATAATTTTTAGTCTTATACTTAAGACCTTATGATAAAAATGTAATTTAATATGTTCCTATTGACATTGTTTTATTCGTATTACAAAAAATTAAATATACATTACATATTACACGTAAATTGATTATTCAATTATTATTATGAGATATAAATAACACATTTAGATATAAAAATATAGTAGAATTAAAATTTTTAATAATAATGATTATTTAAGTATACATGAAACTATGAAAACAGCATAGAGTTCATAGTCCCTTTTGATATTAAAAAGTTAAAAAGTTGTCCCACTTTACGTCCTAGTTTAGGTCTTGTTAATTTATTATCGTTGATTTTAAAATAATTAATTAAATTATACTTATATGATTATGCCGTTTTATCTTATTGTGTTGTGAGTAGTTTTATTTTCTATGGTGTTATTACTTATTAGTTATTATTATCAATGCCGCGGGTAAAAAAAAAAAAAAAAAAATGTATAATAAGAAATATAATATCGACATTTCAAATGTTTAATTACATTCAAAAACGCAACTGGCGAAGACGGCTGTTATCCAATATCTTATTTATGTTTATGATAGAGTAGAGTAGTTTTTTGTTTTTGTTTTTTTTTTTTTTTACTTCCACTTCTCCGTCTAAGGCCATACACACAAACACATTTGGACGTCATGCAATCAAGACATAAAACTAAAATTAATCTCAACCCGTTATGGGAAAGGACTAAAAGGGGTTGTTTTATTTATATTATTATTATTTTTTTTTTTTTTTACATTTTTTTTCACAGTGAGCTTTTATTGGTATAGAAGTCGTTACTTGTTGGCTAGTTTTTTTTTTTTTTTATTTGTAAATATTATTATCCTGTTACCAAAGAGCCATTTATTACTCAGTATTCAGTTTATTAAAATCAATCGTTAACGTGGAGAGTTTAGATCAGAAAAAAATATTTAAATAAAATCTGAAATAGTCAATAGATTAAATTATTAAATTATACACATTTTATGATAGGACCATTATTGAAACTTGAAACAATTTTTCAAAAATAAAAATTATTTTTTTACGCTTAATAATTGCATGATCATGGTAAAATAATTATTTTATGTATTTGTATTATATTTTATATTTAATAGATGAACAATTATTATTATAAGGGATGTAATAAAAATCTGAATTATAAAATAAGTGTTAAAAAGAAATATATATATATAATTTTTTATATTTTATCCACAAATAGTGATTACTAATGGTAAATTTATTGATTTTTTTTAGATTTGGAATACGCTAAATATGAAGTAGTAACTATTTGCTTTCGTAAAGATTTTATTACGAAAATCAGGAATGGTAGTTATTTTTGTTTCAATCAATTGAGTAAATATTTAAAATAATCTTATCGGTAAATCCATTAGTAACTGATTTAAAATGTTTTCTCTGTTAGTGGAAGTCGTAATTTAGCAAGCCAACAAAGAGTAAATTTATAGTAGTTTGTTATACATATAAGTCTATAATACAAAGATTTAAAAATTTTAATATAAAAAATTAAGTCAAAATTATAATATTTTGTTATATCATAGTGAACAGTAAATTACGAAAATAATATAATATAATATTAATATGGTAACATACATTTTACTACGTACTTATGATTTAAATACTTCAAATTGATTATTTTAAATTTTTAGATTGACAGAATGTATAACTAATTAGAATAAATTAAGTTATTACATGTAACTTTTAGAAAAATTATATTAAATATAAAATCAACAACTGCTGTGATTTCAATTTCTTTTAATTTTCAATTTTTTGAATATAGTACTTACTTTTTTTATTCCTTTTCATATGATTCTATATTTCGCTATAAATAAAAAAAACTATTTATCATAGATGAATTTGATAGATATATTTTAATGCTTAATTTTTAATTCTTAAAAAAATGGCAATATGATTAATAAAATTATATATTTATATATTATAGAATAATAAATTACGGTGTTGTATACGTAAATTATCTGTTCAATATTGTTTAAATATAATAGTTAATATTAACATTTGTACAATAATTATAAATAATAAAAGGATTAAAAATAATGTAGTATTGAAATAAAAATGAGTATTAATAATGTAGTTTTAATACTTTTAATAACATTTCCTAGTACGAGTATGTTAAATATTAATATTACGAATAAATTCGGTTAATATTCGAACAAATTTTAGACTTATCAGTTATTCTTATTACTATTGCCGATCATTTATGCTACATCAAAAAAATATATTATAATAATGCACATAATATTTATAAGTAATGTTACATAGTTATATCATTTAAGTTATAAATATTCATATTACTAGAATAGTTTTTTGTAACAGAATAAAATCAAAATAATTTTAAGAATAAATTATAGTTATTTTAAAAATAAAAATAATTTTTTTTTGAATACCAATTTTGAATAATTTTCTAACTTACAATGTATTTATACGAATGCCTACTTGTAATAATATACTATACAAAAAGCAATTTTAGGTCAAACATAATGAAAGGTATAATTATTATTAGAACAATCAAAATATGATGTTTCCTGTGTTATAATGTTTAAATACAAATAAGTATACTATTGTACAATTGTTGATATTATTCGCTAACGTATAATATAATTATATACTGCGTATAACATTAACTTATGGTAATAATGCTACTTAGAGTTAAGTTTTATTTTTGTAAAGTATTCACTATACTATGATAAAAATATTTACGTCGGAATATTTTGTATTTAGTTTTTTATAATTATTTTGTTGTGTTACGAAAAATATTTTTATACAAAATGTAATTTAAGAACTAAGTAATCCATTTTTGTAATTATTCAAACGTAAAAGGTACCTATATTTTTTTAATAATTAGGTAGGTATAATCAATATAAATTATAGACTTCCCATTTACGTAAAAAAAAAAACCCGATAAAATATTATTTAAATAAGTACTATAAATACAATAATATTTTTTTCTATATAAAAATATAAATTTACTCTAATTTAAATTTGCTGTTCACGTATGTGCTTAAATTATTAAATTTAAATAATAAATAGTTTAATTGTTGAAAAATATAATGGTAAAATCTTTAAATACAATTAAATTAGATAATTAAACATTATAATATTTTTACAAAATCTCTTATATTAAAACAATGACAAGTGTATTCATTTTTTAGTTCGTAGTTTATATGGTTCAACAAACTATTAAAAATCAAACAATTATGATTTACGTAAGACTATTATAAAAGTATATCATCGTGGAATGTTAGATATGTCTGTTAAATAATCAAGTCTTTATTTCGTAAGTATACACTATTGTAATTATTACCTATGTATTAATATTATTTAATTAAAATAATAACGATTTATTTATAACATGTCTTATGTCTATGGTAACAACTAACAACAACACTACTATCATACTGATGGATTATTTCTATTATAACTATATTATATTAAAATGTTATTAAAAATTATTATCTATACGGTTTTTATTTGTTATTTTTTAGTTTTAAATCAAATTTGACGATGAATTTATACGATATAAAGTTTATAAAATTATGGCAAACCATTTGTATCGAATACCGGATAGTATAAAACTGTATATGACTAGTATGGATTAGTTTGAAATGTTTTTTACATAATTTGTGTATAAGATATATTAATATATTATTATGTTGATTAGTTACTTTATGTATAATATATTTATTAATTATAACACTTATTATTATTATTATTATTATTATTATTCGTATATTACTATATTGTATTTTAACTAATATGAGTAACGAGGAAAGTAAATATTTATATAAAAAATAATATTCGCGTCGTATAAATAAATTGCTAGTAATTTTTTAATTTATCAATGTACCGGATTTCATATTTATTTTTCCTTTAGGAAAAATGTAATAACATAATATAATTTTTATACCGAAAGACTTTAATGAATACCAAGATGACTAAAAGTTGTATTTTAGAAAACATTTATGGAAATTGACGAAAATGATATTAGAATAATATTAGACACCGGAAATGTCTATGTTGACGATTATTCGTGGTTGAAAGTGATACTTTTTATACAATACGCGGTTAAGTTTATCGAGGTTTTGGTAATTATGGATGATACCGCATAGTGTACAATGCGCGTAGAGTCCACAGTTTTCTATACAAAGGACACGATATTGTTGTACATGTTCATGACTATGGATATTTTATTTCATTTTTCGTGTTAAGAAAAGTTAAATCGTAGGTATAGGTAATTTAAGTATTTAGTTTTGAACTTGAAATCTGATTTTTCGATTTTAATTTCGTTTTCGAATTTTTAATGAGTTTCTATTTAAACTACATTAAAAAAAAAAAAAAAAAAAAAAAAAATGTTAATATTTATTTATTTAAAAATATTGAAAAAAATCAAATAATTTTTTTTTTAACATTGTATTATAAAATGTAGAGAAATTTTAGTCACATATGATCACATTAAAATATGTGTGATAAAGTTTTAGTTAAAATAAAATAAGTAAATTTAAAAACTGACAATTATTTCCAACGATGTGAATCTTTTATTAGATAAACCTTTGATACGTTTTGCGTGATATACGAGTCAAATTATACATATTGTAATTGTGTTGAATATTTTAAAATTTTTTAAACTAATTTTTTTTTCTTTAATTTTTTATATATATATATATTTTTAATTTCCACATTAAACACAAAATAATACTTTAACATTATAATATGGTCAATAATTTCGTCACATAAAATCGTATTTTATAACAGTACAAGTGTAATAACATTACAACGAATGTAAAACAACAATCGATATTTTTTTAAGAAAAACATGCATTTATAATTACCATGGCAATTTCTAAATAGACTGCGTATTTTGATATCTTTATTTTAGAATTTGATCGCATGTCGTCTGATTATACGTCTCCGTATAATAATTTATTAATATTGTATAGTTAGGTGGTGGGTACGACGTACGCCGATTAATTTCATTCAAGACATTATTCACTTTTCCGAGCGTGACAAACAATTAGGAGGCATATTAAAATGCGTTTAATATGACACGTTGTATAATTATATTACATAACTTTGTTTTCATATTATTTACATTTTTCTTAATTCTAACAAGACGTGTATAATATTATAGGGAGGTGAACGATAAACTTAAACACGGATTCGTAAATACATCGACATACTCGTATTGTATAATATATATAACTGTATGACTCGTTCGGAATTCATATTCTATAAAAGTTGCGGAGGAATACACACATAATATTATTTTTTTTTTTTTCGCAAAATGATATTCTGGTCATTTTGAATATACCTAATAATAATATTGTAATATTATATGTGAGATTTTTCGAACGAAATAATAATAATAAAATAAAATATTGTTATTTTTTCGATTTTCATCTCATTGACATTATAATATTATATAGTATATACGTATATAGGTAGATATCACATTATACTATTATAGGTAGGTATATACAAAAATCGCTCGCGGTATATATGATAACGACAGGACAGGGTACGAGAAACGTCAAGAGAAGGGATGGTTGAGTGTGTGGAGTTGTGGCTCTGGGGCTTTTATTATTAGTTTACAAAGTAAACCAATTCGGTCAAACAATCTTATACCAGGTATACGCACGCGCGCGCGTGATATCCGTCGCTTCCGGGCCCGGAGCGGAATTGTGTCTCTAAATAAGTAAAGGGAAGTATATAATAATATAAGGTAATAGTGAACCCTCCACTCGATTTCGACACTGTGTCTGTGTATGTATGTGTAACGAAAGCATAGTCGAGCCAGACGATGACGACGACGACGACGACGTTCCCTATTGATATGCACGAGGAATTATATAATATATAAGTAGGTAGAGCAATATATATATATGTATAATATTATCGTCTTTGCATCCCTATATCCGCAAACCCTCGTCGCCGAGCCGGTATAAACCATAATGTAATCGCATACCGCGATCGTAACAACAACAATAATAATAACAATAATATTATTATTTTCGAGTCATGGAATATAATACGCGTTATTATTATATTGTAAAATCCGATATACCTAGGTAATGGTATAGATAATATACCACGGCGATAGCATGCCCGGGAAATCATATTATTACAACGTGGTGGACGTTTCGTATAATGTCGACAGAATATATTATTAATTATTAATTATTAATTAATAATATAGAGAATAGCGCACGTTATTAATATTATAATAAATTTCTCATCTTATTTATATTTTCAATATGTCTAAGATACCTACTTATAAATTATAATAATTAAGTACCTACTATAGTTTTACGCTTTGAATTTCTGTGATCGATAATTTATTTTTAATTACAACATACCCATAGCAACTGAAATTCGATTTTTCTTTTCAAAATTACCGTGGAATCGAATACCAATTAATTTGAAATATAATCCTGCAGCGTGTAGGGATTCGATTTATTATTAAAATCTGCAAAATACAATATTTTAAATAGGACGATTCTGCGGACTATTGGTCATAATATTCGATTTTTCATAATATAGGAAAAGGGGTAAAAAAATAAATAAAATAATAGTAGCAAAAAACTTGATTAAATGACATTCTAAAAATATTCTACAAAACTGTATAAAAGTATAAAACGTGTTGTTTGTCGAATATATGATATTGTCGTAAGTGATATTTAATACAGGATATAGCATTTAATATTTAGAAACCAATAATGTCTCCAAAAGACGATGGACGGCGTACAATGTACACCCTAACCAAGACACATCGCGAGCACGTGTATAGTGTCTTCGAAATAATAAAACGTTATATACATTAAATTATAATATAATATTTTGGTAATATTTCGGGTTTGTAGTTTTTTTTTTTTCACTCGGTCCACCGGATCCGTATCCGGCCCGTGACAGATATATTGAAATTATTATCAACGGTTTTTGTATTCGACGGTAAAGAGCTTTTCGAAAGGGTCCGTGCATAATATATTTATATAAATATAAATCGCGTAGCATGCGACTCACGTGTTATTAATAATATATAATATTATAATGGTGTTTATCGAAAATTCGAAAAGGTCCCACGCGGTTTTTGTGTACTTTGGGTGTATATATAGTAATATAATATAGATTATATTATTATATAGTGTGTGTATATACTCGTATATAATTATACATAAACGGTAATGTGTGGAAGAGCAGGGTAGTGATTTTTTTTTTTAAATTTTAAAATTTTTGGCATTGATTGTCGGCGCGCATACGGAACAAGCGGATGTATATATTGGTTTTAATTACACAGGTACCGTTTGTTTATAATTCGCAACAGATAACTGATAATAATTTATAATTCATAAGAATTTGGTGTGTATGTTATAATAATATAGGTACAGAATGTTCTACAAAGGTATCATCTCTATATAATATTATACAAATTATGCTCGTATACGACACGACATTATAGTTTTGTTATGGTTACAAGTTTATTTATTTATAGCATTCAGTAGCTATTTCAAACGATCAAATTTCAAATATTAAA
Source organism: Tetraneura akinire (assembly GCA_021307375.1). Taxonomy (NCBI): domain Eukaryota; kingdom Metazoa; phylum Arthropoda; class Insecta; order Hemiptera; family Aphididae; genus Tetraneura; species Tetraneura akinire. The sequence continues at coordinate 2,852,792 of JAIUCT010000023.1, forward strand.
ATATTAATTTAATAAATATATTATTCATACAAGATAGTTTGAGCATTCGAATTGCATGCATATTATAGGTACCTGATGATGTTTGTAATTTATTAATAATTACGAGTGCCGTATAATATATATATATCATAATATATTATTTATTATCTATTCGTTTGACTAAAATATATACCTGTTTGTTAGAACGTTTTATACGGTTTAAAGATATTTTATAGTGTTATCTAATAATAATATGATTTTAAAAAAATGTCGACAAAAATAATTATCAGTTTGATTAATATTCTTGCCATTTGTTTTATATACTATAGGTTAAAGAAATTTCATCAAGTTAAATATTAGTCAAAGAAAATATTAAATAAGAAATTAATTAAGATTATATTTATCCGTATAATTAAATTATTATATATATATACTCGTAATTATTATTATACATATTAAAATAATATTGCAATTTAAAAAAAAAAAAAATAAAACAGTATATCAACAGAAAATTTAAATGAAAAAAAAATTAATATTTAAAAAAAATTTAATGTATATTAAAAAAAAATAAAATAAATATGGAGATAGCAATCTTTTATATAAATTATTGAAAAAAAAAATTTCAGACGATATTTAATCTGAAATGGAAATTATTAATAATAATAAAAATAAAAATATTAAAATTCATGTAAAATTTCTTTGTGAAGTTTGTATATTATTATAAATTTAAAATATCTTTATATTTATAATATTATATTAAGTAGGTATATTATAATGATTTTATATTTTTAAATATAATATGAAATTGATGCTATTGATATTATTTATTTAGAATGATTTAAAATGTTTACCATGCCTTTGATCTTTAAAATTATAAATATTCATGTAATAACTAATAATTATTATTTATGTATATTGTCTTTGTTTCCCACTAAAATATAAGAGTAAAATTTTTAGACCTTTAATCCCAAAATTGCCAATTTTATCAAATATTATATACGAGTAGTTAGAGGAAATATTCAAAGTTTTATATTTTGTAGAAAAATTAACGTAAATGTTCTAAAATTTTATCACGTTTATCTAGTATCTATGTGAATATTCAATAAAATTTTCAAGTCTCTAAGTTTAATATTGCCCAAGTGAAATTTTGAAATTGATTTCTTCAAAATTTCAGTTTTGGTGAAAAATGCCGTATTGCATTATAGTATAGGGTCAATTTTGAGAAATTTAAAAAATACATAAATACAATACCAGCCACCTATATCCCACTTTTATTCTAACACTTCTAATTCTATGGTGGGATTTTTTTTTTGTATTTTTTTTATGAGAAAAGTTTTTCATCTAAAGGATCGATAAGGGACGTGGAGTAAGTAATACTATCGTTACTATTATCCGGTTCGTTTTTATTAATTTATTCTAAAAATTTTAGACCTGATGGTAATAGTGATTTTAACGCTGCGACATCTTCTATTGTAATAATAATTTCACAATGTATAAGCAACTGTTCGGACAGCACGACCCCGTTATGAATGAATTTCATGAATTGTATTTTAAACAAATTTACATTATAATTTGTTACTGTGATGTGAATATAAAAGTATTTCCTAATTATGTTTATTAATCGTTTGTTTCGTTATCGAAAGTCAAATTCGCCAGTTGCACACAAATCATTATTTCCAATCTTGCGTAGGTACCTATTCGATACTCTATACGGTTGTACATCATTTTACATTACCATATACATAGCGAATTCGTCTCGGATGTTTCACCGCTAAGCGACCCTTCTGTCGATTTACATTTCGAGGGGGTGTTCGGGCGTGCAAAATTGTCCGCGCGCGAGTGCATATTAAAAACGATAAATTAAAAGCGATACTTTACAGTGCATATTATTTTACACATTATACTCGTACGGCAATAATATATACAGAGGCACATGCCACGAATGCACGTCCGGTTTGGAGATGGCGGACTCGGCGAATTCATAAAAATAAAGAAAACAGCAAACGAATTTCAAAGATGTTCGAAAATTATCATTAAGTCGCGAAAACGTTATATTATCTTCGATATTTATAGTATGATTTATATTAGGTTATATACAGAAAAACGCTATTAACGTCCGTTAAATATAATATTAAAAATACGACGTGTATCGGATATTTTTTTGTTTTTCCGTTAAAGTGCCGTCGTTTTTTATTTTTTTGTTTTTTTTTATACATTTCTTATAATAATATAATATGTCGATGTTTTCTGCAGGGCGGCTTGACCGTATAGAATTATATTATTATAGTCGCTGGTAAAGTTTGGACGTCGTCGTAACGCTGAACCGAGTCTTGTTCTCCGAACTGTACCGGGTATAATATTAAGTGATATTATTATTATTATTATTATTATTATTATTTGGTTGTTCTTAGAAAGCAATATAACATAATAACGTAATGTATTATGCAAATGCGGACGCGTTCGGTTTTGATTTTCGGACAAAACAGTCTGCTGACGTCAAATAATAATAATATATATATACGTATTATAATGTTAAAATTTATTATATATTATTATTCGACTGAACTTTCTCCGTGTATTATTATTATTGTTTGATATCAGTCAGCAAAACGTGACGAAAACCGAAATATCCTTTTCTCGTTTTCTCGCGAGGACGTTGTTATTATTATACCTACTCTCATCCCGAACACGACCATGGTATAATAACAAGAACATAATATATTAATATCCCGTGTTATTATTATTATTATTATTATTATTATTATTATGAATGTAATAATTATTACGCGGTTAAAAATTTAAATTTCGAACTGAAGTCGTCGAATCGGGATTAATGAAATTCCTACCCCTGGGAAGGGCAAAAGCGGCGGGGGTGTGATCCGCGCAGTCGGGGATGATTATTATTGTAGGCCGCGGTGGGCGGCGGGCGGTCCGCGTTTGGCGGCAAAATTGTTCGGAGGAACGATGCCGGCAAAAGGTAGTCTCGCCGAAGGGGTGCTGCCACCGGCCGAGACACGCGACCGTTTCGACAGACGCGACCGAACGGCGTCAGTTAGCGTACGTTTTGTCGACCGCGCGGACCTGTCGAACCGTCATGTACACCGGTCCCGGGCATGTGCTCGGCGCGATCGCTCTCGTCATCGTTTCTTCGTGGCCAGTCCTCAGCGAACTGTTGCCAACCGGTAAGTCAGCACGACGATTTTTTTTTGTTTTTACATTTTAAGTCTAATCCTGTCGTTTCGTTTAATCGAACATTTCAAATATACATCAATATTATATTATAGTGATAAGTAACAAGATTTCAGTAGGTACTCATAAGTTGAAAAAAAAAGAAAAAAACCAAAAAAAATTTGGCGTTAAAAAATTGAATTTATTTTTTAAAAATATATTGTGTAGTACTCGTACTGTTGGTAAAAAATAATTTTTGGTCATCATCCATCGAGAAATTTAAACGTCATAATACTATTAATTATATTCCAGTTTTAATATTGTCCCGTATATACGAACGTTGGAGTAAAATTAAATCATAATTATATTTCTATTTTCATCGTTTACCTGTAATTATTATTGAATTTTACGAGTCGTTACATTTTCCGGAAGGGTTAGACGGTTTGGGAACTAAACCGTTAACACCCCTATTTATTATTTATGCGAAGTGAAGTATTTTGAAATTTCGCAGCGCATTGAAATTTATAATAATATCATTTATGATTCGTATGGAGGTATAGTGGTTATGATTGTATTTATTTATTTTTTTTAAATTTTTTTATTTCAAATAAATCGCAACGAATAACTGCGTTTTAATATGTTTAATCCGGTAGATAAATTAAAGTATTCTCTTTTAATGTATGTTGCGTATTTGCAAACACGCTGAAAGGTTCAACTGTTTTGGTATAATGTAAATACGATATGGCACGAAAAAAAAAAATATATCGATAACATTTTATCGATTATTTTATTTAGCAATTTTTGTTTCTATCAAATAAAAAAATTTATTGCCATTACATTTGATAGGTATGATAAAAATATAAAAACACTATCCCGAGACGATTATTTTCAGTAATTGAACGAATGAAATAGAAAAATGATATTGTATAATTAAAGTATTTTAAATAGATTAATTAAAAATATACGAGTAATATATTTTTATTGTCTAGAAAACATATAAAATTATGAACATCGTAATTTATTGGTGCATATTGTACAATTAATTACACGAAGAAAAATATCTTAAAAAAAATCTAGAAAACAGTTGATATTTTTGGTGTTTAAAAATGTTCTTTGAGATCAATTATTTTATATATATTACTTTGCAGTAGAATAACAAATTTAGAATGTAAAATTATTACATCACACGTCGTTTTGTATAAAAATACTTAATATATACTTGAAACAATATGGTTTTTTTAATACGTTGTAACTTCTTTTGTCATACCATTTTTATAAAAGGATTATTTCATTGCCTCAAAATATGTCTCTCTTTAAATTTAATAATATAAGTATAATGTTCAATGTTTAACTAAAATAAAAGAAATTACATTTTGTGTCATTTTGATGTAATCTTCATTAAATAAACGGATTAATGTAAAACACGAAATTTCAGATTATTATAGGTTCTTTTCAAAAAAAATTCAAAAAAGAGCCATAATCAAATTAATATTTTAATAAATATTAGTAATATGAATTATTGACATTTTGCGATAATACTATTATTTAAGCGAAAATAAATAAAATAATTTTTAGTATTATATACTCGTATAAGATAAAAAACGTACGTATAGGTAATCATAAAATTTTAAAATATTTTAGTTTAGTCTTTAAATTTTTGTTATGTAAAACAGATTTTTTATACGTATCTACGTGTTTAATACATATTGTCTATTTATAAACATTGTTTAAATCGTGTTCTTTTATTATAATATAAAAATAATATTATTATTCAAACGTCTGTGATGTTACAGTTTAGTACTTATACAGACTATGCTATAATAGTCGATGTTTGAACTATATTTAATAAATTTTTATTATATAAGATCAAAGGTTTTATCAATTTGTATTTATTAATTTTAAGATAAAGAAATACATTTTATTTTTATTTATTTATCAATATTTGTAATAAAGATATAATAATATACTATAAAAGTAATATTATTTTCTTTTTACATGATCTTAATATTAAAAAATTGTTATATAGTACCTATACGTACTTACTATAGTACTTATATACTAATATATTAAATTTTTTTCTTTACTATTAAAGATAACAAATAAAATAATAAATAAATTGAGTTAATAAATTTAATTTATATACATTTTAATTAATAGGTAGGTACCAATGTATTTATTATAATTTAAAAGAATAACAAATCAATTTATACAAAATGATTAAAGCGTTATGATAAAAAAAAAAAAAAAAAATTGATAAACCCAATTTTATTTTCTGATATTTATTCTTTTAGCCTATAGGAATATAATTGGTTTTGTATGTTGTTATTTAAAGTTTTAATATCTAACTATTTCTCAATTAACTACCTAATTAATATTATGAAGTTTGTTATTTTGGAATTTATTTATTTATTTTATTTGAGACATAATAATGAATGTTATTATTTTTTTATAAAAATATTCAAAATGCATTTTTGGCGAAGTAGCTAGGAATATATTAAATTATATGAATATTATCAATGATTTTTTAATATCAATATTTAATTTATTTACTTTATTATAAAATCAATGGTATTGTATTGTAATAATTTTATAATGCTGTAGATTATAATGCATTAAATTTTATAAATTTTAGTTGTAATAAGTGAATTTAAAATTATTAATGAAATAATGACAAATCGACGCTTACTATAGGTTATTTTTGTTGTAAGCGACACATTTATTACTACTTTTCAGGAGAGCAAAAAAAAAAAAAACTGTTTTTTGACCACTTTTTACAACTATTCAAACTATTATAAACAATTTAATTTTGAAGATATAACTGCAATTTTTTTCATAGATTAATAATAGATTATTCTTCAAGAATAATATTTATTTGGTCAATATTTGAGAGTTAAAATATATTTTTTTTAAAATTTATTTCAAATTTTTTTGACGCTTACTAGTTTACTACCAATATTTAACCTGATCTAAATTGATTGGCGTTTTGCGTTTACATCATACCAATTAAAATGTTGTAAACCTCTAAATTATGTAGGTATTAAGCGACATATCATGTACCTCAATATAATAGTTTCAAATAAATGGAAAACAAAATAAAAATTACACAACATATTTATTTATGTTCACAAATTACTGGAGAAAATTAAAAAAAAAAAAAAAAAATCGACTTTATTATCATATAATGCGACTCCTGATTATTATCACACACTTTATGTCGTATGCTACAATAATTATTGTACTTGTCGTTTCCTTCACAAATAAAATATACGATAAAATAAAAGTAAGCGCAACAAACTATCATGATGTAGGTATACGACAATATTTGCGTATAAGTCATTTTGACTTTTTTTTTTTTAATGGCGTATACCTCAAATGATATGTCGGTTACCGTAAATTTTATTTAATCGTATGTCGGTTACAGCAAAATTTGTCGTTAACAAGCTACGTCATTATATCTTTACGGAATTAATAAATGATGGTTACTGCCTAATTTTGGATATAAATAACACATTATAAAATAATCGTATTAAGAAAATTCAACTACAGATCAAAGCGTTAGAATGTCGTATAGTGTTGTTTATTGCAAATAGCCTATTAACCGTCGAAATGATATTTATTATAAATTTAACAAGCCAGGGGTTTATGAATATTGCAAATTTTTCATATGTAAGTTAATCCATACATATTCATATATAATATAAATTTAATAATATAATAATTTTTTTCTTTATTGAATATTATTAATATTATTAAATTTTTTAAAAATGTACATAGTTTTAATAATATCATTATTAGTGCTAAATCTTATTATAATAAAATATATTATAACTTTTGGCGTATTGTATTAAAGTTTTAAGATTTTTCATATAATACAATCAAGGAAAATAAAATATAATTATAAAAAAAAAATTAAAGTTTTACCTAATAAACATATTTCTCTGAAGAAGTAAGGCATTAAAGTTATTTTATAACGGTTAATGATATGAATATTAAAAAAAATTATAATTTTCGTGTATGCTGTACGTTAATAACACTACATAAAAGACGAAAGTGTTAAAAAAAAAAAAAAAAAATAATAATAATAATAATAATAATAATTAGAATATTGAAAATATTATATAAGTTCTTTAGAACTTCGTTTATAATAATAATATACACATAGTTTATTGTATTAGTTTTCTTAGAACCAATAATTTGTATACAAATTTGTACTACGGTTCAAGAAAAATTAATATCGCAAATGTAAAGAATTTTAAAGAAAAGTAATTAAACTTTTTTCATCTTCTACATTATGATTTTCTTAATTACAATTAAGTACCTACCTAAATGATTCGTTTCGTTTTGCAGGATATTGACTTTTTTTAAATTAATTTCTAACGATATTTTCATTAACACGTATATGTGTTGACATTTAAAAGAAACATAATATTTTCTTTGCCTATTTAATACATATTATTATTTTATTTATTTATTAATAATCAAAATTCAATTTAATTCAATAATAACTCTATTCAGATTTCTTCGTCTAATGGATGATGAAAGATATCGAATGTACATATAATATTATTATTAATACAAAAACATAACTTTTAACAGAACGTAGTCATGAATCATGATGTGTAAATAATTTTCATCTTGGTTTTGTATAATTTCTGTTTCGTATTACCTATATAGTATATGACGAACTTTTATGTTAAATACATGTTTAATGTATCAGTATTGACAGTATTAAAGAAAAATTATTGAGAATTTACTTTTTAATAACATTATAATACGAGTATAATATTGTTGATATAGTTATAAGTATAAGCAGTTTTCAGAAAATTCGTATACAAAGTTATATGATGTTTTAAATAGAATATTTCAAAAGCTGTATTCGTTTTTTTCTATACTCGTATACTCAAATATTTTACTTTATTTACGAAGAAAATACTTTAAACATAATATTATATATTACATCAAAACGATGACCGTATTTCATATAATTTATTCAAATCTTTGTCGTTAAATTAAAATAATTGATTATATTAATGAAAAATAGCTTTTGTACCTAATTAAAGAGATAATAATTATTAATAACTTATTATGAAATAAACGTAAGCACACATTTTTTTTTCATTTCACAAAATTGATTTTAAAACCAAACCACAAGTCAAGTCATAACAAAATATATGGTAAATACGTCTAAAGTGACTGAATTAATACTGACAGACATATTATTATTATTAGGTATTATAAAAAATAGATTATAGGTATTCAGAAAATAATAAGGTATTGTGTGAATAGTATAACGCGGGAGGATGATAAAACACACTCTCGCAAATAGATGATAACATCGTGTAGTATGTTATCGTTAAACCACTCGCGTTTATAGGGCTTTATTCAATCAAGTTTGCTGTAGTTCTTTATTTATTTCTCTATTTTATTGAGATCCCACACGATCTTTAGTATGGCTAATAAAATAAATTATATAATATTATTATATTTTCGATAATGTGTTAAGGCGAAGCGCGGTAAAATATTTCAAATTCACGCCCGGAAACATATATTATAATATCTAGAGATAGGCACGACAAAATAATGTACGAGTGCAGATTTTGTTATTAAGTAATATATATTTTTTTTTTTACATTAATAGGTATTGCTCTTTTCGTAATTTTTACAGCGGAACGTTTCTCGTTTCTCGACTCTCGACCAACAATTTAGCTCACACGCGTTATTTTACTTTTATCATAAAAAAATTAAATAAAACAAAATATATATATTATATATTATATCAATTATCTTCAGTTTTTTCATTTAATTTTTTATAAAATAATATAATAACGTTTTCATTAGTTTCTTATAGATTTTTCTCACCTTATGCGTATAATATTATTATTATAATCAACATATCATAATAATAATAATAATAATGATGATGATAATAATAATAATAATAATAATAATAATAATAATAATAATAATAATAATAATGATATAATACGTACTCGTGCATATATTATTATTAAAATACACACGTAGTACAGTGTATAATTTGTCCCTATGCGTCCGCGTCTCGTTAACGCTACGAACACGCTATGTAATGTGATGTATATTATTATAATAATATATAATATGCGTCGAATAAAAATAAGAGGAAGGGTTTAAAGCCGCCGCGGCCGTCGGTGCACGTTCGTACCAGGGTTAACAATAAAAAAAAAAAAAAAAAAAAAACCACCCGAGTATAATATTCATACACCTATTACGAGTATTATACGAATATACTTTTTTTATATTATTTATTATACATTATGATAATGTGCGATATACGAACAGACCGCGAAAACCAAATAATTGTGTATTTATGTAATATACGATCGTAGTAAAATACAACGAAATACCGCATTTACCCTCGAGTCGGAGTCCAAAAATAATAAAATCACGGTTATGTATGCGTTTTTTATTTTTCAAAATATATGATATTAAAAAAAAAAAAAAAATAAAATAAAATAAATACGTTCTACGATAATATTATAATATATTATTGTACGATATTATGACGTGTGAATTTTTAACGAGGCTCGCCGTTATTATAAAAACCTTTGGTACCTCTATACGATAATATTTTTCATCGGACACAATTATTATATTTTTACCGCGTATAATAATAACGATGATTTTTACTAAACCTCATACGTATTTGTTATCATTACAAAGATAATACGCATCATATTATGAAAACAATTTTACGCGGTAGACCGTCCACGGAAACGATAAAATCGAATATTTTTATTTTTATCTTCGGCTGACCGTCGACGGATTCCCGCGGTCTCGCGAGACCCCGCCGTTGAAGTCTCCCCCTGAAACTATTTGGACAGTCGCGGCAGCAGACTGCGTGGCGGTGGAGGTGACGGCACGCGGCGTGTCTTTCTGTATACGATTTACCCGCTGAATATAATCGTCCTCCGTTTCACGCGTATATACTCGTATATTACGGCCATAAATTACACGCCGCGTGCACGTGTTTTTGTCGAGTCGTGTTTTTTTTTTTTTTTGATTTTTGTACGTTTTTCGCTCACGTGTGCATATTACACTGATATTATTATTATTATTATTATTATTATTAAAAAAAAAAACACATAAAAACCACATTAAAAAAAAAAAAAAACGAAAAAAATGCATTTTTTGTAATTGCCGAAAATAAAGTGGTTGGGAGAAAAACAATGACATTAAAATGGAGTAAAATTAAGAGAAGTGATAAAAAAAATAATCGTTATTCCGTCTCGGTTGAAGTTATCAATATTATTCAAATGTCCTGTTCTCGAGAAAATAATGTTAATATTAATTGATATTCAAATTTGTAATGTTTTCGAAGTGACTATATAATATTTCTTTAAAATAGAACAAGTTTTTTAATAACACGAAATAAAATAATTTAATAATAATATTTTGACAAACGCTGTTATTCACAGTTCTTCTATACTATTTTATGTGTATAATGTTATGTAATGTTTAAACATACTTTATTATTTATGATCGAGTAAATCATGATTATATAATTTTATTTAAATTAAACAAAAAATAAAAAAATAAAACTAATAAATATTACAAGAATTACAGAAAAAAAAAATGCTTTATAATAATATTCATAAAATCACATGTTTTCACAGAAAATAATGATTGTGTATGATTTAATAACGGAAATTATTTCCATGTATTTGCTCCCTGATCGCCAAATAACAGAGGCAAATTAAAAATACGTTATGACGTAGGTACTTTAGAGACTTCGCCGTAGAATAATTATTATAAGTTACAAAGGAAGATGGTCGTATTTTTTTTTTTTGATGTCGCAATAATGCCCAATTGCTGTTCATAGAATAAAATAATTTATTATACCGAGTTCTTATTAGTTTTAATTTTGTAAGATAACGTACAAAATATATAAAACGTCTTTTTGACACTGTAGGAATAGGAATTTGAGATTTAAATTATTAAATTACAAAAATGAAATTAATTTTGAAAAAAAAACTAATATTGTATAATATTATATCATTATTCATTAATTCATTATATTATATTGATTAGGTACATTGAATGAACAACCTTTCTTTATAAAAAAAAATATGATAATAATGAAGAAATTTAATAATTATATATAAAATCGTATTACTTCATATTATTTTAAATCGATAACTATAACGTAACATTTTTGAAACACACTGATTTATTAATAATTCTGTACATTACGAGTATAAACGCATAATTATATTGGTTACATAATTCGGTGTATATTTATATAGTTCAACTATATCATTCAATATCGAACATGAATGCATATTATTAATACATTTTATTATTATTTTATGCCATTTTTATTTCATATTTTCGTTTTTATGGTAGATAATAAGTTTGTTAGTTACTATACATAATAAACATATTACAAATTATATAGTGTTAATAGCTGATTAATCGGTAAGAGATCTTTAAATTATAACGTTCTTATTGACTCTTGTTTACATTTTTAATGGATAATTGTCAGTCGTTTATTATAATATACCGTGCCTTCCTTTACCTGGTACAAGGTTTGTTTAAAAGTAATAATTGAGAATTGTTATTAACTCGATAACTAATTAATTCAAAATTAGATTAAGACATTTGTCTATTTATCATGAATTACACGATGATTAGATATTATAAATTTTAGTTGAATACAATTTTTAGGGATTATCCTTTCTGGATAGTACAATCCTAATGATACAATTGTTTTAAAAAAAAGGAAATATTCAAGTATATCAATTGTTTAAATGTGAAATAAAACCTGTAGCAAAATCAAAGTGAATCAAGTGAATATAATAATATTTGAATTGTAAAATTGTATTTCGAGAAAAATGGTTTTCAGGTTAAGCATTAATAGTGTCTTATATGGATGAATTTTGTATTTATTTATTTTATTTGAAAAACGAATATTTTGATTTTTTTACATAAATAAATGTATATATATATATATATATATATATATTAAATATTGTTATATAGGACGCAAATAATATATATGTATAGTATACACTATATACTATTCATGTGTGAGAATTTGATAAAAAGTTTGTTGGTATTTCCTATTTTGGAATGAAACCTATTTTTTTTATTTTTATATATAGGTACCTAATATAAAGATTGATAAAATGAGAATGACGATTTAACCAAAGCAAGTAGAGCTAATAGAAATATTTAATAGTAACCAAATTATAACAATATTTCAAAATACATCATGTCTAAGCTAAGTCGTATAAAGTATAATATATATTATAAAATAATCTCTAATATTTCAATAATTAACTTAATAAATTAGGTATCTATAAACTTTAATATTTCCAGTCTAATACTATGTTATTAGTGTATAAAATTTGATAAATATATAGGTATGTAACATTTTGTTAGGTATTTCTAGGAGCTAACTTGCTGATAATTTTTATTTATTGATTTTTTAAGTGTTATTATTTATATAAAGTAATAACACAAGCAGTTATTTTTGTACGTAAACAGGTAATAAATGGGTTTAAATGGTTATAGTTACACTTACAGCTGGTATATTGTTGTATATTGCGTAGATATTATTAATTATTATACTAATAGGTTGTATGGAAAAATTTTTTATTTATTTTATATTATAGAATCTGTTATAAAGATAAGTAATATTATTTACCTTAATATATAATATGAAGTATTTAAATTTTTTGTATTAATACATATTTTAAATTTATATTTTTCTTTAATCATAAAATTACAATCTGAAATTTTATTTCATCATAACATAGTAACAATAATACACCATCAAAATTAATAATTATAATTAAGTAGATTGATTATTGTTAATCATATAAAGTCTTTAAACCTAATTTTTATTTATTGGAAATTATAATGATTATTGAAAATATTCAAAATAAAATAATCAATCATTGATTATTGGTTATTTGTTCAAAAATTAACAGTGCAAATATAATCTTAATAATTAATAATATGATGTATAAATAAATAATAAATTTTACAATTCTATTTTTTAAGCGTGTATAGAAAATATTAAATTTTAATTAGTATAATTTAAGTAGATTATAAATCAAGGTCATGAAGAATAAAAATAAAATATTTGGATTTAGCATTACAGACTCTTTATTACTGATTGCGTAGTTGAATATTTATGTATAATATTTTATTCGCAAACATTTAAAATATAAATAAAAACATTAAAATACAAAACCAAGAGAAATTCATAACATAATCATAGTATAATGTCATAGTAGAGTTTCGATAGGAAGGAGCACAAAACGTTTTAAAGCGATTACAATAATATTATTATAATAATTTGAGGTGTAAAAGATAAATTTTAGAACTGTATGAAACATTTGTCCTCGTGGAATAATTAAAAGGAGAGAAAGAAAGTAAAATGGAAAAATAGGATCGTCTTTTTACATATTTTTTTTTTTTTTTAGATTCCTAAAAAAGAAAATTACTAAAAAATCACGTAAAACGACAAAATTTACTGATATAATTTTGACAAAATTAATTTTAATAGACACTTAAAATTTTTATGGAATAATCACATAGGTTCTGAAAATTAAATATAAGCATAATAATTGCATATAGATTAGCTTAATTGCAAGTTGTTACGAAAAATTACAAGTATCAGACTATCCTATACGCTATACCGTCACTAGTATAAATCCCACAGCTATAACCCGTCATTTTTTTATTTATTATGAAACTTATATATTATTATATATTGAACGGCACGAGTAACGTGTAATTAACGTTCATCTAAAGGTATGTTTACTCTTATGCGCTTTCATCTTCAACTTGCATTTCTGTGTTTACGTTACGTCGTCATCAAGTAGTCGTATTATTATTACGAGTTAGTTGGAAGTAATACAAATAAATGTTTAAATAATACCCCGGTATTTCTCGATAAAACGTGCCGTTTGATTTTGATCTTCACCATGCTGAAATTTCGCAAGAAACAAAAAAATTATAAAAAATATTACTAAATAAATTTAAACGCAATAGGTTAATTCAAATAAATAAACCACTGAGTTCGGAGCTATTGTGGGTTTTGACGCACAATTTTTAAACATTCAACTCGAAAATGCATGCTATTTCAAGATATTCACTTAACTCTTTATGCGTTGTGATGCATGCTTTTAACGCACGAAAAACCGCACAAGTATAAAATATACCATGACGACAACACGACAATGTACACATAAAAGTACATGCGATAAAGCGATTATTGTTGAACATGGACGTACGATTAAAACGATTTTAATCTGATACGTGGTGTATTAATAATTATATTATTATAACAGTACCGTGTGTAAATGGATGCTGGTTGTAACCGCGAAGACAAGCTATAATACTTAGGTACTACATAATTATAATAATAATAACAATGCTCGGAAAGGATAGGGACGGATAATAATAATAATAATAATAATAATAATAATAATATTATTATTATGTCGAAATACGATCCCTCGTTTCGATCTTTGGCAGCGATCGGACTTCGGACGCGATAAAATAACAATAATAATGTATTACGTTCGCACTATAATCGTGAATTTCGACGCAACGGAAACACGTGCAAATAATACGATCGGCACACTAGTGAGCGTTTGTGCGTTTAAATTATATTATAAAAATAATAATAATAAAAATAATTTTAATAATAATAATAATAATAATAATAATAATAATAATAATAATAATAATAATAATAATAATAACAATAATAATAATGCGTATAATATGTACAAAAGCGAAATTTCCCCGACACAACCATTATTATTTCGTCGGACAGGCGGTTGCGTCCGGTCCGAATTCGCTCCTGGGTCATCCGGCGCCGATTTAAAGCTGTACTCGCTGCTTATATATAAATATATAATATATTATATATGTATTATGTAGGTACAATATATTATACGAATATGGTTATAATAATATAATATTTCCCTCACCGACGATTTAACACGAGTACACGTCGCAACACCTCGAATATAATATACTGTAATAATAATATTGTTTTCAGTTTATATTGTGAACGCGAGCTCTAAAATTATATAATAATAGAATGAACAAATAATATAATTATCTTATATTATACATATTATATTATTTACGCATATAAAAATTAATATTATTATATAAAACCCCTCTGTTTTAATTTACATTTTAAATGTAATAGTAATAATACTTGTATATATTTTTTTCTGCTTACGTTGTCTGGACTGGTGTTCGTCGGGTCATTTTCACAGCATGATATACAGAGAAAATCGTTCAATTTTTTATAAAATAATCCATATTTTGTATTATTATAAATGTAAAATGACCGTTTGAAAAATATTTAAATTTAGTATTTACAAATAAATTTTGTGAGCTAGATTTTTGAAAGTCATTTTTTTTTTTTTGTTATTAAATCTGAGTAGAGATTAATACGATATTAATTGTTGTATACGAATGAATATTATTCATTTTCTACGAAAATTCAATATCTTCCTTACGTTTTTCATTTTGTTTTGATAAGTTTTTAAATTTAGGGTCGGTTTAAACTCCTCATTTGACAAAATAATGAAGTCATAGCTTGAGATACTTGTACTGGATAAAGGTTTTACAAAATAATATTTTAATTTAAAATA
Organism: Tetraneura akinire; assembly: GCA_021307375.1. Classification (NCBI taxonomy): domain Eukaryota; kingdom Metazoa; phylum Arthropoda; class Insecta; order Hemiptera; family Aphididae; genus Tetraneura; species Tetraneura akinire. The sequence continues at coordinate 2,868,604 of JAIUCT010000023.1, forward strand.
ATTTAATTTTAATATGTACCTACTACCTACTCACGGTTAATATAACGCGTTAAGATGCACTGCGCATAAAGCAATTCAAATAACCGACTTAAAGTTTTGATGCCATATAATAATCTGGTATAATACATACGAAAATATTATTATGAATGTTAACACAAACCATTGTTATTGTCAAGGCTCGGAACTTTAGGCATTTGCATATTTGTCTAGAAAGTGCATATTGAAATTTTGATTCGATACAAATTCGATTCGTATTATGTACATTTCAAATATAAAAATTTTTGTTGCATAATTTTGCATATTTTGTTATTTTTTGTACGAATTCGCATATTCTGGATTTAAGAACATTTATTATGCATATTTTATGGATTTAACGAATTTTTTTTAGAAATTTATAGTTTAAAAATAAAATATTAGATATATGACAACCAAAATTTTAAGTTTTATATCGTTTGACTCACAAAATAAATTAATTCTTCAATGGCTATAATTGTATTACTCCAGCTCGCAATATACTGGACAATAATATCTCTGTAGTACTGAGAACTCGCCGACCGACCTGTATTTATTTTTATACAAATTTACCACTATATTAATATTTTGTACCATGATATAAAATATAAATTGTATAACCGTGGGTAATTTTTTTTCTCATGTACCTAACTTAGATTTGTATGTAAAATTTATGTTTTTCAATAAATTTCATAGTTTGCATAATTATTTTCTAATTTTTTACTGCATATTATACCGCATATTCTGATGTTTTTTAACGCATATATATGTGCATATTTTAGTATCTTTTAGCGCATAAAGTTCCGAGCCTTGGTTATTGTCATACCAGACGGCCGTGGTAAACTGATGCCCGGGCAAGTATAATATTATGTTATGCGCTGGACTAGATTTTCTAGGAATGTATTGAAATATTTTCATCACGCGTGCAATATATTATTATTATATTATGATTATGTGACTTCGTACTACGGAGAATGATAAATTCTTCGAGTTTACAGGTGCTTTCACATAATAATTATAATAATATTATGCACGCATGCAGTAAATATAAAATAATTTCATTGGAATATGAATAATTGAGATTACTCGTATGAAAATTACAGCCTGGCGGATTATAATTTCAATTGAATCATCCAAGAACAATTTTAATTCGTTGGTTGTTTTTTAGACTTTAATATTTTTACTATATATAATAATAATAATAGGCAAGTTGTAAAACATTTTTCGTCAAATATTATATTTCTATGGGTGATATAGATTAATATGATTATAGCTATATTATGCGTAATTATTACATTGATAACAATATTGATAACAGACTAGTTATATCAGTCAGATATATAAGTCAATTATGTACAGTATTATAGATGCTTACATTATAATTAACTACAGTCTATTAATTTTATTATATTTTTAACAATAGAAAATTATATTAGTGTTTAAGTTTTGACGACTTTCAATTTGATTACTTTATAATAATACAAATTAAATTAAACAATATTAGATTTTTCTATTTTCCTATAGGAATATTCGGTATAATCAAAATTATATAATTTATTAAAAATAATAAATTACAAAATTGCTATGTATCTAAATAATTATGTATTACTTGAATATCTCGATGTGTAAAATAGAGTAATTAGAATTAATAAATTTAATGATTTTATTTGGTTAGTTACCAAAGTATTAGTTAGACGTGTTATTTCACGTACTTTTAATTTGAACAATTATGGGTTGACCGAATTATGAGGATGTAACCAAGTTTATTATGAGTTTATACCTCTTTTAGGCTACTAGCTACTATACGATTTTCAATAAACAGTTGTTATGGTTAAGCACAATATTTAACATCATTAAAATAATGTATTTATTCATTAATTATTCCGTAAAAAAATATAATTTAGATTTTTATTAATATTTAAAAAAATAAATATAATTAAATTAAAAATATAAGAGTTTATTGAATCTAAATTGATTGAGTGTGATGAATAATCAACTATTTTGTTTGTTTTTTTTTTAAATATTATTAATTACTGTAAATACCGTACTTCATATCATTTTAGATTTAAAGCAAAGAAAATAATGTATTGGTTTTATAATGATGCGTTTGTTTTTTTTGTGTGTAGACAATTTTTTGATCAGAAATAATGCTTCGATTTGCATGAATAGCATATGTTTCCATTAAAAAATGTATGTAGTTGGTCATTTTTCGAATTTTCCAAAATATTATTAAATATTAAGATAATTATAATATTATAATAATATTAATAATATTATAATAAGATTAACATAATATAATATTAATTTTATTGTTTGAGTATAGGCAATTTATTTAAAAAAATGCAGTAATGTAGTATAATCATCTATATATAACGCCGTCTTCATAAATTTGATATCGAACGCAATAAACCTACACAAAATATATAATTTTATTATTATTATTATGGTCTATTATTTAGTTTTTATTTTATTATTGATTTTAATAATGTTCTAAATAAATTATTATTATTATGATAACATATAGATTTTCGTTCTTTGTAAATAATATTAATTTAATATTTTAATGTAATATTGTAATTTATTAAAAATAAGTAAATAAAAAAAATGATGGAAATAAATTATTATTGACTTATATAATATACAATTTCGATTTACTTCAAGAATTTTTTTTTAATTTTCAAATTTCTTTTATAAATAATTTATTTTATTAAAATATTGTAGATAAATTAGTAGTTTTTAAAATGTATTTTGTTAATAATATTATACAGTTTTCTGACATATTTTCATTATTAGTTTTGTTGTTTTTATCAAAACGTATTAAAAACGATACAAAAAAAAAAAAAAATAATAATAATAATACAAAATTAAACGTAGCTGTATATTATATTAATTTAAAATTATTATATCCAATATCACAGGTTTTTAAAAATATAATATTATATATAGGTCAATGGAAATAGTCAAAATAAGAATACCTACGTGATTTAATAAACTGTTAATTAAAATATGAAAAATATAAAGGAAAATAGATCTATATTTCAAATTTAAAGGTATATAATTAAAAAAAGTATATAATTTATTAATGTAATATTAAATATTACAATAGATGAGGTTTTAAATTTATATTTTGGATGTCGATTGTTAATATTATTTTACTTATTATTTCTATTCGACATTCGGTGTAAAATAATAATTATAATTAATTTTAGTTGACTTATTGAATATATTTCATATAATAATGTATAAATATTACAATTCTAAACATAATAATATAAACATTTATATTATATTATGTTTGAAATAATTGTAATATTTATGTATTAGGTATTTTGAGAACAATGAATTATTCGAGTCTAACGTATAATATTGTTATAATAATTAATTAAAGTTAAATAATATTCTATTCGTTCTTACTTCTTTTAGTGATATACTACTGATATGCATTATGAGTATAAATGCCGTTTTAATATTGACAGGAACTGTTTAAATATTTAACATAGATTTTAAAAATAATTACTAAGTACGTTGTAATATTTGATGCAAAATATAGATTACTTTTAAACTTGTTTATAGTTGTTATGTTATATCAGATTATATTCAGGACTAGGGTACAATTATTGAGATAAGATAGATATTTTAAAATGTAATATTTAATTAAATATTGACGAAAAGTTGACAAAATAATCACCTCTCGTATTTATATCTAAAAATTGAAGTTTTACATTTCGTGACATCGCACGTTGTTCGCCTGTTGTACATAATAATAGAACTTATTTATATTTATAATAAAAAAAATTATTTATAACTAACATTATTTTTATTAAACTTTAGTCAAATATTAATATTAAAAAAATACTCTTGTGTTTTGTACAATTCTTTGTAATTACTGGAATACGATCTGGTAATAGTTAAAAAAAAAAAAACAAACAAACAAACATAACGTACGGCGTGAAATTCCTATCAAAGTGTAACATAATATAATATTCACATTCGGTCGTCCGTAAACAAGTGATATTCGAGAAGTTCGTTTTCAATCGTTCGGGACGTGCGTGTAACGTAATACCATATAATATGTACATGACTGTTTGGAAAATATGTACTAATAACGTCTTTGTATTGTGTATTCACTATAATAATACACGATCGTTGTCCTAGAATGAAAACGCACACATTTATACAGTCATTAACATCGTAAATAATTTACCCTAACCAGTTATGTTAAATTGCATATTATTATCTTAAGTCACGTGCAGGAATATTTTTATTTCGAAATTATTCTGACGAGTCACAGGTTAGGTATTAGTATTATATGTAAAAGTTGAAGAAACACAGAAAAATATTGGGCGAATTATATTATGATAATTAATAGTTCTAAAATATTTTATTTAAATAATATTTTTTTTCTAGCTGTTACTTAAACTATCAATAATTATTATTATTTTGTGTTTCATTATGTTTTTTTGTGTTTCGTATTAATTAAAAACAAATTAATTTACAAAAATATATAAATTATTTGCCCTCCTGTCAAAACTGTGTGAATTCACTTCTCAGAATACAGAATACACATAGTGACATTTTGAATTAATCAAACTGGTGTTCTCCGAATATTATAATAGTTACGTATAGGTTTCTGGTAATAACCGTATTTATTACAATGATATTACGTAAAAATATGCCAAGGAAAACAAGAAAATAATTGTTGAATAATCGATCGATCGAGATTGTAAAATTGAATAAAATCACCTTGCGTACCTACGCGAATGTACGATAAAATAATATTATTGTGCCGATTAGTAAACCCTACGCTGTGTTTTTTTTTTTTTTTTTATAAAATTCCGTACCAAGATTAAATCGTCAAACATTAGAGTACGATGTCGTGTCAACTTGTCAACTTTTTAAGTATTTAATCCTAATTATTATAACTTCGCATGAATATTTTAATAATAATCGTACATCGTCGTGTGTATATGTTCATAATTTCTGACGTTTTAAACGATAATAATTATCATGGTTGTACGCGAAATGCAATTATTGAAAACGCGTCGAATAAATTCGAAAAAAATAACTCAAATTCAAATTAATATTTTTTATCCGTGAAACATTAATCAATAGTGCGTCGTTATGTCACTATTATTAAAAAATATGTAAAAATATTAGTTTTAACTTTTAATCGTGCACACTTGCACAGAGATGGGACACGCGAAAAAGAATAAAAAGTAATCCTATACTTGACGCGTGTGTTTTATATCGAGTATCAAAAAATTATGACATCATGATGTTTAGTTTTAAATTTTTTACATAAACCAAATTATCGATTGTTTATATAATAATTTTATTTGATGTAGGTACTTAATATGTTAATACGTTAAAAATACTCATAAAACTACAAATATAATTTTCTTGTGATTAACTGAACACTGTAATGAATTTTTTCTCACTAATTGTTATCTTAAAAAAATTGAGTTAAATTTTATGATTGTCATTAATTAATAAAGTTACAATATAATCTTGTTTAATAAAACAGTTAATATACAAATGATATACTCTTATCGTCGTCTTTATAATATTAAATCTTAATAATAATATGTTCTATAAATTATTTTTTTTTTTTATCTTTTATTAATAAGTAATAATAATCTAATATTACAGTTTTCATAATATTGTAATAATCATTAAGCAATAATTTCATATAAAAATGATTTATTGAAACTATTATTATGTGAAAGTGCCTTTAAATATTATTATAAATATTGTTTGATAATACATTATTATATTATACAACAAATAACTCAAATTTGTGTTATAAAAAATGTTTTATTTTTAATTTTAAATACCTACTTATTATTTATTAATATTACATATTATCATTTTTGATTTAAGGATACTACGTTCATTATTATACTACTTTTATTTTATTGTAGACTTTTAAGTTCATATTTTTATTATTATTATTATTGTAGTAAAAAACACAAATTCGTACAAATATAATTGGACAGAAAACTATATTTTCAGTGAATAACTTCTTATATTACTGACTACAAATATTTCTAAAAAGAAACTAATAAAATATAACATCTATATTAATACTCGTATAAATAGAGTCTACTTTACGATGTTATAAAATATTATGGAATATTTTGTGGTCTAATAATATATAAATAATAAGTATTTTTAAACTAAAAATGTAATATTAATAATAAATAATATTATAAAAAAAATCACAAATATCTAATAAAAACATCTCTATAAGAATGTCAATAATAATATTCGAAAAAAAAAACTGAAATTAAATTATTCTATGAAAAACGCAATGTTTCTATATCATTTTTTATCTTGAATATTGCTTTTTTACGATATTATATTATCAAAAAGGCCAACAAATATGTGTAATTTTAATACACCCTTTATATTATGATTATGAAGTTTGAATGAAATAATTCTATAATATATTGCATTTATACATATATTATAATCATTATAGATAGTTCAATAGTAATATTTTTAAAAATTAAAAATTAAATAAATTATAATAAAAAAATAAAAATTTATATATTTTCAATGAATTGAAAATTATACGTCAATGTTGGAAACGTAGAAAACATAATATTATATTATTATACACATGGAACTATGAGAAGTAACCACCGTGGTTTTTAATAAAATAAAATAAAAATATAATATGGGTATCATATAATATTTTTGGTAAGCATTTTTTTGTATGAGAATTATTGACCTGATGTGTACTGTGTACAATATTAGCTAGTAATGCGGTTATGGTTGATACCGTGTAGCAATATTGTTTACTTTGTGTGTATAATTTCGATGTAGTCGTCATCAATAATTTGTATAATTATCATTAAGTAAAGCGTAAATATTATTTAGTTGAACTTATTTGTTTGTCGAGAAGTCGTTGGTGTTTAAAAACCGAACTCAAACATTGAAATAGTAGAGGAAAAAAAAATAATGGAATATTTTAATACCGTTTGTTGATATTGCGGCCTGAACACAGCAGGGAAAACTTCGCGTTTCAGTGAATATAACGATCATTAACGTATTTATTGCGGTTTTCTATTCTTGTTTTAAACAAATATCGACATAATATTACCGTTCTACATTAAAGCGTACCTAACCAAACGGGTAGATGTAGTATTTAAAAACACAACAACAACAACGTAATATTATACACACAGACGATCATATTGTGATGAAAAAATATGTATTACTAATTATATTATGAAAAATAATATTATACCTAGTACGTATTATGTACTTTTAAGGCACCGACCACCAAGTTATAAGTATAATAATATATATTTATTTTGATCTTTAACGTACAATCAAAAATTGATATATTTTGAGTTATTATATACCAGGTATATTATTATAGGTACCTAGTTATCGTATACAAATATTATTCAATTTAAGACCAATGAACATTTGATTACTAACCTTAATTTTATTGTAAAACGTAAATATTTAGTTTGACGCAATATTATAATTTTTATTGTGAGCTTTTTTTTTTTTATATATATATTACCATAATTCTCGAATACTTATTATTTTAATATTATATTAAAATATACAAATTCAATATTTTCTCTCCTTTCTCATTTAATTTCTATTTTATGTGTTTATTCTATAATAACAGTTCTACGTATTCTAATTTTATGATAATATTTAGATTATAAACATCAAAATATACATATTATATATAAAATAAGTGTATAGAAAACGTATTATTTAGATAATATTTATATTTAAATTGTATATTTTTATTCATGAGTTTTTGTTATGATTTATACGAATTTGTCCATTGTTTGGACGCGATCGCGTTTACTCTATGGCGTACATGACCACGACACTCGGCGTGCGGAAGGGTCTCAAGGCCACGACACGTTTGCCACCGTGCCTGCTGCCGCTACACCTCCGCCCTGCGGTACCTGTGAATTTCCAGGGATGTTGTCGTGGACGCGTACGGTCCCCCCATCTTCACCATCGTTGTCGTCACCGTTGTCAGTTTTATACCGGCGGTACCGTTGGATGTAGCAGACAGATCGACCGGTATCAATACACAGCCAACAAAAGTCAGTCGTATAGTTGCATTGTCGCTTTGGTCCGAGTATTATTTTTGCGATCGTTGTCGTTGCATCATGCTAAGCCATTTCTTCGTTGCTTTTACGGCCGTTTGTCTCGACTTTTCCAGTTAGGTTACAGGAGACATTTCTTTCTGCGAGTGTGTTTTAAATGACGTGCCAAACACCGACGTTATTTGTTTGTTATTAAATCTACTCCTCTATCACTATCGGTTTGGGTGTCGTGTCGCCTTTTACCGACGCCATTATCGGGTGATCCGTATAGTGACGAAGAGCGTATTTTAATAATTGCGATTCTCGTAACGCCGTAATTATTATATAATTATTTACGTACACTGATAAGTTTTTTAATTTTTCGCGACACGTCGTTGTTTTAACGTGACGCGTTTGTCTCACACGCATCGGTCGTCGGGTTACATTCCATTCAGTGTTCATCTGCGGATCGGTCAAGTCAGCCTATTATTATATTAATATATTATATAATATTTATCTATACACAGTTCTATATAAGAATATACCTTTTATATTTTAATATTATATATTTATATTAGTTGGTGGCATTTTTGTATTACACGGTCCATTTTATATGTATCAACTGATTGCTGTATTTATTTATGATAGTCAAATTTTCCAGCTGCAATTATTGTAAGACACCGTATGAGCCTGTACTCGTTTGAATACTACTCAGACGAGCTGTCTCTATATCCATGTTTAAAAAAATGTCTCGGAACAGAAAAATTAAATTTACTCTAAAAATATTCAGATTGATAACCAGTTGTAACACAAAAATTTGCACACGATAGAAAGATCGCCATAACCAGACGCGGTTTTATGACGAGGCGATTGGTGAACATCTTAAAACGATAGATATTATACCTCCACAATACTAATTATTCTCCGTACACGACATCACTGTAATCGTATTGAGCACGTCATATTTCCCTTCACCCATTATGGTCGGTCCAAATTTTCCGATTCGTTCTGATTCCTAACGACTTGAACGAGATAATTTGGATTTTTAATAAAATATTATAAAAATATTAATAAGTGCTAAATTTTATTTAAAATTATGCATATTTTTTATGTGTACCTATTTATTGACATAATATTAAAAAAATTTAGGCATGAAAATTATTATAAAAGATATTTGAAATAGGTTTTTTTTATAGCATTATGAGGGGGTGATTATAATTTTGTGCCCCCTGTACATCAAATATAATTGATATTGGTCATAACATGAATAGAAATGTATTCTTTTTTATAACTTCCTTTAATGTTCTTCAAATAAGGAAATCTAAAAAAATATTCACGGATTTTCTACCTAATTTCATTTTATTCAATTGCTTTTATTCCTCATGATTATCTTATATTATTATTTATACATTTCACTACGTGGATTAAATTTTAAATTTATTTGACCTATTTAATAATAAATAAATTTATTTAAAATTTAATCATGAATCAATATTATGACTATTCGCATAACAACATTCACAAAATGTGACTTACTCGTATTAATCTTTATGTATTGTGTACTTTGGCTAGTTCAACATTATTGAACACTTGTTGAATATTGTCAGAAATAAAATATTATTTATTTAGATTTAAATTATAATATACATTTTATAAGACTTAATTTTTTTTTATCTTAAATATTGTACTTGTATAAGTTACATATTGTTTGTTAATTTGTAAAATTATTTTCGCATTTTTGTTTTGAAAAAAAAAATAGTCAAGCAAATGAAACAATATTAAACATTATTAAAATTATATAATAAAATTATGTCAAAAAATATTGAATAAAATAAGTAATAAATAATACGAGTATATAAAATAGGTATTAATTATTAAATATCCATGAAAAAATTTAATTTTATGTGGCGTTGTATCAATATTGCCATTTACATTTTATGCATTTTTTCTTTTGATCGTCTGTACTCTGTAGTCATATTAATTGTATTGTATATAAATAAGTTTTTAGAATTTATTTGGCAAAGGAATGAAAACAAGTCAACTTATGAATTAATAATCGTAAATACTTTTTATAGGTTTATATAATTTATAAAAGTAGAAGTGTTTTCCACAATTTTTTTCTTTCCATTTTGTAATCTCTATAAAGATATTTATTTTTTATTTCTTTGATATTACAAGATTTTTTTAAAAAAAAAAATGTAAACCATAGAATGAAATTTTTTTCGTAATATACTATTTGATCTCATCATTGGATCCATTAGTATCTGAATGCACTATGAGTAATTTCATACGCATAATATTATTATTTATTAGTAGTGATGAAAGTGATAATATATTAAAATGCGAATAAATATCTAAACAGGTACTCGTACAATTTACTTACCTCTTTGATAATAATCAATTGCTTCTTGTATAAATATTCTGTACCAATGTCTATTCGATACTGATGTTGCTTATAATACTCGTATTATACAACTTCTTAATAAACGACCGCTTATAATTCCCTTAACAGTATTAATAATTACATTTTCTACATCGCCGTAATTAAACGTTTATGTTTTAAGCAAATCGTATAACGTAACCACGTACTAACCCATTAATATTTAATCATAATTATGTTAACTTTTTCGACTATGAATAAGTATTTGCGATAAAAAGTAATTAATATATTTTTACGATATTTATTATTTTAAGTCTATCATGTAATCAAAAAGAAAAAACTCAAAGACAATTTAAAATCTTTGAAAAACAATTTAAAATTTATACATTTCTTACTTTTAGTAGGTATTTTGTGTATTATAAAATAATATAAGTCTTATCAGTATCACAAAAAATAACTCGTGTTTATATTATATTAACATATTTTTAACCGTATAACGAAACAACTCAGAATGATATACTCGTAATATCAAAATTAATATATATTTAAGAATTTAATAATAATGGACTAAACAAAATAATATATCAAAATGAATATTAATAATAAATTAGTTCTCTGCAGTGTAATATAGGACGTCAAAATGACCTTTCACGAAAAAAAAAACGTTATGAAAAATTCGAAATACGACATTAAAGTAGGTATAACAACTAATGAACATACGACGGTAGTAATTATTATTCTCATTTTCTAGATACTATGTTGTATATACTTAGGTATCGTCCGTACGCTAATGTCTAATGGCCAATGGGAGTCAATGGCTGTAAGGAATAGGAAGAAATACTTCGTGTTTTGGAACGTGTTGACACGAAAACCAGGGGTTAATAAAATATCGTATGGGTAAATTTTCGGTATTATTATATGCATAATATTTTATATTGTATAATAAAATGTTACCTATATACAAAAATATTATATTGTATACGTTCTGGCGAGTTGCTAACATATTTTATTCCTTTTATCCGACAACCGGAAGTGGGAATATAACCTTGCCCGAAAGTTACCGGAAACTGACGACAACAATCGCGACAAAATGGCACTCGGCCGCGTATAGAAATATTTTATACACACGTGCGCACGTATTATTAAAACTGAAAATGATTTTTTCGTCGGAATTATAATAATATTATTGCGGTTGTTATTATTTTTTTCTCGTATACCTACCTGCCTATAAGAAATCCCATCTCGGTTTAATTATTATTCCTATAATAATATTAAAAATAACGTCACGTTGTCCTAATAATAAGCCGTAGAAAAATGATTGTTATTATAATTCGGTAGAAAATTAAATTTTTGCACATACGTCACGTGCGTGTATGTACTTTATGATTACATAATAATGATAATAATAATGATAATAATAAAACGTTATATAACTGAAAACCAATAAATCATACGTTATTATTACGATTGAAATACAACAATATTCGTATATTATAATACAATAAACGAGTGTGAAATAAGTATTTATAATAATAATAATATAAGTACGTGTATATTATTGTTATTATTGTATTATTACCATATTGTATTACATTTTATATAATATTATATTATATACGGTGACATTTTTTACGATTCGCGTATAAGATATTGCTTTTTAAAACTACCGTTCGGGGAATATCTCTATCGACAACAGTTACATTTTTAGATTTGTTTTTAATCCCTGCGGAAGAATATAGTTTTTTTTTTATATATACTCTTGTATATACGTATATAATATTATATTGATCGTTTACACCTTTAAAAAGTTTTTCTTTTTTTTTTCCGGTTTTGTTCTTTAAAACATTTTATGACTTTACACCGAAATACGCGTTAATGTATATTGGTCGTACATACTGCTCGTAAGTCGTAATCGAAAAACAAAAACACAAAAAAAAAAAAATATTAAAACACAATATTTTACACTATTAAATCTTAATATCGTAATAATTATAATTAAAATAAATATAACAGTTGGAACGGGGCTCGCGGAAAAGTGTATAATATTTTTGAATATCGCTGATTCACAACAACATATATTTTATGACTAACTGATTAACATTTCAGAGAGAATATATATTATATATTATTACGAAGTTTAAAAGTAGTTTAGTTATAATCAAATAATAATAATATTATATACATCATACACATATATATAGTTTCTCGAGTAACGACTTACGTATATATATATAGTTGTTAATATTAAAGTTTTTCAGTCATTATTACTCGTTAAATTTTAATACGTTTTCTTGTTTGATTTGATAATATAATATCGTATTATGTTTTAACAATTTAATTATTCGTCCGTAACTTTACAAAATACAGGGCGATATCATTATTATAATTTAATATAATATTATTGTGTCCGACGGCTAGTTTACCACCCTGTATTTTGGCCGTGAGGTGCGCAGTCGTAATATTCATACATTATGCACGATATAAATACTCGATAATATAATAATAATAATAATCATAATAATAATAATAATAATCATAATCATAATAATAATAACGTATTCGTGTGTGTATATACGCCGGATTTCGTAACAATAATAATAATATCATAAACAAACCGTTCGTCGTTCATTTTTTATTTTCACTAATGATTTGTTAATATTGAGTGTATGCAAACGGTATTTTATTTTTATTTTTTTTTCCTTTTTGACAGGAAATAGTAAATATTTATTCCATCGCTGAGACATTTACAGGCGAGTTTTCACCGGAATAAGAATACATATTTATTTTTTTTTTTTATGTATATAAATATCATAAAAAAAAAATAATAATAATATGACAACGATATTATTATATCCATAACCGTTTGGTTTTATCGTCAAAAAGCAAAAATGCGTTCTCGTCGTTAATGACGAGCTATTTTAAATTTTTACACGACAATAATAATAATAATCATCATTAATACGCCACTATTCGTCCTTTGAAATCGGATACGGAAATTATTTATGCGTATTTATGTAAGTATAATCTCCTATGACGCGCGCGAGACTCGTTAAGTCAAAATGTAACATCGACAGAGACCCGGGCGTTAGGTTAGACGCGCTCATTTATTAATTTTCACCATACTTTGATCTCGCCGTTAGATTAAACTAATATTCAGTCCATAATAAAATATTTAGATTTTTCCGGTTCAAAATAATTAAGTGCGTCACTTGTATGAAATTCAATTTTCAACAGAAAATTATTTATTCTATAAATTATGGATAGGTGAATATATCGACTGGTAGTTATTCATCAAGTGCGGATATGTTAAGTTCAAAATAATCTCGTGTTTATGATCTAAAAACACTAAATACTAAATGCCGTGTAATTTTATGGTAACTAGTTATAGAAATTTGATATAATGTACCTACACGAGTATTACAATTTTAATTTATTGTCGACGATAATATTATGTATCAGAATTTTTCGACAATTTAATATAAACCATAGAAATAAGGCTTAAGTATATTACAATTTGTCTATATAAATATTAATTTTTTAAAGTATAATAAATATTCAATGTATTAAAAGTATTTCGATTTTTTCACGAATGCATTTTAAATACTGTACCTAAATATAAATACCAATGTATATAATTTTTCGCTTAGTTACGGGAAGGTACACTTTTTGACTTCTTCTGTGAAATTAACCTATCAACGGTACATATTAAGCTGTTCATTGTTTAAATTACGCGAAACTAATATTATTATAGAGATCAAACGCAATATTATATTATTATTATTAACGCGTAGCACTTACAGACTTTATACCGTGACCGCGGTATATGTATTTTTTTGTTCATATTTTTCCACCGTTTTATTTTCATTCAATATAATACACGATATTTTGTTTTATGAATAATTATTTTTCTTTACCAAGAAAATCGAGAATACGATAGCAGTGTATTGCAATATTTGTCCATCATTGTATTAATTATTACGTCGAATTGACGCAGTTTCGTGCTTTATAATTTTCTTCTGCAATAACTATAGTTAAACTTAAAACTTAATTAACCTTTATTATATTTATAAGTCAAAATTTTTGTGTACGTTATGTTCGTTCGACGTTTGCTGCAATATTATAATAATATTAATAATTCGAATCTGAATGGCGGTTTTGAAATAAAAATATGTACGTGTTATATACCAGCTCACTACAATATTATTCAATTATCGTTTGGATAATCGTTTTTTTTTTTATATATATAATAATTATAATTGATAGTTATTTCGGTAACTGATACAAAATTCAAATATTTATACGTTATATTTTTCGTTTCGATTCATTATATGTGCCCAGTCAATAGTCTGTAATTATAAAAATGTCACATTTTACAATACAATTAATTTTATAAAAATATCCCGATCCGATCAGTTTTTTCACTGAATTCAAAAACTCAAGCTTATGATGGTAGGTACCTACGTAGAATAAGAAATCACAGGTACCAGGAATTTTCTATTTTTGAGTAGACGATAATTTCGTACAGTACAGCCAACACAACGGAACAAACGCGAGTGGAACAGCGGACGAGGGGCGTATTAGGCGAAGGTCGAACGTCGTGCACTAGCGATTATTATAAGCGAATCGAACCGTTAAGAGGTGGCTCGTTGGACCGCGAAGAACGTCGGGTAGACGGCGGGATTTTTACTGTTCCCCCGAGGGCCGCACGCAGCGCGATATGTACACCAACGTATTATATATTATTATTATTTCCGCCGTTTCCGAGTCTTTTGCGAATATAACGAGCCAATTATATATCATTTCCGTGGTGAGAAACGCAATCGTCGTCGTCTTCGTAATAGCTAGTAGTAGTTGTTGTTATTATTATTATTATTATTATTATTATTATCATTATTATTACGTAATAATATAAACAAAACTCACTCCCTTCGAGAATTATCCATTTTACCCCGCGTTTAAATTAAGTCTCGACCGCGGGGCGAGGGGTGGCGTATTATTATTATTATTATCAGATGATCAGTCGTCCGCGTGGAAAACAAACTTTCCGACCGATTTTCCGCCCTTCTAGTTTTTCTCTCTTATTCGGAGTATACAAAATATTATTGTATCCGAGAGGTCGGTATTACACGACGTAAACATACACGCGAACGTCGTCGTGCGCATATTATACGAACGAATAGAATAATATAATAATAATTATACTGTGCGAGCGTATGATTTCGCGATTTTCCGACTGGGGGTCGACTGGTTATGTGAAAAACTAAACGATAGGACGCCGTCGAAATAACAATCGTCGTACGTTATATATATAAAAAAAAAAAGAAAAAGATTTTCGTTGTCCGCTTTCGTTGGCTTTGTATACGGAGGGATAATACGCGGAAACTTCCGAATCTCGTGTCGTTTCGACGCGACGACTGAGGGACCGGGAGTCCGACAATCTCCCCAGGGACGTATAAAAAGAACAAAACTTGAGGCCACGGGCCCCCGGGGCTGTTATCCATCAATTAGCCATCCCCGCCCACGAGCCGGGTGCGTTTGCCAACTATAATCGCGCGTTTCCACCCTTCGGCCGAGTTGTACCCTTCGAGTACGCGGAAGTCGTCCAACTCACACGACGTTATAGGTACAAAAATAATACCATAAAAACTCGTATACATGACGTGTATAATAATGATATATAACGATAACGATTTTATATTTTATATGCGCTAGTCTTGAAAAACGTCTTTTCGATACTATACCGTGATCGGGAACATATTTTATTTTTGAAGTCACCGTCGAATCAACGGTCAAGATAAGAAACGAGTTAACATGTCAAAATCGCCGACTATATTATCAATAAAATATTGACTCGAACTGTTGTACGAACTACGAATCATGCGAGACATTGTCAAATTACCAAAACAAAGGATACAACGACACAGTATTCGATGTTCGTATGAAATAGAAATAATATATTTATTCAACTTCCAAACGTTAGTTGTCAAAAATAAAACGTGTCCCTAGAATAGTAACGAGGTTATACGATTTAATATGTGAAAATAAATTAATTTCCCGTAATAATAGAAAAAAAATTCGGCACCCCCGTTGTATGAATGCTATCCCACTGATTTTGACGCTATGGGACACACATATCAACTGTTATTCTCCCCTAAAACGAGCCTAGGGCACTGTAAACCGACGATGCGTATTAAGTAATAATATTATTTCAGTATGTACGAGTACGAGTATACGAGAACGACAAGAAATAAAATTACAAATAATATTGGGTATAATAAAATGTCGAAACTACAACTATGATACGATATAGTCTACGTCTAACCTGTCGCCACAATAGAAAAAACTAATAATGTGTAATTTTAAAAAAATTGTATTTTATACAAAATAAGAAGAAATGGATTATCATCGGTAATACGAATATGATGAATTTCAATCGCTATAAGACGTAAACGAGATCGCTGTATATGTGATCTCATACAAAATAAAATTTGTTGTAACTCGTTGTGGATAGATATTTCTGAGAAACGCAGTTGTGGAACACATTATTATATTGTTGAAAATATCAAGACTATATTATTATTATTGTTCAAAGAAAAATGTAATTTTAATATTGATATTAAATGTTAGATAATGTTTATTTTATAGAAATTGGTGATCCTAATAAGATTATAGTTTATGTTATAAATTTACAAATTTTTACAAAATAGTTTTTATCGGTCGCTGATAAAACAAATCATCCACTATATATATAAATTGTTATCATTTCGGAGTTGGTGGTTATTATAATAATAAATTTATTATTTAGTCAAAAGTCAATTACAGATTTTTCAATCTTTGGCGAACTTAAATAAATAATATTAATTTTTTTTAGAACTAATCGAAATATTTTGCTTGTTTGCAATGCGGTTTATCAGAGTTTATTTTCGGCTATTTCCATTCACCCCGTTTATCGAGGTTAATCTTTTATTGACAGAATGTTCAACGTAATCACGAGGTTGTCGAAAACATCTAGTAGTGTATTTAAGATTTATGGATTTAAGTGCACAGGCCGCAGAGTACACTTTACCTCATATAACATTATTTGTCTAATAAATCAACGATCGTATATTATGATCATAAAGACAAAAGCAATTAACTTCTGATTACTTAAAAATAATATTAATTAAATGTAAAAAGTATAATTTACTCATTGCAGTCATAATACTGTTGCTTATTTTAATATCATAACTATTGGATAATACAATTATCAGAAGTTATTAAAATATATTAAATATCTCATTTTAATATATACGTATACCATCCCTTTTGTATGTTTATTATTAATTTTAAATTTGTAAAATTAAAAATCAAAGGCATATTCTTTAAAATTACAATATAACATTCATGTTATAAAAATAAGAATATTATTGAGTAAACAACTAAATAACACAATATTATTATAATGGTCAGTCAATATTTTGATTGTGGCGAATAATTATTCGTAATATTTAAAAAAAAAATATGTATTATTATTCTTCCTAATATTTTGTTCGTATTATATTTTAATATTAAAATGTTAGAATAAAGAATATTGTTTCATAATTATTATTGTGTTATATACGGCATAATATTAAGTATAATATTATTATGTCTTTGTTATAATATAGTAAATTTATATATCGCGTTAAATAAAATTATAATTGAAATTTTTAATGAGTATTTTGATTGATAAATTAAAAAAATAAAAATATTTTTTCTCCGTTCTCCTCCAGAAATAAATTAAATCGTTCCATTAGACATGAAATTTAATATAATTTACGTTTGTATCGGAATTGTCAAAAAAAAAAAAACTAGATTTATTTAGGTATTACAAGGTGAAAAGAAAAAAAATAATCGTTGTATACTCGTATATGTATAATATCATATTGTATATAATATAATAACGGCACATGGTTTTAATTGAGTCTGTGATAAATGTGTCGTGGTTTGGTATTAAAAACCATAAATAATCCGTCGTTTTAACCTTTCCTCTTACCCTGTGCGGCGTATAACGTTTAATTTTTTTCCGACAAATTTTCCGACCCTTGCAGTGGCGCACGGTTCGCAATAACTCAGAGCTACGCCACACCGCACGGCCGCCGCAGGTGAGAACGATAAATTTCTAGAAAGTGCTAATTACCGTTTAAAGTAGTTTCATGTCCTCTACGCGTGAAAAACGCGATCCCGTTTAATTAGCCGATCGGTATCCAAAGACGTTCGCGCGAGTGTCGTCTACATAAATTCTCACATTGCATCAATCCACGTTATCATTTTTTTAATCAATATCTTAATATCAAAAAAAAAAAAAAAAAAAAAATGTGATACGTGTAGTATAAAGTATTATTTAGAGTTACTAAACACATACAATAGTTTTTCTTTTAGTGATTCGTCTTCTTTCGACGTTTTTCCCGAGTGGAAAATTCTTATTTTGTTTTTACAATAGTATTACGTATATTAACCATTGCAGGGCACGTCGTTTTTTTTATTAATATCTTTGTAAGAGATCAGTGAATCATAACATCATAACAATGTCAAAATGTTCTCTTTTTTTTTTTTTTTTCTTATCAGATTCTGTTAAAACAAGTTGTTGGATGCGCATTATTTTCTTTTTTTCTTTGAACACTCGTTTATTTATTAGATACGAGATATTAATTTGTTCCTTGAAAATTCAAATAAGTGATATTTTAATAAGACGCTTTAAAGATTTATGTTTGTCTCTTTATGTTTTTCAATGCTCTTACATTAAAGGATACACCTAATAACGATAAATGTTAATATTGCTTTCTAATTTAATTTATATGTTATAATAATTCGATTATATTTATTTTAATAATATATTGTTAATTATTACTTATTAGTTTTATATACAGACAGAATTAAGACAATTTTTTTAGGTGGGCGAAATCAAAAATTATCATTACCTATATATTATTATAACAGTTACATTCTACAAATAATTTATATAATTTATACATTAATAATAGTTTTATGCATAATTTCTAAAACAAAATTATTATTTCTTATTTACATGCAGAATAAAAAAATTAAATTACATAATAAATTTTATATTTATATATAATTAGAATTTCTAAAAAAATATTATTATAACTTATTAGTTATTAGTGTTATTACACTATTCAACTATTGTACATAAATAAAAATTACTTTATAAAAGCAATTGATCTTTTTTTTTAATTATAATATTTGAAAAAAAAAATTGGAGGACTAATGAAAGTTTTGAGGGTCTATGTCCTCCTAAGCCACCCTTATTTCCGCCTATGGTTTATTATTATTACAAATTAATTTGAAATAATTGTATAAATTATAATTATGCAAGTATGGCAAGATATTTTTTGCGTTCATGTAGATTTTTTTTGTATTAATTTACTTACTTTAAAAATTGTTTTTATGATTTCGAAAATCCAAAAAAGTCATCGTAAATTATTCCTTTTCTAAACTTTATACATTTTATTTTGAAATTCAAATAAGCACAAAATACGCATTATATTACTGTATCTTAATTTCAATATTTTTAAAAGTTCATAACTACATGAATACTTACTGTTAACTAAAATAAATGTATTATATAAATATTATGGTAATATAAAAATTTCAATTGTTAATGTTATTGAAAATATTTTATTAAAAAAAAAATAATAATAATAAAAATGAATTTGACTATAAAACTTTTTTAAATTTATCTACAAGTAATTTAGTGATATCGTATTTTATAATATTATAATATAGTAATTCATTTAAGTATTTTAAGTCAATGAATGGACAAACACATTAGGTCTTCTAAGTTTTGAATAAGACAAATGTTTTATTTAATAATTATTATTTAATACGCTCCGCGGTGAATAATTTAAAATCAGTGTCGTTCTATTGGAGTGAAGAACATTTTGTTTATTCTTTTTATATCCGTGATAATCGTTTATTGAAGAAATTATATTTACATTTTCTAAACACTATTAATTTTGTATTAAATTTTAAGACGATTATAATATGCTTAACTATCGTACCTATATTTATTTTCACCTAATTTTAATTTTGTTCTATTCACGAGGAAAGTGACTTATATATTAGTTAACATTTAGGAATGTCTATTATCAAATGATTTGAACATGCGTTTAAGGTCACAACACTTGTGGTCTGGTTTTAAAAAAAATATTTATTTTGGGTAACTACAAGTATCATTATCAGATTATCCAAAAATCTTCGACTTCTTAGTACCTGAAGTAATGGGCCTATTAGTTTCATAATAATCTGTGTATTTTAAGTATTAATTGATGATGGTATATGCTGGCTGAAGAAATTTTAAAATTTTGTAGTATTATGAAATATATATATATATAGTATATACATATTTATAATATTTATTAATTAAAATAAGCACATCTATTTTAAATTTATTTTTATTAAAATTAAATGAAATATCAATTATACAATATAGGTACAATGGTACATCATGAAAAGAATCATACTGTTGATTATGTTATAAATTTGTAATCATTTAATATACGTATAATAAACGATGAAAGAGATAGTTCTCAATAAAGAAAAATAATTTTCTTTGAAATTCAATATTAAAATAATTTCGAAGAATTAATAATTATTATTATTTTTGTTATATACGTATTTTTACTTGATAATTAAATAAGTCTGAAATAATTATCTTAAAATAAATTCGAATGTTGTAAGTTAGTTATTTTTTCTTTTGAAGTATGATGATGAACTATTAATAATAATTGCAGGTACATTTTTTGCTAAAAAATTTAGAGCCCATAAAATATTTTGTTCTTTTCAATATTTTATCATAATGAAAATTTGAAGAATGCATTTTATTTATGAAAAATATTTATAAATTTTTTGTGATCACAGATAAATAATATTCTTCGTTTTTAAATTCAAATAATTATTATTAATATTAGTAATTTTTGGTCATATAAATGTGATCAATTGAATTTTAAGATAAAATATAATTTCTTGTTTGTCTTTATATGAGAATTGATAAAATGCTACTAAGTGTAAACCATTTTTTTATTATTATATTTTTGGTACTCGCGTGTAAATTTATAATTTTAGTCTAATAAATATATTTATTACGTGCCGAACCACATATTGAATCATAATTAAATTAATTTAAGATATAAAATTTAAAAATATTCGACATTCATAATTGCGTAAACGAATCTATAGACAAGTATAATATTATTTTTCTGAACAATTCCCTATAATATGTAGGTATCAATAATATCAAATCGTCGTTCAATTAGAGCTACTGATAACAATAGGTACAGTGTATTTTATTTTTTTTTTTTTTTTTTTTTAGTAATGTTGATATAAAATGATATCATACTTTCCTCTGTTGTGTGTTACAGATTAATTTATAATTTTAACCGTACTCATATACGAATCGTTAAATTAGAATATTTAAATAACAAAATGGTAAACGCTAATTATTATTATAGGTTAGGTTAGGTTATTATACCCATCCCACGAGATATTGTATGAACATTATCGGTTAATAATATCCTATTAACGTCTATCTATTTATGTATATTGTATTTTACACGATATTTAATAGAAAAACGATACGTGTATAATACGCAATACGGTCTGCATTGTTTTGTATCCGTTTCTACGGGAAAATCGTACTGCGTGCAGATGTTCCTCGACGTCGGATCTCGCGTCGAATAATACAAAACGTTGACGAGGGTCGCGTACAATACAAAACGAGCACCCTAACGATACGCGTTTCAAAAGCCAAAAATATCTTGTTCATTTGGTCATAATAATCGAATGCATGTAATAATACGTGCATAATACGAACGCGATCGTTTCATACCGAGAACGTCTGTCGAATTTACAAAATATTTTACACGAATCGTAATATAACATCTATTTATGTACCTACATAAGTTAATAACAATAATTACAGGGTTGTTAATAATATGAGAAAATTATAAGAAATACATTTTTAACCAAATAAAAATTTCGAAAATGATATTTTTTATAATGACGCACGTTTATTGTTGTGACCGCGGTATAAAATTAGTGCGCACGGGCGGTTATTGCGTATTTCATATTATAATATTATACACGCGCCGAGATAACGATCGTTTATGGAGTTTATTTACAATTTATTCGCACGACATTACAATATTTTGTATTTTCAAAATACGATATTTTAAAACTACTTTATTATGCATTTGTTTACTGTACCAAATGACGTGGAAGAATCATAATCTCACGGATGAGGCAGATTGCGGGAATAAAAGTTTGCACTATATTAGCCGTCAAGTGGTACCTATAATAAAGTTAAATGATTTTCCAATATATTATGTAGGTAGATATAATATGAAATAAATACCGTTTTCGGAATACGTTATCGTGGACAATCGATTTTATCATCATATGTACACAAAATAAATAATCATAAGTCATAACATTTATCGGGGTATAAAGGCGTGCACCTCTACTCGTATTCGTTCGTCTTGAAATAGTTTCATCAATTTCATATTTTCATATTTAGACATTTTTGAACATTATCTCTTTGTCGTCGTTTATAGTTTTACGTGGTTATTGTCTAATGTTTAACATTTTAATACAAAACACATCGTTTCCTAACTAAGTTTTATTTAAATAATAAGTGCGGCTGTAGAATTATTTCAACGGGAAATGTAATATTTAATCATTCTAGGAAATTATCATAGCAGGGGTTAAGTTTCGTTGTACCTAATGTCAGCATACCTAGCAATTATATTTTACTCTCAAATAATATAATTTGATCAGGGTTACGAATTATCCAGTGAACACGGATGAGATATTGATATCGAGTGTAGGGGATAACAATTATCCCAAAATTACTCACTTCTAATGTACGATAAATTATTATTCAATGATACGAAGAACTCGGGGGCGTTCGAATCCTGCGACATTTCTATAGTACCCGAATACAGCTTGACGACCTGCAAAAACGTAGGTATAAAGCTTGCATACGAAAACACGGTTTCAATAATATCATCCGGGTCGTTTGGTTGAAATTTTAAATGAAATATATTAATTATTATGCGTTGTACGGAATAGGGGTATTACTATTTTATTGGTGTATTCCCAAGCGGTGGACACCAGCAGGATTCATTGTGAAAGTTACTTGGTTTTAATGTAATAATATTATGTGATGGACGTTACGAATTTATGGTCAATTATGAACTTTAGCGAATTAAAAACTATCTAGTGATTTCGATCATGTTGAGTTTGAAATGTTAATAATCAATTGTGTAACTCGAGAAATAATTATAATGTGTTTTAATTATTTTATCAATGGTGGTCAATTTTATATTATTATATTGAGAAATGTTGATTTTGTTGTGTTTTAATACACAGAAAATCGTTATCTAATATTGATTTATTTAAAATATATAAGACCGATTTATATATTTCAGAAAACTGTGAGGAATCGACGAAACCATATTAAATGCATATTATTGTATATTATTTTATTTAATAATATAGGAAGTTGATTAATTTAATTGGATACATTACTATTGATCTCAATATTTGTATATTTAAAAAATAATTATTTTTAAAATAATAAAAATTAATAAAAAATAAAATAAAAAATAATAGTTTATAATGTTTATGGATAATGCATAATAAATACTGAAGTGATGGTATATTTTCGAAAGAAAAATGGCAATTATAAGTAAAATTGTGAAACATTCGCATTATTTTTCTTTGCTCACTTTATGCTATAATATCATAGTGTATATACGAGTACAATATAATGTATAATAATAATCTATATCTATAATAATAGATAAAGATATAACGTACATCTAAACGATATTGACGTTATTTTTAGAAACTATTTTCTGCAACACATATTATTTTACATTGGCTTTTTTTTTCAATCGTTACATTGTGAAAGATTTGAGTTTCCTTTAATATATCCTTGAGACGTCGAAATAAAATATTATATTCAAGTCAAAATCCATATAATAATATATTAGCTATGTAATACTCGTATTTCTATATCAAATTTTACGCACCAATAATTGCAGAGGAATATCGCTGAGGGATAAATAATAATATAATATTGTTTGTTTTTAGTTGGAATATGCAAAATAAATTAATTACATGCAATATCGAAACGGGTATAAATATAAATTTGACTAAATGAACAATAATAACACTGAATTAGGTAGGTATCTATACCCATGTTATATTATTATAATGTACAATATTTCATTCAATCGTAAACGATGTCTTATAATTCTCTAGTAATTATTGTAACATTTTATACTTTCATCAATATTATAATATTAAACATAGAGTCAGTTTATTTAAATTTATAATA
Organism: Tetraneura akinire; assembly: GCA_021307375.1. NCBI lineage: Eukaryota > Metazoa > Arthropoda > Insecta > Hemiptera > Aphididae > Tetraneura > Tetraneura akinire. The sequence continues at coordinate 2,893,442 of JAIUCT010000023.1, forward strand.
ATATAAAAAGTTAAAAATATTTCAAATAGGTACTATTTAGTATTTGTTCGGTATGTATTAATCGAAAATTTCCATTCAGTAATCCACTTAAATAAAACTGCAATTCGTGTACACGTATAAAAAAAAGTTTATTTACACTCGTCGCGTATAATGTGGTTTATAGATAAAGATGATTATTTTGTTTTTTTACCTACCGTCGACGTCGAGTGGAAAAATGAAATTGTTGTGTTTAACTCTGAGCCTCGAAAACTACAAACAACGGCAACAGGAAGAAAAAATAAGATATAAACATATATATATATATAATAAAGGTAACAGAGGTAACTCGTTAAAAAACCAAGTCGTTATTGCTGTCGTTAATACGATCCGAAATCGTTTCCCCTTTCGAATCCCATTCAGTACTAAATGTGTTTTTCTCCCGTTTCCCTTACGACCTCACTCGTCTTCTGACCCTTCATCCGACAATCCGCATCACTTACATCGTTTTAAACACACACACATATACTTTGGTATAGTTGTTGTTGTCTTTTACCTCGGTTATATTTTATTACGCTGCATAAACGAACTCGGAGCTACCCCTAATGACGGCCGGAAGATACACCGTATTGACCAACTGCACGCATTTCTTAACGATTCGCAAACCCCACACGTACGCATAGGTACCATACATAATAATACCTAAATACGGTATTACACGGAGTGTTTCGAAAGTATTACTAACTTTTTCCTATTATAACTTATGATTTTGATTGTGACGGACGATGGAACAATAGACTCGGTGGATGCATGCGAATTCAAATGATATCGCAATAATTCGAATAATTATGATAATAAAAATAAAGTTTATTCGTTAAATATTTTCTAGAAACGCAGCCTGAAACCCTTTTGAACATTCCGTTATACGTAGTTACGTTATCGTAACGATATCATCAACTGCGCGCCGCTGTGAAAATCCCTGTGACGCGTTCTTGTGTCTGCGTAGGGGTTGTGATACCCAAGTGGACGGAAACTAAAATATAATATCTACGTATTTAGTCAATCAATCAACGACAATACATCGGCACGTTAATAATCCGGACGGCTTTGGTTGCGCCGTCGTAAAGGTCTCGAGTCCTCTGGAGAGTTGAAAACGAAATTAAAATCCCACGAGGGTGGCGGCGAATATTGTATACATGTATATATATTTATTATATTATAACAGTATATGGGAAGTTGGCCTTTACAAAAATAATATCGACGAGGGATATTCTTTCCGTCCGGTTTTGCGGACAGTGAAAAAAAAATGTCAGTGCATCATAATATTATACAGTATACGCGGGGATATTCGTTATTTTTTCCCGTATTATATATTATATATCGTACGAAGGGTCCGGCGAAAATTGCAAACCGATAAGCTAGCTATTATTTCTGCCGTGTCCCCGCGATCGTTCGTCTTCCCCGAAGAATATTATTCACTCGACACGCCAATAGATTTCCGAAAACAACCCTCTTGACGGCGGCGGGGGCGCGTTAAAACGCACGCGTGTCATTCGTTATAATAGACGTGGTCACCGGGACGACGACAATTTTACAATGACCGCCGTTCGCGTTAAAACCTCGTGTTTCGGCTAATACGATCGCGTTCCAAATTTCCACCTTCGTTATAGAACCCTTTATTGCAATAAACGTCCCGAATTCCGAAAATATTTTGTTTTCTGTGCAGACAGATCACTTTTAATTGGTCGTACGCGTAATATCCAAATATATATTGCCTTTATGTATATATGTTATTACATTATTACATTTAACGAGGTCGAATTTCTTCGCGTAGAAGAATTCTGTAGGTCAGGTAAACGTGTTCACGGTTAGTATAGGTATACTTATATATTATTATTATGGCACGACTACATTAGGTATAAACGAATTACACACGATTTCATTTTACACAAATCTCACAGATGTCGATTTTATAATATTGAAATATTAAAAAGAGACGTTTGAAGTCGTCAGTTCATATATTATTATGATGACAAATTCATAAATAATATTACGATGTATAAGTAGATATTCGGCGGCACGAAGTCGTTTGCCCGCCATTTAATTTTAATATATTATTGACGTGTTTTTTTTTTTTTTTTTAATATTCTTAGGTATATAATAAAAAATGTACGATGTACATTGTTGATCTCGAATGAAAAATTTACTTATCAGTGATTAAAATGTCGTGTATTTATTAAGCTAGACAAATGGATACTAATCAAGATAATTCTGTTTTTACTTTTTTAGAAAAGAGATTTAAACTTATATATTTTTATTTTTATTATTTTAAACTGTTACTGATATTATATTGTATTATAGACTATTTTAAATACGCTTGATTTTTTATTTATGTCTTTAGTAGGTACTTATATGTACTACAGCCACGATCTAACCAAAATGTCGAAGCTTAGTGTATCTGCGTGTCGAATTAAATAAAATTATTTGAGTATTATTATTATTATTATTATATATTATTTCACTATTTTTTAGTCTGAAATTATAAAATAAATTCAAAATAAACATACTACTTATTGTTTTACTAAATTTTCAATTTTATTGACTATTACTAATTTCATTAAAACGATTATTTTACTGCAGGTAAAAATATAATATATTTACTATTATAATCACATATAAAATATGTTTATTTAGCTAGAACTCATAATTTCCAAATTTGAAAATCATGACGAATATAATACCTATTAATTTCTTAGAAAATAATTACTAATAATTTCGTCATGGACTACGAGATTTCTTCATTCTTAGTAGCATAACGTGTTAAAATCAATGTTTTAAATTTTCAAACGCCTATATAATAATAATGTAATAATAAATTGACGAATTTAAGACTTGAATGTAACAAGACATGTCCATTTTTAATGCAATTCCCCTTTTTGCGACATTTCCAAAATGTTTAATATTATACGACGACGTATATTTATTTTTAATAGTTATAATTTCATCCATACACAAATTTCTACGTCTTAATATGTAATACCTATGTTAAAAAAAAAAAAAAAAAAAAAAAAAAAATTAAAAAAAAGTTTAATACGATAAAACAAAAACAGAGGGTACGTCAAATTTTTATTATACAGTTTGACGCATTTGCATATATTATCGTCGTCCAAAATCGATTTGTTCTCTATATGTTTTAAACGTACTCCCTTAATGTTTTTAGATATATAATTATTATATAAAAACATTACGATATTATAGACGAAAATAAAACGTTAACAATATTGCATCTATTGTTATTAATATAATAATATTTACCGTCAACTATTGTATGCATCTGCGAACAATATAATTATATATATGATGTAGGAAATAATAAAAGTTTTTGTTCGATTCAGTATTTTTCTTTCGATTACACTTCTGAATACGATAAAACACACTAACAGGTGCGCGTAATTGTTTAAAATCTCTAAGAAAACAGTAATTTTTAGGATTCTTTTACCATGAGAGCGGTTCACAGCGGGGAATAATGTTGTGTTCCTCTCATAGTCAGTTAATTTCTGTTTTACAAGACACGAGAGCGATTTTTAATAATAATATTTCGCAGTGGCGGTTTTAGACTATATTTTTGGGAGGGGTCCTCGAACTTTATAAATGCTTTATATATATTACAAATATGATTAAAAAAATAAAGTACTATAAAAATGTTAGTAAGTCGTAGTCGAAACTCGAAATGATCGATAAATTGAGTGTTAAATTATAATATAATATAATATATATACTACAGTTCATTTAGTTTTTTCGTTTATTTAGAATGTTAAATAAATGTATCGTACTACTCAACTATAATTTGTCTTAAATATTTGGAAATATATTGTATATAATTTTATATTATATATATATATATATATATATATATATTATACAAAATTATTATAATATATTATACTATATAGTATTGATTTATAATTATGGAAATTAAATTTTTTTTATTCCATTTTAAAAGAAAAAAATGTTTTAAGCATAATATTATGCTAATATTATTATAATGTCCACTGAAACATTATTTATACAGGATTTGTGCAAGCAGAAATATGAATGAAATTATTAAAATACTTTAAGCGATATCTATATGTTTCTATAAATTTCTAATTTTTATGATATCAATTTTTACATTTATTAAAATAAAATAATTTTGTTATGTATATAATTATTGTAATGTAATTAGAGTAATACAACTATTTAATAAAATAAAATCCGCTTTTAATAATACGAGAATGTATAGGTATATTTTAACAAATATAAAGGTTAATTATTATTGTCAATTATAACTGAATTATAATGAATACAATAATATAACAAGATGTTTTTTTTTTAAAAAGTATTTGTTTAAATATGATTTAATAATAATTTATTTATCAACATAATTATTGTTATTAAAATAATAAGAGATTACATTTTTACGTTTTTATGTTGGTTTTTTGATTATATAATATTTTACGATTATCTTCTTTTAGTTATTAGTAATAACTCCCTTATTACTTAGTATTATTTTTATTTATTTATAAAGCCATAATAAAATAAATTTATTTATTTTAATTAGTCAAATATAACCGTATAGCTATTTTTTTAAATAATATTTTTAAATTTCCATAATATTTACTTTTAAAAATATTAAAACTTATAATTTTCGAACAAATTTATCATTATAACAAATTTAAATATCCTAATAGCTATGAATACATCCTTTAAATTTAAAATAATAATTTTTTAATCTATATTTGGTAACTACAAAGGCAAACCACCAATTTCCATATAACAATATGTAAATTTAAAATGAACACGTTTATTATTATTAATAGAATGTTATCGCCAATAAATTTTCTGTCTAAAAAATGTTATTTTTGTTTTATGATTAATAATATGAGATTATAATAACTATAATACATTTCGTTTTGTAAAATTTTCCTATCATAATTTACTTAAATTTGTTATTGTTACAATTGATATTTTTTAATTACATTAAGAATATGGAGTAGAAATTAAATATTTTATCTTTATCATTATTTCCACACATTAACAGGTCAGTGAGAAAAAAAAACGAAAAAATTTAATTAGAAAAAAAATATAATATTTTATTTGAAGAAATATTATTTATGAATAATAATGTTAAATCTTAAAAGTCATTATAAAATCGATAATAATATAATGTTATGTTAAGTGACTGACTTTCGCCATGTGTTGTACATAACTACATAATGTGTTAGTGAACATACGGCGTATAGAGGCACACCGGATCCCATGTGACCACGATCACCCGTCTGACAGACGATGATTCTCTCTTTTCAACACCTGTATCATTTTGTAGATGAAATCTAAGTGTTATTACCGGTGTCTCCGGTCGATTAATAAAATATTTTATAAAATAATAATATTCTGATCACTCTGTATAATGAATATATCGTTACGGAGCAAATATAGCGTACAGTAATAACCAGCTAATAAGAAACGAGGAAACGGTTGTCAGTAATTTCAATGAGATAAAACAATACCGTTTAAATGGAGAAAACCACACGGGAAGATTACACAAAAACCGACGACCAATAACCAATGACAGTGACGAACAAAAACGTTCTACCGAAGGAGGAACCTGAAATTACGAGATAACTCAAGCAATTCAATACCAATCACCGATAAAGTCGTGGCCGAACAAATTCGTCACAAACGAGGCCGATCAATTCATGGCAAAGGATTCCGGCGAGAATCCAACATGGTCCTCGTGCGGTCACGCATAACGCTACGTGTAGATAGGAACTTTCACATCCTACCGAGAAACGTGATACATAACGGCTCTAATAGGATTGAATACAACTATACGCTATAAGCAATATAGGTAAGGTAAATCTCGATTAACCAGCGGCTAACCATAATTTTTTACCATTTACAGATTTATAGAATATTTTTTTGGATATCACGTTTCACGGCAAGTTGTGAAAGCGCCTTAAGTCGAGACCCATCATCACCATAGGTTCGAACTGCTCTTCGGGAAACGACCATCGACCGCCGCTGATCAACGAGGTGCCGCTCGGATGGCGGACAAAATCGCCTACCCAGCTCTTAACGGCTAGGTTAGAAAAGGCGAATCCCAGATGTCAAGGCCGAGCACCTATTCAAACTCTGACGGGGGCAAGAAATTGCCTATACGGGTTATAATACCTAACTGGGGCGGGGATTTTTTACGAGAAAACGTCATCAACAAGCCATACAAGTGGACACTCACATCGACTATTGGTATTAATCACTAACATCTGAAATAAACTCAAAATCTTGAATAAAATACAACTTCAGCCGCTCTCCCAGACCGCTTATGCCTCAAGCAGTCAAGCTAGTCTTTCCAGGTTCGGGTACTCCGTCTAGGCCACTGCTAATCAATTTTCCAAACATTCATCCATATATTATGTAAACTGTATTAATTTTAATACACCTCACGTTGTACGCGATGTCACCGACCGGTCGCATAAACCGAATTCTCACCGACGGCGGTACTTAAACGCGATCCCATAAATTGTATACATAACAATATAATATTATATTTCAGAGAAGAATAAACGCAACGTTATATTACCATATAAACCCCCGGGTTGTAATTTTAAAGTAACGGTCGCCTGGATAGAGTTGCCCCGTTTCACTACGCGTGTATAATAATATGTATCATTATTTCTATCGTTATTGCACGTGATACTTGTTTTCGTATCCGACGCGAAGTTATTATTAATATCTCTAATAATAATCATCAACGGACAATTACTTTAATTAAAATAAAATAAAATAAATAAATAAATATTCGTGTATTACCCGTTGTATCGATATTAATATTATTATTATAATAATTACTTATTAATAATACGTGTGTGTGTGTTTGTGTGTATCGGTACACATAATATTATGATGTTATGTACGTACAATTTTGGGTCACAAACACGAAACTAGCATGTTTCCGTGTTATGCAGTGAATTTAATTACGGAATTATTCTCCTCCGAGTTTGCTCGAATATTATTATTATTATTATTATTATACTGTACTACACATGTTGAAATATAGGTTAAAATAATAATTTATTACAATAAATAATAAGTATAATCTTTTTCGGCGCGTTTCAATTTTTATCGATAATAACCTTGTTTATATGCATCCATTAATTCGAATTAACTTGATACGTTTTGAATCAATTCGTATTAGGATACAAGTATACATGCACATCTAAAACTGTATTAGTATAATACACTTCCCCCAAACCAGTTTACGTTGCACCGTTTACATACACAGTTTAATCCGATTTACCACAATTCGAATTAATAATCAAATTATTTCTTTACCATGAAAATATTAATTATTCCATTCCATTGACGGCATGGCGTACCAATTATAATTTATTATTATTAATAATAAATTTATAATAGAATAAAATAATGAAATAATATTTCATTAAATATTGAATATTAATAAAACCCATTGTTAAACCATAGGGTTTTTATGTTTAAATTATTTGTTTATTATTGATTATTAACAATTTTAATAACTGATAAGTGATAACGTCTATTATTATACCTTATCGCAATTACCAACCGCAATCCTGATTCGGTTGTGTAATGTTGTTGTACACTGATCTGTTTACATGCATTTTGTACACCCGTAGTTATTTCCAATGCGCATTTCAAATGTGAATTAACTAAACCGTTTTAGGTAAACCGAATTGATTTTAAACCGAATTAACAGCTGTTTACATGCATGTAACTCCGGGAATTAACTAATACGAATTGAGTTAAATCGGTTTTAGTTGTGCATGTAAACGTAGTAACAGTTTCAACCGATTATCAGTTTTGCACTATCGTGCAATCGCATACAAAATAATAGCATACAGAGTGATCGAAATTTTTAGATAGAAAAACGGCGGGCATTACGAATTACATATACGATTTTTATATTATAGATAAAATTGTAACATATAATAATTGGGGCAGACTGCATATTATTATTATTATTATTATTATTATTATTATTATTATTATTATTA